>CM063594.1:9391984-9421479 GCA_032356905.1 Salix exigua | reverse complement strand
TCTTTTACTTAACCAAAAGTTACTAGCCAATGCCCGCGCTACTGTCGTGGCGGTAACATATTTTTCAACTTCAAAAACTATTAAATGTGTGTATTTGCAAAAATAATAAATTTGTGTATAATTTCGTCAAGTGCAAGTTTTCTATAAAATAAATGAATTTTAAATCAAAATAAAATTATTTATTTACTACTTTCCAACAAAATAACCAACATAAATTTATTGTCATCATTAAAAAAACAAAAAAACTCGGATATCTAGATTATTGAGTTCACTATATGAAGATTAGTTTATTTTATAATTCAATTTAAATAAAAAAATATAAATTGTAAAAATACCTGTAATAATCAAATAACAAAAATAAATAGTTAATTTTTTTATCTACAAAAGAAAAAATTATAAATTGAAAATCCATTCTTATGTTATTTTCATTATCATTGCTATAACAACTAAAATTATTATCCACATTACTGTCAAAACAATTAAAATAATTAATTTTATCTAAAAAATCACTAATATTTCAAGAAAATCATTAAAAAAACATCAAAAGATTTTTATAAAAAAATAAAAATAATCACTAAAATTATCATTATTATTGCGCAATTATCGTTATTATTGTGTAAATAAAAAAAGTATAAAAATCATCTAATCTAAAGAACAATTTAAAAAAAATACAAAAACACAAATAAAGTAAAAAATAAAGCAACATTAATTTTAAAATGATCACTAACATAAATTAAAATTTCAAGAGAATCATTAAAAAAATCAAAAGATTTTTATAAAGAAAAAATAAAAAAATAATCACAAAAGTAATCATTATTATTAAGCAAATAATAAAATTATACAAATCATCTAATCTAAAGAACAAATAAAAATAACAGAAAACACAAAAAAAAAAAATGAATAAAGGGAAAAAGAGAATAATTTTAATTTTAAAATGATTATAAACATAAATTAAAATTCCAGAATTTAACCAATTAAAACTAAAACCCAAATAAAAAAACATAAAAGCATAAATGCATAAATACTAATAAAAGATAAACATTGTCCAAGAATTAAAAAAAAACAAATGTATTAATATTAAATAAAAAATTCAAAGAATAAGGACCGAAATGAAAAATAAAATATATAATTAATTCCAACTAAAGGATAAAATTGAAACAAATAAACACTTTGGGACCAAAATCAATAATGGAATAATAATAATAATTGCGGTGTAATTTAATAGAAATAATCAAAGAAGGAGGATTGAAATGAAAAGTATAATATTAACCAATTTCAATTGGAGGATCAAATCACAACAAATTCAAACTTCCGTACTGAACAAATTCAAGAAACCAAAAAGAAATCAAAAATCAAAAGAATAAGGACTGGAATAAAAACTTCCTTATATAATAAGTTTTAATTGAAGGGAACAATTGAAAATAATAAAACTTTCAATTAAAGATATCAAAAATAAAACTGAAATCAAAACACCGGGGACTAAAATAAACTTTCTACATACATCAGGGACCTCTACAGAGTTTTTGGCGGCAGGAGAACACCGACTACCGACACAAAACCATTCACCATTGTTTACCTGGACATATATGACAGAAGCAGCGTTGTGACAATAGACGAGAGGACATGGCGACTCACCTCCCTACAAGGCGGAAGAGAATTTTTGACCGCTGAAGGACCCGCGACGTCGTTGCCTCAAGGGAGCGTTGGCGTGAAACATTGCGGCGCGATATGGACAACGCTACTGACAGTTCATGTAAAAATAAAATAAAATATTGGATAATTACCAACACAGCCCTGAACCCACTAGTATTAACGAAAAAACCTGAGGGGAAAATACGGACCTACCCCGTTGATCTGCACGCTATTTTGTTTTTTCGAGGGTTGTTTCTGTTTGTGCACTATGCAAATTTTTGAAAAACCGAAACAACTCTTAGTCCGTGAGTTTCATTTTTGTCATTTTCAAGGGGCATAATTGTTAATACATTGTTCATAGACAGGGGAAAGGAGCACATGAGCGTGTGAAGCACCGGAGAAAATTATTAGTCCATAGTCATTTTACTCACATTTTACTCACAGATCCATAGTAGCCAAATAGTAAAAACACAACGCGTTTATTTTTAGTTAACATGGGATTTCTCTTCACGTTGTAAAAGTATACTCTCTTTGTCCTCTCATTTTTCTTCAATTTTGTCTATGTTGGGAAATTTAGCAAACTTTTTTTATTATTATTATTACTATTACTATTTCAGAGTAATTTGACATATGTTTTTGAAATAATTTAATAAATTATAGAAATAATTGAATTATTTATTAAAAAAGAATAGTCAAACCCCTAAGGAGCATGTAATGTAGATCGCGACTCAAATCTTTAGCCTTTAGAGCACCTGTTTGGCAATGTGGTGCGTTGCATGGTTGCCAAACAGGACGCTAATTTCGGTGTTTGGCTTCTACCAAACACATCTTTTTTTAATGGGTCTCACTTCATTTTAACCTCAGATCGATGTTTCAAAAAAACACCTTGGAGGTGCTTTTGAAAAGCCGATCAGAGATTTTGAGAATCACGATTCTCCTCAATTCACCCATTTTCTTCTCTGCACTCTTTCTCCTCTCATCTTCCCCTTTCTCCTCTCATTTTGAGACTCATCTCTGCACATTCACGAATTCACCCTCTCTGCACCCTTTCTCCTCATCTTCTCTGCACCCTTTCTCCTCATCTTCTCTGCACCCTTTCTCTGCACATCCCTCTCTCAAAAATCCCTCATAGTCACGGGTTTTTGCCATTCACCATGGAATCTCTTCCAAAAGCCAACTGATTCAGGGGCATCTTCTCTGCGATTCACCATCGATTCATCTCTGCAAATGTTCTCTCAAAAAATCTGCACGGGTATCTGCCATTCACCCTCAAAAAGACAAATCTCTGCCAAAAGCCTTTTCACGGGCATCTTCTCTTCCATTCACCCTTATCTTCTTTGCCATTCACCCAGCTCTGCTCTGCAAATCACTCTCTCAAAAATTCATTTGCACTCATTGGTCTCTACCATTCACCCTAAAAAACGATTCTATGCCAAAAGCCCCTTCACGGGCAACTTCTCTGCACATCCCTCTCTCCAAAAATCCCACAAAATCTTATCTTCTTCTGCACAAAACCTTTTCCACAACCCCTTCTTAAATCCAACTCTCGTCAACCCCTTCTTCTCTACACATCCCTCTATCCAAAAAACCTATCTTCTTCAACCCAAAAATCTGCACAAAATTATCCCACAGCCCCAAAGTAAATCCAGTACTCAGTCAACCTCAGCTCCTTCTCTGCACAAATCCAGGTACTTGCCTCACTTCTCCCCTTCTCTACTTGCATTTTTTTCTGTTTAATTGTTGAATTAATATGTATTTAAATTCATGAAATTGCCATTGTATAATGTGTGATTAAATAGTTGAGAAATTGCTTGAGAATATTTTGATGAAATTGGTGAGTTTGTTCCGTGAAGATTTCGTGAAATTGTTGGAATTGGTGTGGTTTTTCTGGTTAAATTGTTGTGAAATGGGTGAAATTGTTGAGAATTATTTTTGTTAATTTTACGTGAACTTGTTGAAATTGTTGATAAATTTTTCGTGTAAATTTGTTGGAAGTGGTGTGATATTTTTCCGTGAAATTGTTGTGAAATTGTTGAAATTGGTGAGAATTAATATTGTTGATTTTTATGAACTTGTTGAAAATGTTGAGAAATTTATCCTGTGAAAAACATTTAAATTGGTGTGAATTTTTGCTGTGAAATTGTTGAAATTGCTGAGAATTCTTTGTGTTAATTTACTGTGAACTTGTTGAAATTGTTGAGAAATTTTTCAGTGAAAATTGTTGGAATTGTCGTGAGTAAATATTGTTGAAATTGCTGTTAGTTTTGTTCGTTGAAATTGTTGGAATTGTCGTGGTTTTGTTTGTTGAAATTGTTGTTATTTTTTTTTAACATTGTTGGAATTGCTGTGAGTTTTTTTGATGAAATTGATGTTATTTTATTCTGTGAAATTAGTGGAATTGCAGTGAGTATGTTGATGAAATTGTTGTGATTTTTTTGTGGTGATATAGTTGAAATTTTAATGAGTGTTTCATGTGAAATTGTTGATCTGATGTTGGTTGTTATCGATGTTAGTTTGTTTTTCTTGTTTTATCATTGATGTTGTTAAAGAAATTAATTAATGTCCTTTGTTTGATCTTTTATATTGCTGTGATTGATCAAGTCTGCTTTCTCATCTGAAAGTTGATTGGTTAAGATTAGCGTGGAGCAGTTGCATATGAATTTGCGAATACTCTATGAATGCCCGTTTTTACGAATTCCAGTTATTGAATGCGGTGTTGTGTTATGTAGTACAAATTTACATTTGAATTTTATGGAGACTTTGAAGATTGTGGGATATTATTATGAACATGAAAGCGAAATTATTTGTGCATTGAATTGTGGATTTTTTTCCAATAAATTATCCTTGTGATTGTTTGAGACACTACTGACATGGTGCGAGCACATACAGTACATGGATGTGAGAACCGTAATTACTAGCTTACACCCTCCCGCTAAATTAAAACTTCTTTTTCTAGATATATTATATAAATTATTTAATATATTTATTAAATCTAATTTTATTTGGGTTAACTTTAAGAAATTATTTTAATACATACAATCCAATAACCTTTTTATATAATCAAATCAATTTGGTAGTCTAAGGAGAACCACTGATTTAGTAAATTTAAAATAAATTTAAATTTGGTAATTATTTTAAAATAACTATATAGTAATTATTTTAAAAAAATATATAGTAATACAATCCAATAACTTCTTTACATAATCAAATCAATTTGGTAGGCTAAGGAGAACCATTTATTTAGGGTGTGTTTAGTAAATTTAGTAAAATAACTTTGTGGAAGCAATTGAAATTTTTATTTTTATGAAATTGTCTTGAAAAATAAAATTTTTAACCCATATACTTATCTAGCATAAATGTAAAATTAAATCATAGATTAATTTAAACTTAAGTGTTTTTTCAAAAAAATAACTACACAAATTTAGACAGAAATTATTTGATTGATTTTATTTCATTGTTTGATTAGAAGTGCATTGGAAGTATTTGCAATTTTAGTATTTATGGTGTTCATGTTGTATTACACATTGTGTGCTTTACAAAGTTGGAAAGTTGTTGTTGTGTGTCATTTACAACTTGAATTTTTTGCATGACAGTGATCGTTCGTTCATAGTATGTAGTGCTGGTTTGTAATGTTTATTTGTTGTTCTTTGCAAAGTTTCACGACATATCATTGTTGATTCCGACCCGATTCACGAAAGCTAGTTGGAGTACAGAACACTTGCATATATTTTGTGATATATGCAATAGGGCAATTGATATGGGTATGCGACCGAGTTCGCATTTTGATAAACCCGGATGGAAGTACGTTGCAACATCATTTACAGAGCAAATGGGTGTAGCGTTGGTAAAAGAACAATTTAAAAATAAATGGGATTCTAGTAAAAAAAAACTGGCGGTTGTGGAATAAGTTGATTGGTGAAACTGGTGTGGGTTGGAGTAATGAATTAGGAACGATTGCTGCTAGTGATGAGTGGTGCAGAGCACGAATTCAGGTCAGTATTTGTTATTCCTTACTTTTCTATAATGTTATTATGTTCTGTGAAGACAATGACAAGAGCATTAATTTTTTTATGTAGGAAAATAGACGAGTGAAAAAATTTAGACAGTCCGAAATCGAGCCTTTATTGAAGTTTAAATTTGATAGAATGTTCTCTGGAGTCACCGCTACCGGACAACATGCATGGGCACCATCGTCGGACACAGTACCTGGCATTGATGAGGATTTGGAGACATTAAATGTCAGTCTACAAGGTGTTGATTTGGAGGAAGGAAGCGGGGACTCGGATGAGAATGTGGATTTAAATTTTGAAAATTATCATTCTTGAGGGTTTGGGGGAGCATATATCTACTAGTAGCAACACCAGGTGCAGTGGTAAACGAAAACAAAGAGAGGTTTCGAGCCAAGAGCTAGAAAGAAAAAGTCATCCGGAATTGGTACTCAGCTAGTATCAATTCGAGCAACGACTTCTCGACGAGCATGTCTAGTAGGAGTGATTCAATTTCGCAAATAAAAACTTGTCGATCGTAGTATTCCGGAAGTTATAGCTGAGCTCCAATCAATACCTGGTTCGACAAATGACGATAATTTTCTATTTCGCGCCATGCAATTTCTACAAGTGCGAAGAAATAGAGAAATGTGGGCTAGCATCAATGATATACAGCAAAAATACTGCTGGCTTATAACTACCATTGCACATTCACCTAATTCTTAACTGCAATTCTAGTACTTTGAATATTTGGTTTTCATATTTGTGTTTGTATTGGATTCTAACGTCATAAGTAATATGTTGATCGCATGTTTTCCTCTTACTACTGTGAAACTATTGTGCTATTTTTTATGAATGTTTGTTTTGAATATTTTAAAAACATAGCATAACGAATATTCTTAGCATCATATTGTTTAACCATGCTTGTTTTCAATAACCAAATATTAAAATGTCTATCGTGACTCTAAGTTTGTAATGTCAACAGGTTTGTTCTTTTCTAGATATGGATGATGCACATTTTAATGCTCTATTAAACGGGGATTTTGAAGGTGAGTATGACAATGTTATGGATCGTGTTATTGCGCACATTAACTATGATGTTGATGAAGGAAACAACAACGTGTATGTTGATGATGGAACTGTTGGGACCGACAACGATGATGATGACGATGACGACAGTAGCGATGACGATGACGAAGACGATGACGATGAAGATGAGGCAACTTTTATACAAAGAAAATATGATGATGAAAAAATAATTTTATGCACGGCTGGCGCATTAACCCTATATTATATTACTTATATTCATAAAGAACCATGTATAGTTTCATATAATACAGGGATGCGTTGGTTGAATGACATTTTAAGAGGTCATTGGAAACGCTCTGTTAACATGTTTAGGATGGACAGAGACACTTTGTTGAGCCTATGTTATGAATTGGAAACGAGTTATGGTTTAAACCCTTCACGGAGGATGTGCGTACTCGAGAAGGTAGGAATGTGTCTATTTACACTTGCAGTTGGGGCATCAAATCGACATGTGCAAGAAAGATTTCAGCATTCTGGCGAAACTGTAAGTAGATGTATGAAAGAAGTCCTTAAAGCATTATGTCTATTTGCTATAGATATCATCAAACCAACTGATCCAGACTTTACCAACACACCGATACAAATTGCGATGAATCGAAGATTTATGCCCCATTTCAAGGTAATTTTTTAAGTTTACATTTAAGGTAGTTTTCACCAAAATTGTGTATTTTGTTTGAATATTTATATCGTAATACATTTTTTTTCATACCTGTAGAATTGTATTGGTGCAATTGATGGGACACATTTCGTGCAACGATTTCACCGGAATATCAAATTCCTTTTATTGGTAGAAACGTGTCCCAACACAAAACATCATGGCAGCCTGTAGTTTTGACATGCAGTTCACATTTGTATGGGCAGGATGGGAAGGTAGTGCACACGATACATGTATTTTTCTCGAGGCTATAGACAGTACGAGTATCAAATTTTCTAAACCGCTTGAAGGTTGTCAATTTTTATTTCTTACAGATATGATAATTTAAATAAATTACTATTCATCTTTTGTTATTGAATTAATATAAAAGTTGCATTTTTTTCTATTTTCAGGAAAATACTATTTGATTGATGTCGGTTATCCGAATGAGTATGGATATTTAGGTCCATATAGAGGGAAGAGGTATCATTTAGAAGATTTTTGACATCGGGGTGAACCAAGTGGACGACGCGAAGTATTTAATCGTGCACGTTCATCACTACGTAATGTGATAAAACGGACATTTGGAGTATGGAAGCAAAGGTGGAGAATTTTGCAGTGCATGTCATCTTATCCTTACAAAACACAGGTTGCGATTATTGTTGCATCGATGGCACTACATAACTATATTAGAAGGAGATCGCAACATGATGATGTTTTTGTTGAATATGATCGTAATCCTGATTATATCCCAGATGAGTTATTACCAGATGTTGTAGCATGTGAAACTAGTGAGAGTTCGCGCAGAAATTCACGTATGGATACTATGCACGAGAGCATTGCAAATAGTTTGATGGGAGAATGAAATGATGTTTCCATTTTATTTGAAGTATTCACATTAATAGAAATTGTTATTTATTTTTAAATTTATTTGTAGAAGTTATATATATATATATATATATATATATATATATATGGATGCATGTATGTATGTATAAATGTGTGTGTATATTTCCATGCCCTTTTAAGTAATTTTACAAGTTAAAAACAGTTTGTAAAGTTTGGAAACCAAACACCCAAAATCGTTTTTTCAACCTCCAACTCAACCACAGTTTTCACCAAACACTTAATTGCTTATTTTGAACCACAGATAAACGCGTTTTTAAAGCTGTTTTTTCAACCTCGATCGTAAAGCAAAAGCAATCTCAAACACACCCTCTGAGTATGTTTGACATTGCTTTTGCTTTTGCGACTGAGGTTGAAAAAAAATAGTTTCAAAAAAAGCGCTTTTATTGCAGTTCAAAATAAGCAATGAAGTGTTTGGTTAAAATTGTGATTGAGTTGGAAGTTGAAAAAAAAGTAGTTTTGGGTGTTTAGTTACCAAGGTTTTATATTGATTTTAACTTGTGAAATTACTTTAAATGGTGTGTGTGTGTGTGTGTGTGTGTGTGTGTGTGTGTGTGTGTGTGTGTGTGTGTATAATTTTTTAAATATTATAAATTTAATAATTATAATAATATAATGTAATTAATAATTCATGAAAAAATAAATATTATTTTTATTCTCCCATCAAACTAAAAATATGATTATCAATTACTAAAATTAACACACTAAATAATATATTTGAAGTAACTAATAAGTTTAAATATAATTAATTAAAATATCTTTCATTACAAATAATTCAATCAAATTAATTACAAATTAAAACCTCTATTTTTTATGCTAACTATTATTATAATAATGATGATTATATAATTATTATTATAATACAATAATTAATAATAATAATAATAATAATAATAGTTATATAATTATTATTATAATAAAAACCCAACCCCCGTTCATTCCCCATTTAAAGCTAAAAAAACCCACCCCATTCCCCACTCCATTCTTATCTTCTCCACTTGGCCACCGCCCCCCTCCCCTCATCCAGTCCTCTCTATTTTAAACACCCCTCCACGGCTCCACTTTAAACACCCCTCCAAGGAGATGTGGGTAGTTGGAGAGAAGAGAAGAGAAGAGACGGGATGCGCAAGGTCAGTCCAGGGAGCTATGGATTGTTTTGTGCAGAGGAGAGGAAAGGGATGAGGCACAGACGAGAGGAGAGGGATGAGAGGCGCAGAAGAGGAAAAGGATGAGAATCGCACAGATAAAGTAGGGTTATTTATGTTTTTAACGGTAATATTTACTTCAAATAACAATCGGCGTTTCATAAATATAAATCACACTTTGAAAAGCACAAAAAATCAACTTTGCATGAAACACCAATTCAGAGTATTTTTTCTGTGGGTCCCATGCTTTGAAATACAGTTTGATTATTTACAAAACACTGAATTGAAAAGCCATTAGGCAATCGTAGATCGCACCACAATGTCAAACCGCCTCTTAATATGCTTGTTCTAGATGTCTTTCCCCCCTCGGGATGTATTTTCTTGCAACTGCTTCTTCACGTCTTTGAAATTATCTTCTACTTCTTTCTCGTTTTCCACAACTACATAGTCAAATATTCTCTGATGCAAGCTTTTCTTATGCCTTCCCATTAAGTTCAACTGAAGCAAAGTTCACCAATTTTGCGACCAAACTCAGAAAGGAATTGGAGTTTAAGGGGCGAAAAAATAAACACTGCAGTCAAATCACTCTCTCTCTCTCTGTTGGTAAGTAAGCACTGTCGTTTCCTTATTAAAATCACAATCAATCCAGAACAAATATTAAAGAGAACAAAAATCTTATTTCCTCTGTTTTTTCAGAGTTGCAGCATGTAATAATGTGAGCAGAATGTGGAGCCGAAGATGGGTTAGCAGCCTTGTTGACCCAATTCCATTTAAGCCAAAACGGCGCAGTCCTGACGAATTTTCCCATTTCTACCGGTCTTGACACCGACGCGGCCCAACTTTGTCATGGCAGTGATAAAGGCTTGGTTAAAGGCCCTTGAGTCAGTGGCCCATTTATTAACAGTGGGCCTGGACCTGGAGTCTGTAAATAGAACTTGATCAGAGGTGAAGAGGCCCATTCCCTGGATAAGGTTCTTGTAGTACATGTTGTCGAAGGTTCTGGGAGTGTTTGGGTCCATGTTGATGGCTATTGTGGGGTCAACATTTCTGGGGCACATGGATTGCAGTTCTTTTGCATATGTACTGTTGAGTGTAGGGTCGATCGGTCTCTGCCTGCTAAAACTGTATATCCGGTTGGCAAATTTGCTACAATGAGAGAATCCAAGCGTGTGTGCCGCTGATGAAAACAGAGAAAGAAATCATCAGTTGATCCATCTTCGAACAATGCAGCGCACGTTTTTCAAATTGTTTATAACTAATTTATTATATATATATATATATATATATATATATATATTATTGGAGGTGCCTTATCTAATTTATGCTTAGAAAAAATTAAGTTCAATGAACTTGTAAATCTATCTTTAAACTGTTTTTAAAAAGACCTACAATAGGAGTATAGAATGGTTGAATATGGGTTTGATTAATGATACTTTAATGACAAAAATAAATAAATTAATAAATAAATAATCATCTAGTAGATAATTCAATGATAAGAGTTTGGGATTAAAATATTTTCTCTTCTTTTAATCTTTATAGTTATCAATATAATGATCAATAGAGATTTATATAGTCGTTAACTCCAGAGCTCGTCAGATTAGTCGAGATGAATATCATGTAGCCCGAACACCCAGGTGAATTACAATAAATAAATAAATGTCCTCTCAAAATGGAAATCCAATTTCAGGACCCACCTAGATAAAAATAAGAAATTGTGATTAGAGCACGTAATATTAGGAAAATTAAGATGATTAAGATGACATGTTATCAGACCTGAGAGAGCAATCATGTCGGTTTGGGTGAGTCCGTTGGCAGCAAACATAGCAGTAAGCTGATTCAAAGTGAAAGTTGGCTGAGGCAGCTTCCCATTAACGCTAGCAGCTGTGGAGCTTAAACCATCCAAACGTCCCAGTTCAACACGATATGACGGCCCACCAGACTGCATCAATCTCACATTTACAGCCACACCAGCACAGTTAGAGACTATGATCCAGTGCATGGACATGGATTAACCATAGATGAACCAGGAAAAAAAGATGAGGAAGAAGATGGTCTGACCAGAGCAATAACATCTCTCGTAGCTATGGCGAGGATATCAGCGCACGAGACCTTGTTTCTGCATCCGGGGGTGGCGTCAACGGCTGCTTTGGCTTTGATCACCGTGTCAAATCCATCTCCGGCTAACGATAAATTATCAGAATGGTCCTTTTCCGCGGTGTTGGTGTCAGTGGAGGCCACCATAACGGAAGCATCACAGCCCTGTAGAAACAAAACATTACATCGATTATAAGCAGGAGAGAACGAACGAATGAATGAAGAAACGGGAGGCTGTTTACTTATTATATCCAGTCAACATCACCTGAACAAAGCAATCATGGAAGAAAAGCCGGAGAGTTGCCGGAATCGTAACAAAAGTTTGCTTGATTTTGTTCTGAACCACGCCCCTCACAATGCTCTCCACTCTGGGGCAACTTCTAGCATAATAATTCTGTCTAAGCTGAGCCCGTGCGGTGCCAGGGAAGAGGCAGAGACTGAGAGTGAGTGAAAGAACAAGTAAGAGATGGAGACGGGGAGCTGCCATTGTTCTGACAGGGAAGAAGCTAGCAAGTGCAGAGATTATATACAAGAGAGGTGGACGTGGTCGCAGAAAGACAGTTGGATTAGATTCTTTTATGACAGCTGGGCGAGGGCATAATTTTAATTTATAATCACTGTAATGGCCTATGTAGGAGTTGATGGGTGTTAGCTTCTGGCTCTGTAGATTGGCCGCCTTTGTTTCATTCGCGTAAATATGATTAGTCCAAATGTTTGAAACTTCAAAAAATAAGAAAGAAAGAAAGAAAGAAATGCCTTAAAAGTGGGCCAATTAAGGGTGGAAAAACCTTGAGAAAGGGCAGGGAGGACCAAAATGGGACACAACTAGAACGTAGCATCCACGTTAAGGCTGCTTCGTGTGGCCTTCATTGAATAGTATCCGTCTTCTGCTGTAGATTTGTATTATTTAAAAAAAAAATATTTAGACATTAAAATATTATATATATTATATATATATAAACAGTTTACTTTTTATATTATAGACAATGATTGAAAAATCATGGTGTATAGAGCCGGAGGCCCGAGCTTACGATCTCCAGTAACAAGATAAGCTAGCTATTAAAAGTAATAAAGTATTGCCTCGATGCCCTAAATTTAGCATTCAATTCATTGCTCGAGAATGAAATTTGATGCGACTATTGGCAAAACAATAGGGCTATGAGCAAATAAAACATGACACCTTAATTCGAAAGTTTTTTATTTAAAAATATATTTAAATTATATTTTTTTAAATTCAGCTTTATTTTTAACACCAACACATAAAAATAATCTCTTTTTTTAAATTATTTTTAAAGTCAGTGTCGAATATGGCCGAACAAAGACAACATCTCATGGGGCATAAAATACTCGAAAAGAAAAGAAAAGAAATTGGATCAGGTCACGTCGGATGACGGCAATAAAGACAAGCATTGGGCTTGACTTCGAATATTACAATACGCTCACTATTAATGTCTGCAAACAATCACGAAAAAAAGAAGAAGAAAAAGGTGTTTGCTGTCAATTTTGTCCTTATCACGAGGAGAACATGACTATTTTGCCCCTGCATGCATGTATATTCACGATTGGGGATTTTTATTTTTTCTAACTCAACAACAAAATGCCCTTGTTTATAAGTAATGATGCAGAGAAATTAAATAGGTTCTCCTGTACACTCGATTTAATGCTAAAAAAATATAATAAATTTTGTAAATTCTCTGACTGGGGAAGGAATTAAAATAAAAATAATTCTAAAAATAGATTAAACATATTGGAAGATAGATAGCTAATTAGATATGTGCTGCACGTCATATACGATCTTGATTGACTCATAAATCTTTTTTATTTTATTTTTACTTTTCTAAATAAAACAGGTGGTTACAGCTTTTGATCGAGCTTTTCTAAGCTGGTAGGCTACAGGTTCTTGTCTGCGTAGACACATGTTACATCAGATTGGATCAATTTTTACATATATATTAGTCAATATCCCGCGTCTCGTCGCGGACGGTACCATATTTTTTTCAACATAAAAAAATTTAATTATTTTTTTATAATATGTTTTTGGTTCAAATGATAAATTTATGCAGAATTCCTGTGACGTGCAAGTTTTCTATAAAATATATGAATTTTAAATCGATATAAATTTATCTGTTTAATAGGTTTCACGAAAATAACCAACATAAAATTATCATAATCATTAAAAAAGCAAGAAAATTATCATAATCATAAAAAAAATTAATCATATTTTTAAGTAAAATAGAAATCTGTCAAGAGTGGACTTGAACCCCCAGCCTCTCGAACGGAATTTGTCTCCCGCCTCATAAACCTGCTCAGTCACCTCAACATTCGTTCATCTTTCTCGAAAATATATATTAAATCTAATTTTAATGTAAATTCGCTAAAAAAATGTGTTGAGAGTGATATTCAAACTCATGCCTTCGAAGGGGACCTTAATCTGACGCTCTTTAGACCATCTCGGCTACCTCAACAACCGTTTGTCTTTCACAAAAATATATATTAATAGTAGGTGTTACTGTGGATTAGCACAGTAAAATCGGGACGTGTTTTATTGTATAGTTAATAATATATATATATATATATATATATATATATATATATATATATATATATCATGGCGTAAGAAAAATACTGTAGATTGCTACAGTGTTTTATGGGAACAGAAAATAAAATAAAAAAATTAAAAATAAAATACAATGTAACCGACATAGATTAAAATTTCAGAACGATAAGTACACAAAATAAATGAAAATAAAAAAAAAATCTAAAAAAACAAATACATAAAATATGAATTATTTTTTTCCAAAAAACACAAAAACACCAAAAGAATATATAATATAATATTATTTATATTATATATAATAATATATATACATATATATTGGCGTGGGAAAAACATTGCTACAATGTTTTCCCCACGCCTATTACTATATAGCAATGTTTTCTCCACGCCTATATATATAGTAATATATTATATGTCCTAATTTGTTACGATAAAATCTCTTCTTTAAAATCACTAAAATGAGGTTTTGCAGGTACACGTTGGTTTACTATATATCACCAATCAATTATTAGACATGATGTTTTGAAATTTGATGTGTAACTTTATAATAAAAAAAAATTGGATCAGTAGAAATCATGTAAAGTTAATAAAATTCTGGTTGTCCCACGATCTTACAAGAAATACATGTTTTAACTCCAATTTGAGACCTGTTGTGCAGATCTCAAGTTTTTTGTCACCATGTCATATCCCTTGGGACAACTATTTAACAATCTTGCTTATAAAGTTTACTTTAATTAAATGATTTTTTTTTATTGATGATGGTATCATGCTAGAATGCATTTATAACTCTAAGTTTCTTTTTTTTTTCTTTTTGTGTAAATTAAGTTTAATCTAAACCAAAGCATGTATTTTAAAAGATACAAGTCATAAACCCGTGCTCCGCCACAGGGATTAAAATTTATTTTGTTTAGTTTTAACATATAATTTTTTATTTTGGTTTTTTTGTATTGTTTTTTAGTTTAATTTCGATCCCTTGATTTTTTCGGTCCTTCTAAAATAGTTTTAAATTTTTTGTTTGTATCTATAAACCTTTGCTCTTAGTTTAGATTTTTATTTTTTATTTTTTATTGTTATTTGTATTTGTATTAAATGCAACTCGTGTTGAAATAACATAGTAAGTTTAACTTTGGTGGTATAAAATAAGAGTGAAACTCTTTCTTATGCATGTGTAGTTAAACATAAAATGTTTGAAACACCATCGCAGGTAACTTTTTCGTTTTCTCTTATTTGATACTACAAAAGTTACTTTACCGTGCACTAAAAAAGTAAAATTACCGGGACACCCCCACTAACAATTTTTTATTCTTGTCTTATTTGAGGGTATTATGATTATTGTACTATGCACAAAAATAAAAAAAATAGAAATATCTTTGATGCCATGACATTATTTTAAACAAATTTTACATAATAAAGTGAATATATAAAAAGCTAATATATATTTTTAGAATTTCTACGACACCGCACACACCATTCAAAATGTGCATGAGCTATGAAATTGACGTGACGCCCAAAGACACGCCCATAATACCACAACAGAAAATATAATTAAAAATCGATAAATTACCAATACACCTCTATAGTCAACTCTTGGATTTTTTCTTATAGGGGTATATATGTACTTATACAACTCGTGGTCCGCATCAGCTGACTTGGACACCCTAATTATAAAAAATAAATATATAAGCATGAAAACATTGTAGCAATCCATATTGCTTTTATAAAAAAATAATCCAAAAATTAGTTGTTGTGCACTTAAATTGGACCGGAGACCCCCTAGTCATAAACTGTATAAGTGAACAAAAAAAAGTATACAGAAAAAAATAATAAATTGGTCCAGGGATTAGTCGTGGTACGCCCCAAGTTATCTTGGACACCCCGATTATAAAAAAAAAAAAAAATTGGTCCAGGGAGTGGTGGTGATGCGCTTAAGCCAGCCTGGAGATCCTGGCTAAAAAAAATTATAAGTGAAAGGGAAATAAAAAAAAAGTGTGAAGGAATTGTAGCAATTCATATTGTATTTTTAAAAAATTCAGTCCAAGAATTAGTCATGGTGTGCTTAAACTGATCTAAAGACCCGATTATAAAAAAAAAATAAGTGAACAAAACAAAAGTATAAGAAAAAAAATATATTAGCAGGAAAGCACTTTAGAAAAAAACTGGGTTTAGTGCTCCCTGATTATAAAAAAAAAATAAGTGGAAATATATATATATATATATATATAACAGCCCAAAAAATTATTTTTGGGAAAAAATAAAAAACAAATATAATAAGAAAAAAAAGAAGCAAAAAAGGGGACAAAAAGCATTGTAATGGGAAAACACTATTGCAATCAACAATGCTATGTGTGGGGATCTACAGTGCTTTCCCCAAACCATTTACAATCCCATGTTATTTTTTTTATAAAAAAAAATTGGTCCCGGAATTAGTTATGGTGTGCTTGAGCTAATCCGTATACCATAGTTATCAAAAAACAATTTGGTTCGGGGATAAGGAAAAAAAATATATAAGTGAAAAAAAAAACAAATAATAAATTGGTTTGAGAATTAGTTATGGTGCGCGCAAGCTAGCATGGACACCTTGGTTATCAAAAAAATATTTGGTTCTGGGATTAATTGTGGTGCGTTTAAGGTGACCTGACGATCCTGGTTATAAAAAAAATATAAGTAAAAGGAAAAAAAAACTTAAGCTGGCTTGGAGACCATGGTTATAAGAAAATATATAAGTTAAAGAAAACAAAAAAATATAAGCGTGAAAGCATTGTAGCAATCCATATTATTTTAAAAATAAATTTGATCCGGGAATTAGTTGTGATGTACTTAAGTTGACCTGTAGACCCTGGTTATAAAAAGAATGTATAAGTGAACAAAACAAAAATATAAGAAAAAAAAATGTACTAGTAGGAAAACACTTTTTCAAAAAAAAAATGTACAAGTAGGAAAACACTTTTTCAAAAAACCATTTTTTGTTGAGACCTTCATAATATTTTTTATCTCGCTATTGTAAGTAATTGATCATCACCCACTTACAACTAAAACATATAATGTTTATTCAAAATTGAGTTTTTTTAGGCAATAGAGGCTCTTGGGTTGTTGGCTCTTGAATTTCTACCTCAAAATCATTAAAACCCTTCACTCATTCATTTTTATGGCTTGGAACAAGTAGGCAAGACCCATAATGTTTTTGAGCCATATTAAAAGACCTATTGGACTAACATTTTGTATTAAAAAAACATTTATATTTTATTTTAAATATAACTTCATATTATTTTGGTTATTCATTATAATATATAAGATAAATAGACTTCACATGAGTTATTTTTTTAGGTGTGAAAGAAGAGTAACTTTTCCTTTAGCTTCCTCAAAGTGTTTGGTTGTTCACTTATAGGTGTTGAGAGTATATGGGCTCTACATGGGGCCATGATTTTAAGTCTTAAGAGTAGCAATACTTTTCAACTTGCTTATAAAGTGATAAATTTATTGTTAAGATCAGTAACTTCAATATTCACTAAACAATTATAGGTATTGATTTTTAAAATGAATTTCACAAACATAAAAGTTTGATAAACAAATAAAAATGAATATTATCCACTTGTTATGTATCCATATTAACGAGGAGAAACCAAAGCAAGATAAGTAAGAGATGAATGTTAAATAACACACCTTATTAATGAATCTCATAAAGGTCACTATTAAGATATATATGCCTATGCTAATTCAAAATGATTTAAGAAGCTTGATTTATATTATTTTGAATTTTGTAGGTATAAATAAGAAATGTAATTGGAAAATGAATTTTCATATAATATTTTATAATTCTAAAAAAGGTTAACATGTCATTCTACTAGAAAATAAAATAACTTCGAAAAGTTGTCCATTTTTTCCGGCAAGTCATTCTTCTTGCAGGTATTAGATTCAAACAAAAGTATTCTCGAAAACTAGGGTTATTACATTACAATATATATTAAAGTACTTACATAAAACACTATACTGTAGCAATCTACAATAGTTCCATTAAGATCAATTTATTAAAATTTGTTAAGGAAATAGAAAATTCAACAAAAGACACCTAAAGTGTAAAACAAAGAGAAATTTCATTGACAAGCTCAAATTTGATGGAAAACATTTTGTTTAGTTCACTTATAATTCATTGTTCTTAATATTCACTCATTTTAATATATTAAATTTTGATTCAAAATTTCATCTTCTTAATATTTTTGCTCTTAAAGTTAAGAAATGGGAAATAAAGTTGGCTAAAAATAAAATAAAAAGATAAAAACAATTACTCACTTTTTGATGATGAAAATCATCTTCTTGATTTTATGAGAGAATCTCAATAGTGGTTGTTCTAAACCTTCATCTTTCCTTAAAAAATTAGATCAGGATCAAAAACGATTTTTTTTAGTTTGATTTTATCTTTTGGGCCGTAATTGATAAATTATATTCTAAAGTTACTTATATGGTGTTTTTTAGGTAAAAATAAACTCAAAAAAGAGCTTATAGACTCAAAAAAATCCTCCCTTAATGTTTAAGTTATGATTGCATTGGTTGAATTCCATGAAAAAAAAGATAATAATGTGTTTTTAAACTCTTATATATATATATATATATATATATATATATATATATATATATATATAATAAGCCTTTGTTAGAAAGAGAAAATAATAATCCCAAATAAACAGACCTCATCTTATAGGCCTACATAGGTGGTTTTGTTTTTCTAGGCTAGAAGTGCTAGGCCAACCAGGCTCTTGACACATTTTTGTTTTAATTTTAGATCAACTATAATTTATTAATTGAATAAAAATGTGAGTTGCCCAGCAAGGCTATTCAATTTTAATTAATATTAATTAAAATAACTTAATTATTTTTTTGTGATATTTTTAATATGATACCTTTTAGTTTTTACGAGTGAATTTGCCCACTCCACTAGGTTTTTTTTTATCTATGTAGAAAATTGATTGATTTTTATAAATGTTGTATTTTGTTATTTTAATATATAATTCGTAAAATTGTAATTGATAAAATATGTTAAAAATGGTTTTTTTCAACCAAAAAGTGATTGAATATTGCTATTGCTAAAAAACTTTTGATAAAATTTGTTAGAAAATTTGCTAAGAAGGTGAAATGATTTGTTAGAAACTTGTTATCACGGATACTCTGTTAAAAAAACACAAAAAAAAAAAATTGTGTTTAACAAAAAAGACTTGAACATGACGGTTATTAAAAAAATAAAAATAAAAAGAGTGAAAAAAGGTTACCGTTTATTAAAAGAACAAAATAATAAGAGTATAAAATAAAAATTTAAATTCAAAGCCAAAGTTATATTTATAAGATTTATTAATCATATTATTATATTAAATGTATTCAAGAATACCGATATTAATTTTTTTTGCAAATATATATTTTTAGGTGATAATATTCAATAAATATTAAAATATATAATTAGTCTCACATACTTTATAGTGTAATCGAAATAGAAACTGGGTCATAGATTTTTTAATTGTAGTTAATTCATATAAATTTATCATTTTTTTTTATTTGCCTTTTTTCACTTGTACTTTTAGATCTGACACATTATAAATAAAAATATTATAATTTGTTATTAGAAATAAACCTAAATTTTTTGTGTGCTATAATTACTTATCTGCCGTCTAAAAAAACATTGTAATCGAAACGGGAAGTGACTCGAATATTTTTTAATTGTAGATAATCTAGGTAAATTTGTCATTTTTTAGCTGTATTTTTTGCCCAATAACATTAGTTATGAAATATTAAAAATAAAAATATTATAATTTTTTTTTAAGAAATAAACTTTAAAAACAGAGCACAAAATTAAAATTCGAAGATAATTTTTTTTATAAGATTTATTCCTTGTATTATTATATTAAATGTATTTAAGAATACTGATATTACTTTTTTTTCTCTATATATACATTCTTAGGCGATAATATCCAATAAATATTAAAACATATAATTAGTTTAACATACTTTAATTTGACATAAAGATACAAATATATAATCAATTTGACATACTTAAAATAATACATGTAATTTTAAGGACAAAATTGAAGCAAATCCAAACATTCAAATTAAATAGTTGAAAACAAAACCTGAAATTAAAAGAAATGGGATCAAAATGAAACTAAAATACATAATTAACTTGCATAGAAGGATAAAATTGAAAGAAATCAAACTTTGGTACCGAAAATATTAAGGATTTTATAATAAATTTGCATGGAAAGATGTAATTGAACTAAATCAAAACTTTGATACCAAAAAAGTTTAGAATTCCAGCCCAATCCGAGAAATTAAAAGCATGAGAATCGAATTAAAAGTCCAATATACAATCAATTTCAATTGAAGGACACAATTGAATCAAATCTAAACCTATATAATAGCATTAAGGGCGAGAAAATCAAATTACAACCTTCAGGGACCAAAATGAACTTTGATGAAAAACAACTTAGCTGACGTCAGGTGGCGCAGGCAAAAGAGAGAAACTGGAGGGGAGAAATTCAAACGACCATTGACACGTCTCTGGACACCTTAGAGATACACGCGCCGCACCAGGTGGAAGAGAACATGCCTGAAAATCATTCTAGACACAGGTTGATCATTTTTGGATGTCGTAGAAAGTCGCACGTGCCTCCCTAAAAACGCGTGAGCAAAGTAACCGACGGTGCGTCTGACGACGTGCCAACAGTAATCTGACGAAATAAATAATAAAATATTGGCTAATTACCGTGAAGTCCCTCCCCTGCAATCGTGTTTTTTGTCCTTTTCGAGGGACAAAATCGTTAATCCACTGCTCAATGAAATATTAAAAAATAAAAACCCGGTCAGACCAACCGGACTGGACCGGACCGAAAATGGTCAATTACCGCGAAGCCCCTGAAATCAGCGGTGTTTTTTGTCGTTTTCAGGGGGTGTTTGCGTTAATACATTGTTGAAAAAGCATAAAAAAAAAGATAGACGTGCGCCGCGATGCACCAGAACAAATTGCCAATGAATAGTGACTATGAGTCACGGGCTACAGTAGAAAACCGAGTTGTTTTAGCTCTTTAGGTAACTAGTTAATTGCCCACAACATGTTGCGGGCGGAGCAAATAATTTTTAAAATTATTGAGATTAAAATATAATATTTTTACATGTAAAGTTTGATATAATAAAACAGATCAACATATGTTATTATAACAATAATAACATCGAAGTTTTATCATCACTATTACTGCCAAAATAATAAAAAATATTAAACTAACCTGAGAAAAAAACAAAAAAATTGACAAAAAACAAGAAAAAAAACTCAAATTACTATTATTAATAATATTAATATTATTATTGAGTTAATAACAAAAATAAAATAAATCAAAGACTAAAAATGCCTAAAAAATTAACAAAAGAGAAAATAAAATAAATGATAAAACAAAAATACATATTATTAGCTGGAAAAAAATCATTTGACTTGAAAATAAAAAAAAAATAACTACACTATGCTACGGGCTTAGAAAACAATTTTTATAGCTGTTGGGATTAATAATTAATAGGATTTGCTGATCTAAAATTAAACTATAATATCTATATAATAAAAATAAATAAAAGACTAAAAAATCCTAATTTTTTTAACAAAAGATAAAGCAAAAAATAAAATAAAAATAAAATTACCAAGAAAAAAAAATTCATTTGACTTGAAAATAATAATAAAAAAACCAATAAAAAACTAAAAGAAAGAACAAAGAGAGAAAAAAAACTGGAAATATTGATTTTTAAATGATCATAGATACAAAATAAAATTTAAGAGCTACTATTTTTTTTTATAAAATACCACCTCAACAAATAAGAAAATAAAAAAAATTAAAAATAAAAGCTAAGAGCAAAATTATTCCAGAAATATAAGAAAATAAAAGGATTAAAATAAAAAAAAATTAAAAGTATAAGGGCCAAAATGAAAGTCAAATATATTATTAATTTCAATCAAAGGACATAAATGAAAAAATTGACACTTTTGTACCGAATATATTAAGCAATTTATACCCCATCCAGAAATTAAAAGAAGGATGACTGAAGTGAAACATTAACATTTAATTAATTTTAATCGAAGGACTCAATCGAACTAAATCAAATCTTATATAACATAAATCAGGATCATACACAAAATTAAAAGTACAGGGACTGAAGTGAAAAGGCAACAAAACTTTGGGTCTCTCCTGTACTTTTACGTGCAAGAGAGAGAGAAATGAAAAAAACAACTTTAACCGACCACCACCAAGTCTAAGGCCACTAGTTGATAAAATGCGTCGCACTAGGAGGAAGATGTCTTGAAGGCGCTTCGACAGAGATGTCGGTAGCCCATGTCCGTCGACCCGAGCATCCCTCATTTGCCACCTTAATTGGACGAGAGGCGAAATACTGTCGGTCACGTGTTCCGCACGTGCCGACAGTATATCGAAAAAAAAAACTTATGGTCAATTACTGCGGTATCCCTCAGCCCAGAAAATTATGTGCTTAAGTCATTAATTTTGCATTATTAAGGGTTATATCCGTATTTAGCTATTTTCAAAAAATAAAAAAGTGTGGCGGACTGGGGCAGACCGAATTAGACGGTACACTTGCAATTAGCCTAGAACCAGTTTTTTTTGTCTTTTTCGAGGGATAAAACTGCTATTTCACTGTGGAAAATCAGAATAACCAGTGAACCGGTCACCCGAATGACCCGAATCGATCCGAACCCACCTGAAAATTGAGCATTACTGATCCAATACACAGTAAAAACATTCACATACTACAGCAGTGACCGTGAGCTCTTTAGTTTTTCTAAGATTTTGAATATATATATATATATTCTATATATTCTAAGATTTTGACAGTTATATATATATATATATATATATATATATATATATATATTCTATAGATTTTGACACTTATATATATATATATATATATATATAGACACTTATATATATATATATATATATATATATATATATAAGTGACAGTAAAACTCAAGCAATAACCTCATTCAGTCTTCAGAGGCATTAATATTTTAAGGATAAATTAAAGGAACGAAGATGGCTTGATACATTGCAACGTCCGAAAGTTGGAGCAAGGTTTTGAAGACCCCGTATTTTTAAAAAAGGGTGACGTGGACCGGAAACGGTATATACTATATAGCCCACTGCATAACTCCACAAGCCAACTGCATAACTCAACAAGCCCAGATAAGCACCACTTGCCACGTTAGGATTCAGTATGCCAATTAGCCCAGCAAAGAAAGCATTATAAAGCAACATTTGCAAGCCCAAATGTCATAATTCTGACTCCTTGGTCCTCCACAATGGGATCTCAAATTGTTAAAAATGTCGCAGCAGTTTGCTTGAACTGGAATTGTAAATAGACATGACACCACGATGGGGTAGTGTCCAGAGTCATGATGGTGCTCTTGCCTTGGATACGAAGTAATCACCACATGATGCTAATATTATTAATCTCTACTTCTTCGTGCTATCTCTGAATTTCTGTAAAAATCATTAATCTTTTTTATTTTTATTTTTTGGATTCAAGAAACAACACTATCTTGAAAGTGTCATACCCTGATTCGAACTCGAAGTTACAAGAAATGCATGTCTTAATTTGAACTCGAGACCTGCGATGCAGATCTCAAATCCTTTGTCTCCACGCCACACCCTTTAAGGACAAAAAAATTATTAATCTTTCTTCATCGTGAAGTATATAAACATCTCCCCACGATTAATTTATAACTATTTCAAAGTCTTCCAGATCTTATAAGGAAATTTATGTTGATAATATATAATTTGGCACGTTTAATGGGACACTATCATGAAGTTTAATTAAAACTCCAAATTGATTAAATAGCAAAGAAGCAGCTATTTCATAGTAACATTTTTTACAAGTAGTTTAAAAAAGTAAAATGGGTTTGGCAAACATGGACCCAAAATAATTGAGCTTGACGGGTAGCCGGATCTAAAAATACATGGGCTTAAAAAGCATGCTAAATTTAGGAAACTTCAACATAACAATCAATTGAATCTTTAATGTTGTTGTGTAAGCACGTCAAACATAAAAAATCTGAACTTGATAAGAAATTACTCTGATCTTAAATGAAATCATCTTATTCTTATTTGTAGTTTTTAATTTAAGAATATTATTGTGGAGGTTGGTCCATGTAATATCCTTTTCACATCCCAACACTCGATCTCTTTTATGCATGGGTCTATAAGTTTCAAGATAGTAGTGCTATTAAATAACTTTATAATAGTTTTAGTTTTATTGGATTACATAGTTGTCAATACCATTCCGGTTTTTCGTTTAGAACGGAACGTTCTGGTTTTGGAGCGTTTTGTCGTACCGTTTCGGTGTCGTACTTTTCATATATAATTAATAATATATATATATATATGAAAAAATATTAATTTAACAAGCATAATTAAAATCTGAATTCTTTTTTATTTAAAATATTTTGGTGTTTTAAAATTATTTTGATGTATAGATGTCAAAAATATTTTTTTAAAATAAAAACAATAGATTTTGAACCCGGAACTGCACGCCCGGAATAGAACCGAGGCGTTCTGGCCGGAATTTCCAGAACAGACTGGAATTAAAACCGAGACGAAAACGACGCCGTTTTGTCTCGGTTTTGTGAAAGGAACAGAACGAAATTAATAACTATGAATTAAACTATCGTTAAATTTAGTTAGGAGCTTATGTGCTAATTTATTTTTATATAAATAGAATTTATGTTTACCTCTTTAACTACCTTTTATGTATCTCAACTATCGGTAGGTAGTCTATATATATATATATATATATATATATATATATATAGAGAGAGAGAGAGAGAGAGAGAGAGAGAGAGATTTTTGGGACATTTTGAAAAAAACAGGAAGAAGTAGCATAGAGCAAGTGGTTTTAAACTGGCCTTGAAATCGAGTTCGAAACAGCGCTGTCAGGTGACGGTTTGCATGCAAGGGATGATATTATTTTTAACAGGGAAAAGGATGAACAGTGATTGGTCCATATGAGCTTAGAAGTTAGGCGCCACCTCAGAGAAATACTTTATTCTCACCACTAAGTCACCGACGGGCGTGAGTATTTCCAATTTTTTTTTCCTTTTTTATTTTATTTGATGTATTGTCGTCATGCTTGATTTAACAAAAGGGGGACAAATCTGGATAGCTCATCACTAAGTTCATGCCCAGTGAGTGGCTGATGACAAGCCCCCCAGGACAGTCCGGAGTGCATATATGTTAATACTTTCCAAGAATGTCCTGTCCACTGTGGAGGAGAGCTCTCAGCTCCACATGCCTCTCCACTACCATCTCTTTCCAAGCTTGACAAAAAAAGTAAACATGACCTACATTTTTGAGTTTCCACTATCGACCATCATAGCCCTTTCTTACCGTCTAAGAATAATCAAATCTGTTTTATTTCTACTTTTTTTTTTCTGTAATTAGTTTTATAATAATAATAATAATAGGCTCCATGATTATTAAACGAGCCAATAATTTACAGAGACAGAATAGAATACTTGCTTTCTTCTTTTCCTTTTTAATGTAGATGTCTGAACCAACTTACTGGTACTTCAAATGATTTTACAGTTTTTAAAATTAATGATTATATAAATCTTTAATGACCATCATATTATTAACCATAAAATTCAAACATGAAAACACTAACAAAAACAGACTTTTTTTTGTCTAAAAAATGATTCAGAATACATGACAGTTGATCCTCTTGGCAGTTGAAAGGTCCATTAAAAGAATCAATCATATGACATAACCACGTCTCTCATGGAAGCAAGCCTTGCTCTTATTAGTTTTCTTTTCCTTTATATGATTTTCTTTTAATTTAAGCTATATTTTGCATTTTAAAAAGCTATCAATTTTCTATATAAGAAAAAAAAAACAAGGTTTTGATTTACAACTCAAAAATAAAAGAATTTCTTGTTGGTGAATATTAAGCCTGATCTTCCCTCCCCTGTAGCATTAAAAACTAACCAGTAATCTTCTTATATATAGTAAAAAATCAAAATCAGAAGCTATTATAAAAGTGATACGAAAGGACTGTCTCAAAGCTGGAAAACTAATATTAAATGAGATTGACGGGTGATCGGTGTAATTCAATTGTTGTTGACATTATTTAAACAATGGAGAAAGTATAATTCAATTGCATATTGCTAACAAGGAACAATATATAGTTTCAGGAGGTGTTTCCTTGGGTAGTTAGTGCTTGTTTGAGGTGTAATTAAGCTTGTTTTTTAAAGTATTTTTTATTTAAAAATATATCAAAATATTTTTTTAAATTATATTTGACATAAGTACACTAAAATAATATAAAAACATCTAAAAAATTAATTTAAAATATTTTTTTTCAAAAAACATTTTTAAAACACAATGACAAACACAAGAATGTTTGATTCACACATTTTTATTTCATGTCCGAAGAAATGTTATGGAAAAACACTTATGAATGCACTAATTCGAGAATAGATAACTTGCTAGGGAAAAAATGTTTTTTATATGTGGAAAATTGTACTAAAATACAATGAGCATTTAAAAAAAAAGATTCTCCGCTACATCACCGTATATCATTGATGATTGAACACGGAAAATAAAATAATGTCTGATTAGATTCTTGTGTTTTAATTTTATTACAATAAAACTTGGCTTTTGGCCATATGAATGTCCAAAAACCATAGGTCGACATTCCATCCACTTCTTTATCGATAAAAATATTAAATCAATAAAATCATTTAATAAATGGTTCAATAGCTAAGATCTTAAGACTAAAAGGTTTTTCTTATTTTATGATTTCGGGGTTGGAGCTCTGTGATTGCTAATATGATAACTACTGGAGACTTATATAATTGTTAATTTCAAAGCCCATAAATTAGTCGAGGTACACGCAGACTAACCCAAATGTCCATGTTAATAAAAAAATAAATCAACAAACAACATGTTAGATGATGAAAACATCTATTGAAATCGATTTTGATCATCAAAATGATGGTATTCAAAGATTATATTCGATAAAAGTAGTATTACTATAATGTTCTTTCATCTTCGATTTACTTGATAGAATAGCTTTAGCCTTGGGAATCTTTTGGATCTCAAGTTGATTTTTTTGTTTTGTTTTGGACTTTGAAGAAACAAATAAGTTTAGTTAGGTTAATAGTGCATTCTTTTTGTGGTTTTGGGTAAAACAAAATGGTTGAAATGACTTTTTTAGTAGTAGAAATAATTTGTGTGATTTTACACCGACCCTCTAGTCGCTATAATTATGTAATATATTAAAAGATATCAGAGTCGGTTACTATAGATTGTATGTAAAATCACTATGAATTATAATAGTATTGCTTAATTTTCGGTTTGGTTTGTCAGCTACTAATTTTTTTATTTGCACATTGTAAAATAACCATTTTGTCCCTCAAAAAGACAAAAATAAGGCCCTACCATGAGGGGTGTTGCGGTAATTACATCTCTTCGGTCTGGTTTGAGTAACCGGTTTATCGATTTTTTTATATGTCTTTGTATAATAAAATAATTATTTTCCCTCTAGAAAAAGAAAAAAAATCAGTTTTGACCGGGATGGTGCCACGGGAATCTAATATTTTTTTAAAATGGCTAAATACAAATATGCCTCCCCCATAATACAAAATTGAAGTTGAATGTAGGGTGTTGAGGTAATTGAACATATTTTAAAATTATTTTCCTCGGATTACTGCTGGAGCGTGTAGAACACGCGACCGACATCATTCGGTCTCACTCCCTCTTCGAGAGGCGCGTGCGGTTTTGTATGGTGAATAAAAATGTTCATCTAGCGTCTCCATGGATGTGCCGCCGTGTACTATTCCTGATAGTGTGGCGCGTGTCATCCAAAGGTGGCTAGTAACGAGCTGGTGGACGTTTAAACGTTCCCCTCTTTTCTCTCTCCTTTTGCCTAAACTACACGTTAGCCCCCTAATTTTATTTCTTTTTTATTTTGGTCGCTTCTCTTTGAATTGTGTTGTATGGCCCTTAAAAGAAAAAAAATAGAAATGAAAATCCATTGCTACGTTACTATCGTTATCAAGATTATAATATCTAAAATTATTATCACAATTATTGCTTAAACAATTAGAATCATTAAATTATCTCGAAGAATAAAACATCATTTTTACAAAAAAGAAAGCAAGAAATCAATAAACAAATATCATTAAAATTATCATTATGATTGTGCAAACAATGAAACCATAATATTATCTCAGAGAATAAAAAACAATTAACAAAAAAAAGATAAAAATCATTTTATCTCAAAAAAAATTATCTCTAAGAATAAAAAATCATTTTTACAAAAAAAACAAGCAAGAAAATAATAAACAAATATCATTAAAATTGTCATTATGATTGTGCAAACAATGAAGCCATAAAAGTATCTCAAAGAATAAAAAAATCTTTAACAAAAAAGAAGAAGAAGAGAAATCTAATATAAATATTATGAGCTTAAAAAAATCATATAATCCAAAAAACAAATAAAAATAGCAGAAAATACTAAAAAAAGAACAAAAAGAAAAAAAAGAAATATTACTTTTAAAATGATCACCAACATAAATTAAAATTTCAAAACTGAACAAATAAAAATAAAACTCCAACAACAAATAAAACAACAAAATTTTAAAAAAAATAAATAAACATTATTCAAGAAAGACTGAAAAAACCACAGGAATTAAATTACAAATTAATATATATATATATATATATATATAGATAGATATATATATATATATATATATATATAATTCCAGTCAAAAGATAAAATTGTAACAAATCAAAAACTTGAGACCAAACAAATTAAAGGTTTTTTATATATAAAAAAAACAACATAATTGTTTTTAAAAAAATCCAAAGAATACGGAGTGAAATGAAAATTAACATATATGTCAAATTCAATTAGAGGAAAAAATTGAAACAAATTAAAACCTAAAAACCAAAAAAAATAAAAGCACTGTACCTAAACCAAAAATCAAAAGAATAAGGGTTGAAATGAAAGGAAACATATATGATCAATTTTAGTTGAAGGGTATAATTGAATAAAATAAAAAATTTATATTTAAGAAATCAGGAAGAAAAAATAAATTAAAAACCAGAGACTGAAATGAAATAATCCTACATATAGAGAATTGACATGCATTTTGTCGTTGCGGGAGAAAGAAAAGGGGAAAAAATTCAACTGCTAATGATCATTCGACTGTTGTACAACGACACACACACCACCAAGAGAAAAAAGACAGGTGGAACAGTTGTACATGCAAAATTTGACGGCCCGTCTAGATTACACATATGCAATAACTTCAAATAATAATTAAAATTATGAAATTACATATACACCGTGGACCCAAAAATAACTACAAAAAACCAAACATGAAAGTACCACAATACCCTAACACCAAGCCT
>CM063594.1:9069894-9391484 GCA_032356905.1 Salix exigua | reverse complement strand
ATTTACATAATAAATGTTGAGTCGTGTAAATGTGGATTTAAAAAGGTTTCGTTGTTTTTCTGTATCTCAAAATTCGAAGCCACTGGCTCTATCCTTTTGGTTTCCATATATATGATGATCTCCTTCAAATTGTAAGATAATTTTGTTTAGGACTTGTTTGATTTAATAAAGTACGGTAATTTGGTCGTCATTATAAGGTATCTTAGCCAGGCCACATGGTTACATTCCTTACTTTTATGCTTGACCCTCTTGTTTTTTGTGCTGTCTTGATGAATAAAAACCATATATGCCCGCAGAGAATTCTCTATGGAGAGAAAACATGCTTCAGCTATTTTTCTTCTGTATTTCTATGTCATCTAGTCCTTGTATCTCAAGTTTAGGAATCCTCCTCAAAAATCTCAAGCGTGTGATAAAAAACACACCACCTTGACTTATGTGGTTCTCCTCATATGCTTTCCTCGGATTCTTCTTATGCTTGTCTTTACCTGCGTGCGTTTCGAAACCCTGCACCGGAAAGGACAACTAAAAACCTTCCGATAATCAAGATCAATCAGCAACTTTCCTTCTGAGATCTCGATTGTGGCTGAGAAAGATGTATATCTAGGGTTTTTGTTTCCCCGCAAATTCAAAAGCGGCCTCCCTCCTTCCTATATAGCGATGCTTGGAGAGATAGTTTTGGTGGTCCTGACAGCTACAACTCACATGAAGCAATTCGGAATATAAAGATTTACGAGCAGTAGTACAGTTATGATTAACCGAGATGTGACAATACAATCATATGCTAATAATTTATGCATGTAAAGATGTGATCCCACTTTTGTAATTCTGCGGTGATACGAGATGAGGGTTTTTTCTTCCATGACTTCAAGTGAGTTAATCTTCTTTAATTCAAGCAATTTACTTATTTTGATATAACAAAAAAGCGAAGCAGCCAAAGGGAGGCTTGCATGTGGCTATATTTACAGCATATGCTTTTAATCTTCATGTATTATTATCATATAGTAATCATCAACTAGCTACCGAAAACATTATAATAAATAAAAGAAAGCATGCCTGAGTATAATTATAGCACTGTGAGCGGCTTATACACCCAACTCTACAAGTGCTTTGCTCATCAACATGTGGGATTCAGGGTGTAGATGAGTTTATCACAGCTCAGAGAGCAAATGTGTTGTCCCCTGTACTGGGTCGCATGGTCGAGTAGTCTATTTAGATGTGGACCTGGCGGGTTGGAAGGGAGGCAGTACTCGTAGGGAGGGTTGTGAATCACGTGCAAAGGTTCATGAAAGTCGATCCATTCTCAACGAAGGAATATAAGATTTTGACCCGTTCCTACGCATGATATTTGCCCACTATAATTCTCTTGCATCCGGTCATATTTCAGATATTCAGTGAATATCACAAAATGGTCCTCCATAAGATTTCTGTAGTTTAGTTTAGAGAGAGAGGGAGGGAGGATGTTCGAAGGTATATATGACTTCTCCATTTGGAGATTCGCTCAAATTCTTAAAACATCGGATTCTTTTTGGAAGGATTATGTTTATACGAGCGATTTAATGGACTTTTAAGAATGTTTGGATGGTGCTATTCGATTGTGTAGCCTCAATATTCCATCTACAAGTACGAAAATGCATTAATATTTTTATAAGGACAAAATAAACTGTGACTTCTATACACACACACTCAATTTTATAACTTTAAGATAATTTCTTAATTTGTTTAACCACGTCGATTGGTGTGAGGAGTATGTGTGGGTTATTGAAACACATTCAATTGAAAATTATAAATTTAACATTTATTTAGGAGTCTCAAGAATCATGTTTGATAAAATTGAAATTGTTTAGGGTTTATGCAAAGTTTACATAAAAAAAAAGAAGCTATAAATATATCATTTTTTTTAATTTTAAGCTAATTTCTTGCTTTTTTTAACTACATTTATTAGTGTGAGGAGTATGTATTGGGTTATTGAAACACATACAAATGTAGAAATTATAAATTGATTTTTTTTTTCAGGAGTGTCAAGAATCAAGTTTGATAGATTTTAAGTTGCTTAGAGTTTATACAAAGATTACATGAAAATTATTTTTTGTTGTAAATATTTACTTTAAGAATAGTTGTTGCAAAACATAAGTTGTCAATGTACTCTAAAAAATACAGAAAAAAAAAAGAGATGAATTGTTATACCTTAGAGTACTAACTGTTTTCTTTTGTGTTTTAGGTACTTACCTACTATACTGTACTTACCTTTTTCATCACATCTTAGCAAATAAGAGTCATAGCATTCTATTTATAGAAAAATCTAAAAATCCTATAAGTAGTAAAATATCAATTTACCCCTTAAATAGCAACACAAATATTATTTTTAGCCTATTTTAAAAATTTATCCAATCAGGTCCTTACTTGATTGTTTCTAGGTTTAGAATTATAATCACTTATATTAATTATATTTCAATCCTTAATTTCTAAAATTTAGTTATAATCAAGTCATTATTAATTAATCATCCCATTTAGATTTGTGACCAATGGTTTTTATGTGTTTGACCTATTGAGTTCTTTTATAAGTTTGACCAAATAAAAATCACAATTCTATATAAAATAAGGTTAAATAAATTAATTTATTATCAATTCCCATGGTTGATTGATTTACATTTGAAAATCAAGTACAATGTCTAGCAACTTGTAATGATCCTTTAAATATTAGAAAGGTAATAAGTGGTTTGACTTGGTATTTCAATTACTAGTTGCTTTTAAACTCTTTACAAATCTAATTCTACCATGCAAAAGGATTTACAATCAATACTACTCTAGAATAGGTCGAACATTTTCTCCAATTCATTAAGAGAGATTAATCCTCTCTTGATTACTTGAATACTTTCATATAATTCATGTTTTATCCAATATTTACACATTTGTTACCCTTAATTAGGACAATGATAATTTAGTGATCTCAGGTCTAAGGATCACTTACATAACAATTAGATAAACTTTTTTATAAACATATGTGATCTATCCCAAATGAAATTCTCAATGAGAGTTAGTTCAATGTTCATATCATCTAACAAGAACCTACATTATTTTATGAGAAAAAACTACTTCCTTTCATAAATAAAAGAATATTATATGTATCAGTCTTATCAACTCTATATTTTGTTCAGTCTTAATAAAACATTGACCAAGAATATTTAAGAATAATAATTTGATGCAATAGGAATACCATAATCATAAAAAATTTATTTGTAAATAATTTTTATCTCAAAGACTTCATCTTAACTCTAGATTCGTTAATGATACATTATATCTATTAATAAAATATTTGATGAATATTAAGGATAAATAAATCTTTATTGATAAATTAAATATATTTACACAAGCAAAGTTAATGTCACATGTGATCAATTGATTGACTATAGGGCATATAAACTAATAACATGGCATTAAAATTATTTAAAAAAAATATTTAGTCCAAGTTGATATAAGCAAGCTAGTTGGAGAATATTTTTTATTGTTTATAAAATTGAATCATTTGAGCATGTTTTTTTTTATTCCTCCTTTTTTTTCAAATAAAATACTATAAACAACAAGTTATTTATCTAAATTGAAAAAAATAAACTTTGCGTCTATAAAACTTGATGAGATAGGGTGATCATAAAGTGCAAGGAACAGTATATCCTTTGATATGCGGAAACTCAATCGTGTTCCTGTTAATGACCTGATTGGAAGTGTGGTTGCGGTAATTTTTCAAAGTATTTTTTGTGCTAAAATATATTAAAATAATGTTTTTTTATTTTTTAAAAATCATTTTTGACAGCACATCAAAATTATCTAAAAATACCAAATTATATTTATTTATAATGAAAAAAAATCAAATTTTCACATAACACCAATAGTTATGAAACTCTGCATGCGTATCGATATACAGGAGGAGCAAAAAGGTTGAAAGGCAAAAGCTAAAATAATAAAATAGCAATTCTATGCGTGAGCTGGATTGCTTTTATGGGAAATTTTGCATGAACAATCAATGTATTGCTGTCTTTGGATTTTGTACTTCTTCCTGACAACCCGTTTCTGCAAGTGCTTGGTGTTCTTTTCTTTCTTTAATGTTTTCTGGACTTGTAGGAAAAGATTCTCGGAAATACCACGCTGAGTCATAAGAGCAAAGCACTCAAATTGTTGGAAAGAACTTTTTTTAAAATATTTTTAAAATGTAATGTTGGTAAATAACATGGAAAATAATGTTATATAAAATGTTCAAACATGGTATGGTATCGAGTGTTGAAGTCTACATTTGAAATAATCAACTATCTTTTCATGTTGTAAAGGAGATTAAGCTCTTGAATCTTACTTTACTGAGCCATTAGACTTTTTATATATAAAAAAACTTGATGGCATATGAAGTTTAATGGTTGAACCTGAATTTTATTTTTTCCTTAAGAAAAACTAAATATTTATGATGAAACATTCATTTTTTATATATATAAAAATTAATTTTGAAGAGAGTATTTGAGAGTGTGATTCAAAAATGATTTTGAACAAACAAAAAAAAATGAATGTTTTTTTTGTTTTTATTTTAAATTAATCATTTTAGTACTTTTATATCATTTTAATATACTGATATCAAAAATATTTTTTTAAAAATAAAATAAAAATATTTTCATATAAATTACTCTTCATTTGACTATATTTTTTTTATATATATAAAAAAAAATTCTTATCGGCGGAATGTGGCAAGTCATACGAGGGAGCCTGTAGCCTTTATTGAACCACAATCAACGATCACTAGTGTCCCTATAGCCGAATCCCACCTTGATGGAGACATGATGTTTTAAGACTTGTACGAACATGAAAACAATCAGACCGGACACCCTTGGTATACAGAAGAAGGGGAAAACTGAACAAAAATTTGATATTTTTTTTCTCATGATTAAGAATTATTTATATGGTGGCCCGTGAGTGAGCGAGTGAGCCACGCCTTAACAGGCTTGTATATATCTATCCCCACCCATCTCGCATAACATTACAAAATCCCAACTCCCACATATAGACAAGACCCTGGCCGGCTACCTCACATGCTACCAAATTCAGCAGGACTAGCTAGCAAGCCCACTCTCCTCTCCTGAACGTTACCTCCCTCTCCCTCTCTCGAGCAGAATGAGGGACGTCAATGGAGGATTAGACCCTTTTGAATCCATTAAAGGAGTGGTTGAATCGTCGATTGCATTGCTCTTTTGCTCGATATGACTTCGACTTGCCAGTTTGTTTTCTCTTTTTTTGGGGATGAGAGTTCACACCTCATGATCAGTCCTTTTTCTCCCTTTCAATAAATCCCTGGATAAAGCTGAGCTGTCTATTTTCTTTGATTCACCTGCAGAATTCTACAACTGGTTTTACACATTCAAGTTTCACCTCTATTGGATCGCTTCCCAATGCCAAGGTACCCACTATTAGTCTGGTCTCTTTGTCTCTTCTGATTTTTTCAGATTACTCTTTTATCTTTCCTTTTTGTTCCATCTTTCTCAGCTTCATTTGGTACACTTCCTTGTTCTTTATCTCAATCTCTCTCTCTTTCCATGATGCAATTCACTGAAACCCCACTACCACCCTTGCACCAAATCACCACTCCGATTTCGAACCCCAACATGAACAAAAACCGTCCCTGGCCTGCTGGATTCCCCACATCGAAATCCTTGGGAAGTTTTGGTGATGCTAATTGCATGGAGCAGCTTTTAGTCCACTGTGTAAATGCAATTGAAAGTAATGATGCCACTTTATCCCAGCAGATCCTATGGGTCCTAAACAACATTGCACCACCAGATGGTGATTCAAACCAGCGCTTGGCATGTGCCTTCCTAAGAGCCCTGATCGCACGTGCAGCGAGGACTGGTACCTGCAAACTTCTTGCTTCAATGGAAAGTGCTCACTTCAACCTAGCCATAGACACACATAAATTCTCTATCATTGAGCTTGCAAGCTTTGTTGACTTAACCCCATGGCATCGTTTCGGCTACACCGCAGCAAATGCTGCAATATTGGAAGCTGTTGAAGGTTATTTAGTTGTTCATATTGTAGATTTAAGCTTGACACATTGCATGCAAATCCCAACTCTCATCGATGCTATTGCTAATCGGTTCGAGGTGCCCCCATTGATAAAGCTCACTGTCGCTGGTGCCATTGAAGATGTACCACCTTTGCTCGATCTTTCTTATGAAGAGTTGGGCTCAAAGTTGGTCAACTTCGCTCGGTCACGAAACGTAATAATGGAATTTAGAGTCATTCCTTCAAGTTACGCAGATGGGTTTTCCTCCTTTATCGAGCAGCTTCGGGTGCAGCATCTAGTGTATGCTGAAAGTAGCGAGGCGCTGGTCATAAACTGCCACATGATGCTTCATTGCATACCTGAAGAAACCCTCTCTGGTATTCATAGTACAAACTCAAACACTTACTCTTATGAATCTCCATCTATTTCCTCATTTAGGTCAATGTTTCTAAAGTCTCTTAGGAGTTTAGACCCAACACTTGTTGTCTTAGTAGATGAGGATGCAGATTTTACATCGAATAATTTGGTGAGTAGACTAAAGTCAGCTTTCAATTATCTGTGGATACCTTATGATACTGTGGACACATTTCTTCCAAAAGGAAATCGACAAAGACAGTGGTATGAGGCGGATATAAGCTGGAAGATTGAGAATGTCATAGCACATGAGGGTCTGCAGAGAGTGGAGCGGCTTGAACCGAAATGCCGGTGGATTCAACGGATGAGAATTGCAAATTTTCGAGGAATTTCTTTCGCAGAAGATGCTATTTCTGAAGTTAAGACCATGCTTGATGAGCATGCAGCCGGGTGGGGACTAAAGAAGGAAGATGATGATATTGTACTCACTTGGAAAGGACATAATGTTGTATTTGCTAGTGCGTGGTTGCCTGCTTAAGGCTTCTTCATATCGGATTTATAACTAATTTGTTTTTCTGATTTTATCTTTATTTATTTATTTCTTAGAACGTTTTCTTTAATTGTATTGTAGTAACTCTCTAATTTAACTTTGGAAAATATATCAAGAGTAGCTTGGTAGTAGGGTTTTATTTCAGTATTGCCTATTTATTGATATATTCTAGTTACGATTTCTAGAGAATTAGAATGAAATTATTATAGCTTTGGTTTTTATATCAAACAAAAAGATTTAAATTCAAAAATTAACAAAAACTAACTTATGAGAGAGTTTTACTTTGCAAAATGTATTGAAAGCCCTCTCATATTTTACTATGAATTGGGAAGGGTTTTTTCTCTTCATTTCTGTGAAAAGAAAAGCTCTTTTTTTGGATCAATTGATGGGTTTTATAGTTTAGCAAATTGCTTTCAATTTAGTGATGAAAGACAAGATTAAAAGTAAGTGGACCAAAGTGAAATAGGTAGAGAAATAAGGTGGTTTTTTCAAAATTTGCATGAACAATTAATTGTGGTCCTTTTACTTTTTAATTTGATAGATTTTTGGTCCTTGTAGTTTTCTACAATTTGATTTTGATTCAAAAAAATATTTTCTTTTATTTTTCAATTTATGGTTTGAGAGAGAAAAGAGTGATAAATTTTAGTGATGCAGGAAAAAAAATCTCCGCTAACATTTATTTTAACCATCAAAATAGTTGTTCTCGATGTCAATGAATTTCATAAAATTAGAGAAATTTTATTAGGTTGTCTTTCACATTAAACTTTCCTTAGAAACTAGTTTTGACATTGAAAAGTTTTTTATTATTATTTTTAATTTTATGACCAATTTTTTAGTTGTTTGAAGGCATAAATATGTTCACTTAGGTTTTCTAGGTGTTTTTTAGGGTTTTTTGGTAAAAAAAAATGATTACAAATCAATTTTTGAATGTAAAACACCTTATCCCAAATCTAGGTTTCATGACATGTTGTCTACAAAAAAATTTTAAAAACAAATATTGGATGATTGACATGTCATTCTCCCTTTAATCTAAAAAATTAAATGTGGTGTCCTATATTAAAAACTTCATGCTTGTGTTTTGTTTTTAATGAGGCCCATATATATTAGGCCTTCACTTGTAGACCCATGCATATAGCTTTTTGTTTTTTTTATATTTAATGAATTTTTGGACCCATGAAATAAAAAATAAAAAAGTGTATCCTTTTTTATTTAAAGTTGTTTTCATATTAAGAATTAAGCCAATTTTCATTATTTGAGTACCATATTTGTTGTGATGTCGCGGTCGCATAAATTAATTACCTAGCTTAAAACACACAAGATAGTATAGAGCAAGCAAGGGGTCGATCCCACGAGGAAGTTTCAAGTCTGATTTTTATGTTGTACGTTATGTGATTGGGGGGATTTGGTTTGTGATTATCTAAACTATAGCAGCAATTAAACTAGCAAACAAAATCAATTAAAAACGAAACTTATCAAGAAAACAAACCTTGGTCGCAAGCATACATCCACCTACGGAAATTAGAACCGATCCTTGAAACAAAAAATGCAGTTTATGTTCTGAAATTTTATCTTTTCTTAACGTGATTAATTAACGGATCCGCCGTATAACTAATCCTCACCACCAAACAATCAAAGTGTCCGCACTAATGATTCAATTTAATGATAGCTTTAAGAACTAGATAATTTCATCAAGATTAACATACAAGTTGTCCGCAACTTGTGTCAATTTATTCAAATGTTCTCCCTAAGTTCAATAATGTAGTTCCGCCACAATTATCAAGCTTAGTTGCTTCACAAGTTCATATATCACATCTTCGGTTTTGATATTAAACTTAGCAATAGATTGTTCACAACAATAACTTAGAGTCCGCTCTAGCAATCATCAACAACAATTATAGGAAATATGCATAGGAAAACAAATATATTCATTCATAACATAAACTGAAAATATAAGGAAGAATAAATCTCACGGTTCTTGAAATTCGCAGGTGTTTGTGTCCTTGCAACCAAGAAAAAGAGTCTAGTCTTGCATGTTTATTGAACAACTAAATAAAAAGATGGAAGAACACATGACTTTGGGTTTGGAGGATGAAGATTTTGTGTTTTTCTCTTGTGGTGGCCGCCACTTCCTTGCTCCTCTTCTCCTTTATATAAGCTTAGAAACCCTAATGTCTATTTTACCAAATAGTCCTTCCTTAAGTTGGCAGAATTTAGTTGTCCCTTGTAAAATTCATATCTCCTTCATACGACATCCTTTTGAGCTGAAATTTGGAGCATTTATAGGTCTTTGAGTCCTGAATCCAGTCCAATTGAGTTTGCATCAATTGGACTTCTTTATCTCGAGATATTGAATTTTGAGTGGACAAAGGTCAACAGTGGCAGAATGCGAGATTTGACTTTGCAGGATGCGATTTCCATGATCTTTCTCCTTTTATTTTTCTTGCATTACCTTTACAGAAAGGTATGGATGTTAGCTCTTGAATGTCACTAGAATCACTTCATTTCGATCTCTAGAACTCACGTTCTGCACAAAACATCGACTGAACGTCAAATCTGTCAATTACCTCCAATTTACTCTTTTTTGCATCTTTCATCCAAAAATGCCTTCAAAACATAAAACAAAGAATATTAAGGCATTTTATACACAAAACATATGCAAAACACTACGTAAATATGGATGAACTTATCAAATAATATGGTCGCATCAATATTCAAGGTTATCAAAATTACGAGTTGAAATGTGTTTACATGTTAAATCAGCCCAATACTCAAAAACTCGTAAATTCGGACTTGACTCATGAAAAATAAAAAAATAGGTCCGAGTTTACTAAATTTGTGATATGAACCAAATTATTTTTAAATTTGGCCTTAAAATATTTGTTGATAATTTTGTGATATCAAACATATCTTTTAAGCTGTTTATTGGATTTAGTTTAAATTTTATAGGGTAATATTAGATACATGAAAATATATTTTGGTAAATTGTTAGATTAAAAGAGGTTCAAAAACATATTTTTTCAAAGAGTCAAAGTTACTAGATGAATCTTGTCAATTCTATCAAAAATAGACATCCATGTCTTATTTTGAACACATCAAGAGCTACAAATGAAATTTTGTTGTAATTTTAAATGTGAGAAAAACTAGATATCTTAATATTTTCAAATATATATGATAAACTTAGTAATTTATTCATACGAGAGAGAACTATGTGTTTGAAATAATGACTGAAATATACCATAAATTTGTGAAAATTAGAGAATCAAAGAATCAAAGTACATGGAAAATTTTTACAAAGAAGACTTTGTTTTTATTATCATATTTTATTTATTTATTTAATTTTAAATGATTATTTCTGATTTAAATTACTTCTATCACATTAAACATTATTTAATAGTTTATTTTATTTAATAGATGTATGTTAGGTAATTACTAATTTAGATTTATTAGCCTGCAATCTAAAAGAAGTTCATTATGACTTGTTATGATGAGAACAACCAAGTTATCACAAGATTCTTGCGTACTTAGTACCATTTAGTAATATGCATATATTAAAAAAATTTGTTGTAAGATATATTCTTTTTTTCATGTCATTGATTTCTTGATTTATACTATCTATCTTTCTTATTTATTTACATCATTAATTGATTGTAATATTGTTGACTCTATTTATCGTAGTATAATGTAATTTAATTTATTGGTCAAAATTGTCAATATATAGTTAAAAAAATGTGCTTATGATTTCATGATCCAATTTTAAATCCTTTTTTTTATGTCGTGTAAAACAAATGATCCATATTTGTATCTTGTTTTTTTTCTTTTTATAATTTTTATTTATTTAAAGCAAAAAAAAACCCTCACACACATTATTATTGTATAATTAAATGAAAAATAATCTCATTGATAGAGACTTATTAAATTTCATGTGATGCACAGCTTGGATTACAGTTTTAATAGGTTAATCATAGTTAAATAAAGTATTTTTCCCTATTAATAAAATACAATTTTCATCTTACAATATTGTCTTGATTAGAAATTGAGTTTCATAACTCATTTATTTATTACCAATTTTATTCTTCAACTGAATTAACCTTCGCCAATTAATTATTCTATGGTCTCAATATTTTCTTAAAAAAACTATTCAATATGTCGTTGTAAACCTTGAGTATGAATTCAATATACAAATTGAGAAAATAATTTAAATTAAAGAAAAAAATAAGGTGAATGATATATGAATTGATAAATAGGACACAAATGTGTGTGTGTGTGTGTGTGTAGGGTAAAGATATGAAAATTTACTCTATGGTCTCAATATTTTCTTAAGAATATATTCAATATGTCATTGTAAACCTTGAAGATGAATTCAATGTATAAATTGAGAAAATAATTTAAATAAAAAAAAAAGGTGAATGATATATGAATTGATTAAGAAGACACAAATATAGTTGTGTGTGTGTTGCTTTAATGCCAACTAATGTGAACACTAGTGTAATTGAAGTCACGAACCAAGATCGTTTAAATTCAAGCTTTGAAATTGATGATTGAGTTTTACATAATGGATGACCTCCTCTAAGACAATAACACTATAGTATGCACCCTCATATAGCATTCTCATTTAGATATGAGCATAAAAAATATAAACTCATAATAAAGATTGGTCATTTTTTTATATGGTATAATTCAATCAAGAACCAAGTAAGGAAAATATATATTCTTTATGCTGTAATATGTGGCAATGGGTGTGTTTTCAAATCTAAAAATTAAGTTTTAAAAAAAAAGTATTTATATACTCTTGAAAAAAAACCCTAAGATAACTTAATGGGGTCACTTAACCCAATCAGCCACAAGCATCTCCTTGTTTTGTGATCGATAACCCTTTATAGGCCACCATTGATAGTACCAGTGACCTTTATGGGTCGTTAGGTATTGTAAGAGAAACAACGAGCCACTGGGTTGCCGTGACAAAATAGGGCGACGACTTTTGTAGCCGTCGTATATGGATCTGTTAGTTGGTGGTTGGCGATCTCCTGGCAATGCATGAGGAAGGTGATGCTAGTTTGGGTTAAAAGAGGTCATTAAGTGGATTGGACCAATTTGGTCCAACCCAATACAGAACTGACCCAATGGTTGACCCAATCGTACAACAGTAATAATAAAAAAACAAGAGAGGAAATTGTGGGTGCAAGGGTTCGAACTTGGGTTCTCCAAGTCTATAAAGGCAACCTAAATTATTATGTTATGCTTCTTTTATCTTAACATAATGTAGTTTTTAATCGTTTTATTTTATATTGTAAAGTACATTATGCTTACTTCTTTTATGCTTATGAAATTTAGGTTTTTATTCTTCTTGTTTTATGTTGTAGTATTTAATTTATACATTACATTAACTTAGGAATATATCTTGTGATTTATATTATTTAAATATAAATTAATTGATGCCTAGACATAAGAATAATCAATTAAACCACAACTATTAGTGAATTTTATTGTACTATCTCAATGTCTAGGAAAGTTTTATCTAGGAAATTCTTAGTATTTAACTGTGTCCATTGAGACCCGCCTCACTTTTCTAGAAACTTACCTGGTTGTAATTTGGAAAAATATTGTTTAATTCTTATTGGTTCATTTGATTCCTAAGAATCTTATCCAGACATCGATATAATTATTAAATGTTAATGAAGTAGTAATTATCATAATAATTTTAGAAACACCACAGCATTCTAAATTTATAAATGATAGTTACATCAAGAATATATATGTGAATTTCATAAGGAAAATTAACATCAGATTGCAATCAGTTCATAAATTTAATTATTAACCCCCACATGGATATTTTTATTTTTATGACTTAATTAGAATAAGATAGTAAATTTAACATTAAAAAATAAAATTTATCTTATGCCCATAAGTACAAAAAAAAATATTTATTAAAGGTTAGATTTATTAGACTTATTAATTAGTAAATTTCTTGCAAGATGCAAAATTTGCCCACAGGTAGATTAAATTTATTATTAAATTGATATTGGCTAATTTAAATAAATTTATTTCATAGAAATAAAGTAATTTTTAGTTTTCTTGATAATTGTAGGTATTCCTTCTACTTTGATTGAAATAGTTTCGATGCTAAATGGTAATATTTTTTTAGAATGGAAATAAAATTTGTTTTTTACATTGGGGTGCATAGAACTTGACTTGTCTCTCCGTGAGGATGATCCACTCATCCTAACGGACTTCGGTATGACACCAGACATTGCTAAACATGAAATCTAATTGCTTAAGTCTCATGTTTATGAAATCTCATGTCATTAAAGACATTCGGGATTCAATCCTAAAATGCATCAAGGCTAAGGACTTTATTAAAGTTGTTGAGGAACAATTTATCAGTTATGATTAAGCCTTATCCAACACTCTAATGAAAAGGTTGTTAAGCAAATCTTTGACAATTCCAAAAGGATGCGAGAGCACATCATAAAAATGAAGGACATGTCTGCTAAAATGAAGTCTCTAGAGGTTGATATGTCAGAGTCATTCTTGGTGCATTTCATACTTGACTCTTTCCCATCTGAATATAATCCTTTCAAAATTTCTTACAATACATATAAGGATAAATGGTCAGTAAATGAACTTCTAACCATGTGTTCAAGAAGAGGGAGGTTAAAACATGAAAGCCTTTAAGTGTTCATATGCGTACTCATGATTATGAAAATGCCAAGAGAGGCAATCATGTTGATAAACACAAGAAGGATAACAAGTTGTCAATAAAGAAAAATGACAAGAAAGATGTTTGTTTCTTCTACAAGAAAAGGGGGCATATGAAGAAAAATTTCTAGAAATACAAAAGATGGTTCGAAAAGAAAGGTCATATCTCTAGTTTTTCATGAATCTTTTTTTTAGACTCGTAATAATACATGGTGGATTGATTTTGGTTACGCAATCCATGTTATCGACACAATGCAGGGTTTTCTTAACACAAGAAAACCAACAAGCCATGCATAACGAGTATATTCTGGAAATAAAGAGGAGTTTTATCAATGAGGACTCTATTTAGTTATGGCATAGGAGATTGGGACATATCTCCATAGACAAAATCAAAAGGTTAGTAAATCATGGAGTTTTAAAAACGCTTGACTTTACTAATGTTGGTACTTGTGTGGATTGCATAAAAGGAAAGAAAACCAACAAGATCACTAAAAGTGCCAAAAAGAGTTCTAATATTTTTGAGATCATACATACTGATATTTGTGGACCTTTTTCTACTCTCTGCTTAAATGGTCAAAGATGTATCTTTTATTGATGACCATACATGATTCATGTTTCTCTATCTTCTAAATGATAAGGTTAAGGTATTAAATGCTTTCAATACCTATAAGGTAGAAGTTGATAAACAAAAGGTTAGGAAAATCAAGATCGTAAGATCTTATATGTCAATATTTAGGAATTGAATGTCCTCCCTCTCGGGTGTGTTCTCCATTAAATAGAATGTAAATAGATTTACATGCCCTTCCTATACTTTCTGGCTAAGACTCAAAGAACAAGTGTTCAACTGAAACACTACTATTTACATTTTATAATTTATTTCCTAATTAATACATACTCAAATATCAATTCCCGTGACATCCCCCTCAAATTGATGTTGGTCGATCAAGAAGCATTAATTTGTCCACAAAGAATTTATGCCGATGTCGAGAGAGAGCTTTAGTGAAAATGTTTGCAGTTTGGTGTTGGGTAGAAATGTGAGGAAGTGTAATTTCATGGCGGTTAACAAATTCATGAATAGAGTGGCAGTCAACCTCAATATGTTCTGAATCGCACTGGTATTGTCTGCATGAAGAGGAATGAGATGAAGCTGAGGAAAACCAAGTTCCCCTAATAATCCATGAAGCCATGTAATTTCAGAGCAGGCAGAAGACATAGCACGATATTCAGATTCCGTGGAGAATTTGGAAATTCTATCTTGCTTCTTACTCTTCCAAGAAATGAGTGCATTGTCCAAAAACATACACTATCCGGTAACAGAGCGATGAGTATCTGCACAACCAGCCCAATCGGCGTCACTATATCCTTCCAACTGTAAGGAAGATTCCTTAGGAAAGAACAACCCTCGTGAAGAGATACCCTTTAGATATCGTATAATACGGCGAACAGTAGTAAGGTGAATAGTCCGTACAAACCTCGGAGGAAGGTATTTTAAACATGCCTGGAGGTGGAGACATAAATTTCTTCCTTCGGATCCCCGTGTAGGAACGCATTTTTCACATCCATTTGTCTAAGAGACCACTCCTGTGACGTAGCAAGTGTCAATATAGTCCGTACAGGAGTCATTTTAGCTACTGGTGCAAATGTCTCTTCATAATCAATACCATATTCCTGTCGATTCCCAAGAGCCACGAGACTGACCTTATACTGGTCTAGGGATCCATCAGATCTAAACTTAACTTAGTAAAGCCACTTACAACCAATAGGTTTGACTCCAGGCGGGCAATTCATAAGATCCCAAGTGTGATTTTCTTGAAGAGCTTTAATTTTCTCTTGCGTGGCCTGCTGCCAGCAAGCCTGAGTGGCTACCTGAGTATAAGAGTGAGGGATAGAAATAGTATCGAGAGTGGCAGTAAACGAGGTATGAGAAAAAGCATACCTATCTGGCGGATGTACAACCCGAATGGACCGTCTCGGTGCCGGTAGTGTAGAATCAAGTGATGAAGTGGTGTTTGGAAGGAGCACTGGAGGATGACGTCTTTGATACACTATACCTGGTTTAAATCGCTTAGCAAAAAGAGGGACATCATCAAAAGGAGGAAGAAGAGCAGTAGGGGCAGTAAGGGAATCAGAAATAACATGAGATTGAAAGAAATATTGATTTTCAAGGAAGACTACATTCCGAGAGATTCGAAATTTATTTGCATGAGCATCATAACATATAAATCCTTTCTGAGTAGAGCTATATCCCATGAAAGCACATGTGACAGACTGGGCAACAAGCTTGTGACGTTCAGTAGGTGGCAGATGGACAAAACAAACACATCCAAAAATATGAAGTGATTTATACTCAGGAGGTATACCATATAAACAAAGATATGGAGAATCATAACTTAGAGTGACCGTAGGCAAGCGATTGATAAAGTAAATAGTTATAGATAATGCTTCTACCTAGAATTTGGTAGGTACAGATGACTCAATTAGCAAAGTACGAACAACATCTAAGAGATGACGATTCTTATGCTCAGGGACTCCATTTTGTTGAGGGGTGTAAGGACAAGAGCGTTGAGATATTATCCCTTTTTGCTGAAGATAATTTTGAAAGGCATATGACATATATTCCCCCCTAAGTCGGAGCGTAAGATTTTGATAGAAGCACTAAATTGTGTCTCGACAAGTGCCACAAATCTTTGAAAAACAAAGAACACGTCAGCTTTAGATCGAAGAAAATAGATCCAGGTAAATCGATTGTAATCATCAATGAATGTTATAAAATAACGATACTATCCATGAGAAGTAATAGGACTTGGCCCCCAAACATCAGTATGCACAATTTCAAAAGAAGCGGAAGCACGACTACCATGCATAGGAAAAGGTAAGGTTTTACTTTTACTAAGACGACAAGTAGCACAATCAAAGGATGAGGAAGAATTATTATTATTTCCCAAAAAACCATGTTTCAAAAGATGAGTTAAGACACCAAAATTAGGATGACCCAATTTCTTATGCCATACTTCATTGTTATTGACAGTAGCCATACAAGTAAAAGAAACAACATTAGGTATAGAAAAATATAGAGAAAAAAGACGTCCCACTTTAGGCCCCTTCGCGATCACCATTCCCGACACCTGATCCTGCACAATACAACCACCATGGGAAAAATGAACATCACAGTTATCATCCACCAATTGTCCAACAGAAATCAAGCTAGTAGATAATTCAGGAGAGACAAAAACATCTTTAAAAGAAGGACCCAAATTACCAACAGCAGTAATAGGAAGTGTACTGCCATTAGCAATCTGAATAGATTGCGTGTCATCATACTTATGAACATCATGCAGATCCGTCTCATTACCAGTCATATGATTAGAAGCAACTAAATCAACAAACCAAGGAGTGGAGGTAGGAATTATACCTTGTAGGCCTAAGGCTATAAAAGCCGAGATAATCATTTGTTGAACCATAGCAAGTGTAAGAACAGATGAATCAGAGCTTACAGTGGGAGGAGCAGAAGGTGATGCCTGGACAGAAGCCTTGAGATTGACGATTCTGAGGTCTTTGATGAAATGGCCTGGTTTCTTACAATAGTTGCAAACTTTCTTTTTACAGTTGCGAGCAATGTGACCAAGCTCTTTGCAGCTAAAACACTACAACTTGGGCGGTCCTCTTCCTTGCGCTGCATAGGCTACAGTAACAGGCTCGGAGGCCATACCCATATGAGTGGATAATCGTTGCTCCTCACGCAATAAATCCCCCAAACAAATATCCTAGGAAGGAACTGGATCACGATTCAATAAACCAGCTCTAACATGTTCAAATTCAAGACGAAGCTTCATCAAAAATTGATCGCGTTGACTCTCGGCATGAACCGCTTGAAGACCCGCGAGAGCCGTAGTAGGAACCTTAGTATACACAATAGCAGAATACTCGCTCCAGATATTAATAAAACCAAAATAAAATTGTTCAATGGTTAAATTACCTTGACTATAAGTGCTAATCTCCATCTCTAACTGGAATTTCCGAGCAGTGTTATCTTGATGATGAATACGATGTAAATATACCCACATATCCTTAGCCGTAGAGAAACACCGAAGATTAGTAACAAGATGCGGCTCAATTGTTCCCAATAGCCAAGAAATCACCTTAGCATCCTGGACCTCCCATTTAGCCAATTTCGTTTCCTCGTGGGAATTTTAGTTGATTTATCAATATGATCAAATAATTCTTTCCCTTTCAAAAATATTTTAAACTGGAATTCCCATGTCGAAAAATTCTTTCTAGTAAAACGAATAATATTATTTTCCATGATGCAAGTTTTCAGAAAATAACAGCCTAAATAATCCAAAATATGAAGACAAATGAGTCAAACAGCCCCGACCCAGAATGAAGGCCCAAAAAAAAAAACAAGCCCAAACAAAACTAAATAGCCCCATAACCAGACCCACTCTAGCAGAATAAATTCAACAACACAGCCCAATTACACGCCAATTACACGCTCACAACCCAGCTTAATTAACTTTATTCTACACTGCCAGCTCAACCCAAAGTGCAGTGTTTAATATCGGTGCAGACAGAACCATAAAATAACATGTCAACAAATAAGAGGCAGGCTGAAAGCTTACGTGGCAACGGAGGAGATTAAATTCATCATCTTCAACAACCAAACAGAAGCTCTATCTTCTGCAACATCTCCGGTAATGGCCCTCGATCGTCAACCACCTTATCAACCACCACAGACCCTCCATCTATCACAGAGAACGCCGATGTGCTTGTAATAAGAGCACACCACGTCTCCGATGGCCACAACAAAAAAGGCCAGTCACCCTAGAAACAGGAAACCCAGCAGAAGCAGGAAACCCAAAAAACACACACAGCCACAACCAAGAATCACGCCAGAACAGAAGAGAACTAACGCTACAACCATGCTATCACCGAAAAAAACAACACACCAGAAACAGAGAAGACAGAAGAAAATTATGTTTACACACACGATGAGTCACAGGTTAGAAGCTCTAATACCATGTCAATATTTAGGAACTGAATGTCCTCCCTCTCGGGTGTGTTCTCTATTAAATAGAATGTAAATAGATTTACATGCCCTTCCTATACTTTCGGGCTAAGACTCAAAGAACAAGTGTTCAACTGAAACACTACTATTTACATTTTGTAATTTATTTCCTAATTAATACATACTCAAATATCAATTCCCGTGACATTATAGAGTAGGAGAGTATTGTGGTAGGTACACACAAAAGGGACAAATGATAGGTCCATTAGTGAAATTTCTTAAAGAGAAAGGCATTGTTGCTCAATATACAATGTTTGGCACACCATAACAAAATGGTTTGGCAAAAAGAAAGAATCACACATTAATGGACATGGTAAGGAGCATGATTAGTAATTCTCAGTTGCATTTATATTTATGGAGTGAAGCCTTAAAAACTGTTGTTTATGTATTAAATCGGGTCTCATCTAAAGATGTTCCAAAGACACCTTTTGAATTGTGGAATGGATAGAAACCAAGTTTAAATCACTTATACATATGGGGTTATCCTGCTAAAGTTAGGATTTATAATCCAAACATGATCAAATTAGACTCAAGGACAATCAACAATTATTTTATTGTCTATGCAATAAACTCCAAAGATTTAGGTTTTACTGTCCTTCTTATAGTACTAGAATTGTTGAGTTTATAAATGCAAAAAAAAAAAATTAGAGGATTCTGACTAGTGGCAATGCTTGATTAAAATTCCTTTACCTCAAGGGTGTTTGATTATGCTTAAGGAAATTCAAAACGATTACCTTGAACAACAATCATTTATAAAATAGTCAGCTCATGAGGAACAAGTTCAAATTGAACTTACTCAGACTCTACCACATACAGAGGAAGTAGAATTAAAAAGATCCTCTAGAACAATTAGACATGTAGTCTCTAGTGATTATGTTGTATAACTCCAAGAGCCCGATATTTTGATATTGGACCTAAAGATGATCCCCAAAAAAATACCATCCATAAGTGAAGAACACTCTACATTGTGGTTTAATTCCATGAAAGAAGAGATGGAATCAATGGCTTAAAATCAAATGTGGGATCTTGTTGACTTACCAAAGGGAGTTGTAGTTGTAGGCTGCAAATGGGTTTACAAAACCAAAACAGATGTTTCTGGTAATGTTAAACGATATAAAGCTATACTTATGGTCAAGAGTTTCACTCAAAAGGAAAGCATTGATTATCATGAAACCTTCTATCTAGTATCTAAGAAATGATTCATTTAGGATAATCATGCATTAGTAGCTCATCTTGATGTAGAGCTATATCAAATGGATGTGAAAACAATCTTTCTAAATGAGGATCTTGATGTAAAGGTTTATATGAACAACCTGAAGGTTTTGAAGATAACAGTCAGAAAGCTTGCAAACTAAGGAAATATTTTTATGAACTAAAACAAGTCTCCCATCAATGGTATATCAAATTTCATAAGGTCATTACCTCACATGGTTTTATTGATAACCATGTTGATTAATTGATTGATCATGGGGATCAATTGTCTAATTTTTTCCTTGATAGGAGGAGAAAATTAACTAATAAATTAATGAGAGGGGTCCCTAATCTACCTATAAATAATAGAATATGTACTCTATTTATGGTTACTGGTAGGTATAGAGCAGAAGGTTTATTTTGGAGAAAAAAATTCTATTATTTTGAAGCGGTGTTGCTGTTGTTGCATAGAGAATTTTATTCGGAGCTTGAGCAAACATGGCTAGAAGTATTTATAACCTAAAGTTTTGATATTATATATATTTAGCATTTAATTATATAAAGTGGATAACACACTGACATATTTGTTGTTGCTGTTACTAAAAGGCATGGGCATGAACTACGAAATATTGGAGTCGTATGATCTCTCATGATTTAGTGGTTGAAATTTGATCATACAAAGATGCTGTAATGTGAAAAGAAAAAAAAAACGTAAGTTGATTTGTGTTAAATTTGATATATTTATGGAATGTTAATTTAGTTGGACTAATTATATTTCGATGTTTAGTTGACTAATTACATGTCTATGTTTAGTTGACTAATTTTCAAAATTATAACGTAATGGATCATTAAAATTATAATGACTTGTTATGCTATAGAAATTACATTAAAAAAACTATATGAAGTATTATGAGAAATTCTGTACGACCCTAATTCTAAAAAGTTTTCATTATAAGAACTAAATTATTATAATTTAGAAAAAATATACATGGATAAAAATAAAATCAAGCAAAGATCAATTTGTTAATAAATTAAAACATAGGGACTGAAATATTTATTTTTAAATTAAAGAGACCGAACTATTGTAAATAATCCCAATTTTTGTAACCAAACAGCAATATAATTGATACTTTTATGGTGCTAAAAAAGCATCTCATACAATTAAAACATAGGGACTAAAAAGCATTTTTCATGGTGCTGACTTGTTATATTGAAATTAAATTTTACCACTTACAGTTTCAAGTTTTTGGACCGGGAAGGTGGGAACGATGCTGATAGCTACTAGAGCTTGAACGTTCCCTGGAAATCAGCCTTGTGACTTCTACCAAACATTGATTATTCCAGAATCGTTCCTCTGCAAAAATCATTGGCCATAGCAAAGGGGTTCATTTCATGCGAAAATCACAGAGCAGATAAATACTGGGGGAGAGGGGGGAGTGAGGTGAATGACTCGACTATATTCTTCCAAACAAAAGTATGATCACAGTGACTTAAATCCTCTGGCAAGTATCCATTCACAATTTTTAGCTGCCTGCAAACAACAAAAGGCAGCCACAATGCTTATAATAGAGCAAAGATGGTCATAAGCACAATACAATATCCTCTCGTCCACCGACACACTCTAAGCAAACACCAGCGTAACTTGCTGCTTTGTCAGCATCCTGCTACTTTCTGCAGCCATCGCTCGAAGAACATTAATGGATGTACCTCCGGTCCACTGACAGACTCCATGAGAATACCAGCATAGCAATCTCCTACTGTGTCCGCATCCTGCTACTTTCTGCAGCCCTCACTTGAGAAAAATATGGGTGGGCCTTCATCAAAAGTACCAAGGAACAATTAGATAACATGTTCGCATATCCAAAATGGCAGGCTTTTGTTATCAACCAATCATTAACCAAAAATAGCTAGAGGGAAGCTTGTGCTAGCCAGTCCAAAAGCTCACATGCTCGCATTGCAAAAACTAAAAATTTCAAAACACAGAGTAGCTACCAGCTGGGATATTGCTCCCATTTAGCCATGGCCTTAAGACTTGAGAAACTAGGTTCAAGGAGCAAAAGATTGGATACACCCACAAAGCAATCCTACTTGGAATGCAACTTGCAGACCAATAGCAAGTTTGAGCTTCTCTTAAGCCAATTATGAAATATCAATGTGGATCCAATTCGGATATAGGAAAATTGCTGTACAAATTACAAAATTTATGTACTACTATTGTGTTTGGATGCGGGACAGGGATGGCATTTCTAACGTGTTTGGATCCAATTGCAGGTGATTCAACATGCTTGAGGAAAGTCTGGATGGGAGAAATTTGTGCCCATCCATTAAACCACACAGACAAATATAATATGGCTGACAGGTCAAAAATGAAATTACCATTGCTTCTCTAGCTGTTAGCCTGTCTTGATGATCATACCGAAGAAGCTTATCAAGAAAATCAAGGGCCTGCACATCAGCAACTCAAGAGAATCAATATGATAGTTTAAGGATATCGATGATAGGTGGGGTAAACTTGACAAAGTGTGTAAAATGATGAACCTCAGGAGACACAAGATGCTGATTATCTGAATTAATGAACTTGGACCAGGGCTTCCTACTGTGCCTGCAGCAGTATAACATGACACATGTTGGATATAGGTAGTGTTGCTCTCTTGGTTTATTGTGGACCAACTAAATATAAATGGTTGATGCAGAGAGTGAAGGCCGCATTATAGCCTAATCAAACATTTTTCTTACTATTGGCAAACAAATTTGTAAAATGGAGAAGAAAATCATGATTGACAAACCTCCCAACAAGCGCATCAAGTTGAGGATCAAGCTCTAAATGATATTTATTCAAATATGCATTTAACTCATCAGTTCCAAGTACCTGAAATTTGGTCTTAAATTAGACACTGAGCACGTGGCAACAATTAAGTTTTATCAAAAAGAGAAACAATGCCATGAACTTCATAAAATATGATATGGCTTGAATAGCATACATAAGGCATTACAGAATATTTTATCAAACAACTGAATCGGCATTACCTTCGCGATTTTGACAAGCTGATCATGGTTGTCATGGCCATAAAAGAATGGCTCCTTCCTAAATATCTGCATCAAGAATAAGGGCAATCAGCAAATCACACGATGACAAAGGATCAGCTGATCATATGGTAGATCTCATAAAGAAAAGTCACATAAAGGCTTTGTATGAGTGATTCTCACCATTCCAGCAAACATGCAGCCAAGGCTCCACATGTCTAAAGAATAGTCATAGTCTTGTAAATCAACAAGAAGTTCAGGCCCCTTAAAATATCTGAGAAACAAGGAAAATACTTTAATCTTTCATTCTAAGTTGAAGTGATAAATATATCACCATAAGACTATTAATAAAAGGTAATGGTTAAAGCTGATACTGGATTTGCTTGGAATTTTCAGACAACTGTTAAATTCTCAAAGTTCAGGATAAAAAAACCAAGAAAGCACCTCCTAGGAAATCCAAGAAATTGAAACCGGATCCAAACATAGAAAAGGGAAACATTTTGATGATTGACTCACAAGATCTGCAGCATGGATCATGGAATCATGCATTATCAGAATTTCTTCCAGCTTGGGTTGAAAAGAAATTTGATAGATTAGTTACCAAAAATGCATCTTTATGAACCCACTTAGTTTTCAGTTATTCAACTGATTCAAGTTATAGCTTAGAAAGAACATTACATAGAAGCCACTTGAGTGGAATAAGCCTTTATTTATAACTTGCGCTTGCATAATGGACACAGAATATTAAGTTGCCTAAGTAGAATGGATTGAGTCCTTTAGCACATCGATAAAGGCCAGGAGGGGTGCACTAAATTTATCCTGAATTAAAGGGCTAAAAGAAAATAACAAAAACAAAAAGATAAAGAGGCGGAATTTCATTATGATGATCTATCATGTCATGCATTCAGCCATTACCTTGAGGCTACCCGAACATTATACTCCTTGCCAGGATGGTAAAATTCAGCAAGACCCCAGTCTATCAAGCGGAGTTTCCGCAGTTCATGGTCTATCATAACATTGTGAGGCTTGACATCTCTATGCATTATTCCTTGCGAGTGACAGTAATCTAAAGCCTGCATTGTGAAGATATCTTTATTTGATCAGAAACCCTAATGTAATCACTATACAACATTTACAACACAATGAAAATGCTTCTTTCTTTTTCATTGGTGAACAGGTCCACATAAACTAGTACAGACTCAAATTTAAGATGATGACCTACAAGCAGAGACACTAATATGCCTTGGGAAAGGTTAAAGGATGAGACCATATCATTATAATCACTTGAATAAAAAAACACATTGTATACTTTCCAATGACTTCTAACATAATTTATGCATAACAAATTCTTAAATTTCTGACCCATCAACATAAGTTTTAAAGAGGGAAGAAAGTAGAGAGTTCCCGTGCTTAAATTACCTTGAGAAGCTCATATATATAGTAGCGAATGTCATAATCAGTCAGAGTAGGGTACAAAACTTTGAAGTCTGTACTGTTCACATATTCAAATATGAGGCTAGGAGTTTTTGAGTGCTGATCTCTAACAATGTCAAGAAGCTTCACTACATTTGGGCCACCACAAAGGTTCTGAAGTATTTTTATTTCCCTCTTAATCTGCAAAAGGATCACAGAATGATCATCATCACCATCCCCAACTAGATATGTAGCTAAATTTAGAGAAAAAACATTATTACAAGCGAGAGCATAAAACCACTGATATGTCAAATATAGGGATATTAATAATCACCTTCTTTTTCTTAACAGGTTTGAGTATCTTGATGACACACCGCTCATTGCTATTGACATTTATGCCTTCAAAAACCTCACTATACTTTCCCCTTCCAACCTTCCGAACAACCTCGTAATCGTCTTGATCTCTGGAAAGATCTTAAGAAGTTAAAGCATAAAAGAAAGGGAGAGAAAACACACCATGACAATCACAGTTGGAATAAGGAAGAATGAACAGATCTTCCAGCTATATATAACACAATGCTCAATATAATAATCTGGTATTTTACTTTTAAGACACTGAAACATCAAGAGTAAACTGATATGAAGCCTGCAATTTAATATGGAGGACTCATACATGAAGCCAAATGGTACAAAAGGATTCATCAAAACCCAACTCAAGTATTTTAGATTTTAAAATTGCTATGGTCTTCCGTGCTTCACCGTTCCCATTCATTTAAAGATTTAAATTTTGCATCAATAAATGAAACTTGGCATCAACAACTTTCATTTAATATAAGACAGTCCCATGTAATTATGCACTTTGTGATCCTTCAAGCCAAACAAAACTATTCATTTCTCTTCTATAAACAAACAACTCCAAAAAAACAATCAACTTCCATAAGCTGGATGAGGTTTTACCTTTAAAAAATATAAGCATAAATCTCCCTCATTTACACAGTTTATCCAACTCTAGACAACAACTTTACGACCACAAAACAATAACACAAACGAAATAATTACTCTCGGTACTTTGGATAATATAGCATTTGAAAGAAATACCCAAGCCAAAGAAATGGGTCTCATCCATACGCCGAACCAAACAACTTTGGACACCATTCCTAATACATCATAAACATCTTAGATTCCTCTCTCTAACCCCACTTGTAGATCCACAAGAAAAGAAATCTAGCTTAGCACAGCTTCAATACATCATAAACTCTCTTCCACGTTCCCGATCACAGATTAGTAAGAAAATAAAATGAAAATGAAAACCCTAAAAAGAGAGATTCGGTAACTGATTAGGGTTTGACTAGAACATAATTACCCCCATTGAACGGTGAGAGACTCGTAATCCCAGTACTCCTTAGGACGCAGAACATTGACATCGGTATAAACTCGCGCTTTCGACATCGATCCCCGTCGATTCGAGATCTCGATGATATTTATGGTATCGGTTTCTTCGTTGTTGGAGAGGGTGGTGGTGCGCTGGTTGGAGTCGTGCGCAACAGTCGCACGCAAAGCAATAAGGGCGCACAGTAGCAGAAAGGGAGGAACAAGTGGTACTACCGCTGGGTTTCGCCCATCTTTTTTCATGTGCTAGGGGTGTTATCCTCTTTACTCTCTATGCACCACCATCTCATTAAAATATAAAAATTACAAAAACAAAAAAAGTCATAGCCCAACTTTCATTTTAATCCCCTAATTCTAGAGTTTTCAAAATGAATCGATTTCAATTAGATTCTTAAAATTTCAAATGTTTTCACCGTGGGATGTTCAACAATTTTATTAAATTAAGTCCAATTAAGCTAGTCAACATGATAATCTATTTGCTATACCCCTAGCTTAAACTAGTTTTCAAATTAAAATAAGTAAGAGTTGATTTTATTCACTTGGTGCATTCACAAACTATTTAATGAAACTAATCAAATTACAATTTATTTTTTTAACAAAAAAAATAATTAAAGGACAACATCTCAATATTTATTTAATATTAAAGTGATAACATTTTAGATTTGATACATTTCAATTCGTATAGTTCGGTAGCTCGTGATTTTAATCATGAACTAAATAAATTCAATAACCTTGTTTTTTTTAAAATATTTTTAATTCAAAATTATCTTTTATGATTTATGTAAAAAAAATTAACAATAATTTTTTTATTAATAGTATTGTTCATTAAATAAAAAAGAAACAACAATAAATAAAAATATACATAATGAATTAAACTATATATATATATAATCAAAATCCTAATTTCTTGTTTAAGAATTCTTATAATATAAAAAATATTATAATCATTAAAGCATGTTTCAATTAAAAATCATAAATAAAAATTTTTGATGTAACTATACAAAAACAATATGAGAACAATAAATCTAAGAAAAGTATATAAAACAATTACTATAAAAAGTATATATATACGAGCGGTTTACCCGCGCGATGCGACGGGTTTTTTTTATCTATGTAGAAAATTGATTGTTTTTTTATGTATTGTATTTTATTATTTTAATATTTAGTTAGTATAATTATATTTAAGAATACTAATATGAATTTTTGTCCTTCAAAAAATCTAAAGTCATTTTTCCTCTCTCTCAATATATTTTTAGGCGATAATATTCAATAAATATCACACATATTAGAAATAAAAAATATTGTATTTTGTTTTTAAAACATAAACTTAATTTTTTTGTGCTATAATTATTTATTACCGTCTAAAAAGAACAGTCTAATGGAAACGGGAAGTGACTTGTATATTTTTTTAATTTGACTTGTAGATAATACAGGTAAAACTGTCAACATTGTTTTTTGAGATTTTTTTTCCAGTAATATTAGATCTAAAATATTAAAAATGGAAACATTGGAAATTCTCTGCAAGTACTTTCAGACGACTACCTGAATCGGCATGTCTCAATTTATAGGACAGGCGAGTGGGAACGATAGAAGCGGAGTTGCAAACTGTTACTAAGCACATGCCAATGAATTGAGAGATGAATTCATAAACCTACTTAAATAAAAGAGCACAAAATTAAATTTTGAAGCCAATCTTTTTTATATATAAGATTTATTAATCATATTATTATATAAAATATAATTAAGAAAACATGATATGAATTTCTGTCCTTCAAAAAAATCTTAGGCCATTTTTCCTCTCTCTTAATATGTTTTTAGACGATAATATTCAAAAAAAATATTAAAACATATAATTAGTTTTACATATTTTAATTTGACATAAATATACAAATATACAAATATTTTTTATAATATTTATTAATTATATTATTACATTAAATGTATTTAAGAATATTGATATTATTTTTTTTAAGAAAAAAATCCTAGGTCATTTTTTTCCTCTCTTTATATATTTATAGGTGATAATATTCAATAAAACAATTTTTATGTTATTCTATTAATTCATTATATTATTATATAAAATGTATTTAAGAATACTGATATTAATATTTTTATTCAAAAAATGTTAGGTCATATTTTCTTCTCCCTATATATATCCCTATGCGATAATATTAAATAAATATTAGAACATATAATTAATGATAGACTAAAAATATTCAAGAAACTTTAAATAAATATAAAACAAAAAAAAATTAGCATTGATATTAATGTCAAAACAATAAAAAAATTTAAATTAACCGGAGGGAAAAAAATATTAACAAAAGATTAAGCAAGAGAAACAATTAAATTATTATTATTATAATATTATTAATATTATTTATTTATTATTGTTGTTGTTGTTGTTGTTGTGTTAAGTACAAAATTAAAATTTGAAGACAAATTTTTTCTATGTTATCCGATTTATTCATTATATCATTATATTAAATGTATTTAAGAATACTGATATTAATTTTATTTGTTCAAAAAATTGGAGGTCATGTTTTCTTCTCCCTATATACATTCTTATGGGATAATATTCAATAAATATTAGAACATATATTTAATGAAAGACTAAAAATATCATAGAAACTTTAAGAAAAGAAAAAAAATTATCATTGCCATTACTGTCAAAACAATAAAAATTATTAAATTATACGGAGAAAAAAACATTAATAAAATAGTAAGCACAAAAAACAATTAAATTGTTGTTGTTGTTGTTGTTATTGTGTTAAGTACAAAATTAAAATTCAAAGACAATTTTTTTTATGTTATCCGATTTATTTATTATATGATTATATTAAATGTGTTTAAGAATACTGATATTAATATTTTTTATTTAACAAATCCTAGGTCATGTTTTCTTCTCCCTATATATATTCCTATGAGTTAATATTCAATAAATATTAGAATATATAATTAATGAAAGACTAAAAATATCCTAGAAACTTTAACAAAAGAAAAAAAATAAATATCATTGTCATTACTGCCAAAACAATAAAAATTATTAAATTATACGGAGAAAAAAAACATTAACAAAAGAGCAAGCAAGAAAAACAATTAAATTATTATTATTATTATTATTATTATTATTATTATTATTATTGTGTTAAGTACAAAATTAAAATCCGAAGACAATTTTTTTATGTTATCCGATTTATTGATTATATCATTATATTAAATGTATTTAAGAATACTGATATTAATTTTTTTTATTTAAAAAATCCTAGGTCATGTTTTCTTCTCCCTATATATATATTCATATGAGATAATATTCAATAAATATTAGAACGTATAATTACTGAAAGACTAAAAATATCCTAAAAACTTTAACAAAAGGAAAAAAAATAAAATATCATTGTCATTATTGTCAAAACAATAATAATTATTAAATTACACGGAGAAAAAAAAACATTAACAAAAGAGTAAGGAAGAGAAACAATTAAATTATTATTATTATTATTATTATTATTATTATGAAAGAAACAAAAATAAAAGAAAGACTAAAAAAATGCTAGAAACTTGAACAAAAGATAAAACAAAGACATAATATGAAAAGAAAAGGAAAAATTATCATTGCTATCACTGCAAAAAAAATTAACAAATTATCCGAAGGGAAAAAAAAATCAAAGAAGCAAGTAAGAAAAAAAATTATTATTGTTGTTGTGTTAAACACACTTATATATACATGGACAAAAGTAGGGGTTATATTAGAAATTTTAAAAAATAAAAGTGAAAGGGCTGAAATGAAAATTAAATATAAAGGGATGAAAATAACAAATTAAAAGTTTAAGGACTGAAATGAAAGTTAGATTTATAAACATTTTCAATTCAAGGACAAATTTGAAAAAATTGAAACTTCTGGACCGAATATATTCAGCCTTTCAACAAGTGAAGTGTTAACATTTCATTAATTGCAATCGAAGGACCCAATCGAACAAAATCAAAATTTATATAACTAAATCAGGGCCATATACACAATTAAAAGTCAAGGGACTGAAATGAATTTATACCAAACTTGGGGGGCTTTTCTGCACTTTTACATGCAGGAGAGAGAGAAACGGAGCAACTAGCTTTAACCGGCCACCTCCGCGTCCACGGCCACCGTGTGAAGCCACGCGTCGCACCAGGAGGAAGACCAAGAGGCAGCGCACCGGATTAGACGCCGGAGCCCATTTCCGGCCACCGTAGCACACCACACGCGCCACTTGAACGGGGCGTAGGGGTGGTTATCATTGAGTGCGTGCACCGCACGCGCCTTACAGATTTTGAAATATATATAAATAATAATGATCAATTACTGTTGTGTCCCTAACCTTAATTAATAGATTTTATCTTATTAGGGGCTAGAACCATCTTTAGCCATTTAAAAAATTGAAAAAAAAAGGGTTGCGGCGGACCAGACTGGTCCGTACGCGCACAATTACTCCCTTACCCCTCAGCCGAAAACGTTATTTTGTCTTTTTACCGGGGCTAAAATCGTCACGACACTGTTCATAGGCGGAAAAAACAAAAAAAAAAGAGTGGATGAACTCACGCAACGCTCGGAGGAGAAAGCTCGCGTCCACAGTGATTTTAGAGTGTGTGAACAATGTTTTTCGTTTTTATTTAGTGTATTTGTTAATAAAAATAATAATAAAAAAACAGAGATTAGGTGATCAAGCAAAGAGATTAGGCCTACATACCTCACCTAACAAAAAGAAAGCCTAACACGAGCCTGACGATCAGGTACGTGCCCCGGCCTTCTTATTTTTTTATGTTTAAAGGTAGTTGATGCATCATTTTCTTTTCTATTTAACAAGATATAAATTAAATATAATATGTCTTCTGTTAGTTCAATTTCTAGCCTTAAAAAAGGAATGAAGAGTTAATTAATGTACTTAACAAGTTTATTAATATAAAAAAAAATGAGGAGTTTCTAAGGCAACATCCATCCCTCTTAGAGGAGCACTCCTTGTTGGATTTGCATGTAGGTGTTATTGCACGTTAATCTTTTGATCAAGTACTTGCATTCTTGCAATTTTATTCATATGATTTAATGTTCATCAAGTGATTGTAAGGATATAGAAAAGATGATTGTGTTAAAGATGATGATGGATGTTGAATTACGGATGATGAAATACATGAGGAAAAGATGAGGTTATTATGTGTTAATTGTGAAGAAAAGGAAGGAAAGTTTGGCTCTTACTTCCATTTCAAAAATGAAATAATTACAAAAAAAAACCCAAGATGTTATAAAAAGGATAAATAATTAACATAGAAGAACATAGACATAACATCAATATAATTGTTATATTGAAGGATAAATAATTAACATAGAAGAACATAAACATAACATCAATATATAAGCAAAAGAGACAAGAGAGAAATACCTTGCTTGCTTAATATGTGTTCTTCTATTATTTCAAAGTTGTGTGTATTTTTTGTGTGTAAGGAATACAAAACAAGTGGTATATTTATAGGAGAAGGAAATGAACTCAAGGGTTATGGAAATCCAAGTGTCCCTCAAGAGTAATAAAAATACAATCTAATGGAAATCCAAATGTCCCTCAAGAGTAATGGACATTCAATACATATAAATACAATTTAAATGGAAATCCAAGTGTCCCAATATGTATTTATAACACAAGATTTGTTTTTCATTTTTTTTGTTATAGCTTGAGAAATTATATTTTATTATCAAATATTCTAAAAGAGATTAGACGAGCCTATGTAGCGCCAAACTCATGCGAACTATGGACTCGCCATTTTTCCTTTTGTGTGTCGCGCGAGTTCAACCACCTTTTTTTTGTGTGCTTTAACGGTTTTGTCCCAACTAATAGGACAAAAAGTGGACTCGCCATTTTTCCTCCATGTATCGCGCGAGTTTAACCATCCTTTTTTTTTTGTTTTTTCCTTATATGAGTTTAACAGTTTGTCCCCGCTGATAGGACAAAAAATTGTTCCGGCTAAGGATCACGGATGTACAGACCTGTCCGATTCGGTCCGGCCCGCCGCAACTTTTTTTTTATTATTTTTTAAAATGGCTAAATACGAATATAACCCCTAATAAGACAAATTTGATGAATTATGCATAGGGGTAAACCGGTAAATGCTCTTATTTTTTATTTTTTCCAAAATATTGTCGGCATGTGCGGGACACGCGACCGACAGTATTCCGCCTCACACCCTGTTCAGCCAGCGCATGAGACATTAAAGAGTGGTCGGAAATGGGCGATCGGCATCTCTCGCGATGCGTCTACGCTTGGTCTTCCTCCTAGTGTGACACGTTTTGTCTACTAGTGGTCGTGGATGTGATGGTGGTCAGTTAAAGTCGATTTCACTGTCTCTCTCCTGCACGTAAAAGTGCAGGAGAGTCCCCTGATTTTGGTGGCTTTTCACTTCGGTCCCTTTACTTTTAATTTTGTTTATGGTCCTGATTTCTGTTATATAAGTTTTGATTTAGTTCGATTGGGTCCTTCGATTACAATTAATTAAATGTCAATGTTTCACTTCGGTCCTCTTTCTTTTAATTTCCGGATTGGATTGAAAAAGCTTAATATATTCGGTACAGAAGTTTCAAGTTTTGCAACTTTATCTTTTAATTGCAAATGTTAATAAATGTGATTTTCATTTCAGCCCTTGAACCTTTTTATTTTATTTTAATCCATTTATATTTGATTTTCATTCTAGCCCTTATACTTTCATTTTTTAATATTTCTAGAATAATTCTTACTTTTGTCCATGTATATATAAGTCTATTTAGAACAATAATACTAATACTAATAATACTAATTTAATTGTTTTTCTTACTTACTCTTTTGTAAATGTTTTTAAGTTTTCTCTCTCCTGATAATTTGATAATTTTTATTGTTTTAATAGTAATAGCAATGATAATTTTTATTATTATTATTTTATTTTATTGTTTTATCATTTGTTAAAGTTTCTAGCATTTTTTTAGTCTTTCATTTATTTTTGTTTCTTTCATTATTAACATAATTATAATAGTAATAATAGTAATAATAATAACAATAATAATAATACAAGTAGTAGTAGTAGTAACAACAACAACAACAACAATAATAACAATAATAATAATTTTATTGTTTCTCTTGCTTACTCCTTTGCTAATGTTTTTTAGTGTTTTTTAGGATAATTTGATAAATTTTACTGTTATAATAGTAAGAGCAATGATAATTTTAGATTTCAAAACTTTGATTTTGCTATTGTTATAATAAGGTGTGTTGAGTTATTTTATTATATTAAATTTCACATATATAAATATTATATTTTAATTTGATCCAGCAAATCCTACAAAAATTGTTTGATCAGCCTGCGACGTAGAACATCTATTTTTCTAATTTTCAAATTAAATAATTTTTTTCAGCTAATAATTTTTATTTTTGTTTTATCATCTATTATTTTTTTATTTGCTTTTTCTTTTAGTTTTTTATTTGTTTATGTTTTATATATTCAAGTTAGATTAATTGTTTTTGCCTGATAATTTTGATTTTATTTTTTTGTTTGATCTTTTGTTGAAGTTATTAGGTTTTTTTTTTGTATTTCATTTATTTTTGATTTTTTTTATTCATTATTAACACAACAACAACAACAAGAACAAGAAGAAGAGTGATAGTAATAATGATAATAATAAATTTAATTATTTTTGTTCCTTACTCTTTTGTTAATGTTTTTGAGTGTGTTTTCTCTCAGGATAATTTAATAATTCTAATTATTTTGACAGTAATAGCTGTCATAACCCAATTTTTTGGGTTACTCCCCAAAATAAAATAAAAAAATAAAAGGAGACGGTGTGGGTAGAAAAATCAATGTGGAAATTTTGGTTGTTTTCACGAGTCCAATCATATCTTTTTGGTTTCAAAAATAGAGAAAAATACAGATTTAAGGCAAAAATAATATATTGTTGGATGAATCTGTGTAAAAACTAAGTTAAACGATATAATTATATTTTATGGGTTGATTCGATTTAATCGTCGACAAATTTAAAGTTTAATTATGATCGAAAATTAATTTAAGGTACAAATGAAGGATTTAATTAAGTGCAAGGACTTAATTATACTTTAAATTGGTCAAATTAATTTTATTAAGGTCTTAGTCAATGAGAAATCAATTTCTTGAATTTAATTCGGGATCAATTGATGAGCATGGAATTTTTGGAGACCAATTTGAATTTTTAAGTTAATAATGCAAAATAAGGGGCCAAATTGAACGAATTGAGAATTTAACAGTCAATTGAGGATAAATCGCGCAATTGAGGATTAAATCGTGCTATCGGAAACCAGAGACTAAAATAAAAAAGACCCGTGCATTTAAGGTTATTGTTGAAATTTTGATAAGGATATAATTCCATAAAATTAAAAGTTTGAACCAATCAAACATTGAAGGACCAAATTGCAAAGCCAAAACCCACAGTTTCTGCAAATTTACTGAAGTCGTGGCAACCCACGACCTCTCTGCAAATTATTTGCAGAGGGAATTTGTAGAGGGGCGAGGCGGCGCAGAGGCAAGAGCCGCCTCTACCCCTATAAATAGAAGAAGGAGACTCACTGAGCGGAGGAGAAAAGAAAAAAGAAGAAAGGAATAGAGAGTAACGAAAAAAAGGAAGGAATTGGCAGAAAAGCTTGAAACAAGGGGAAAATAAAGAAGAAAAAGGGAATTTTGGGAAAAGTTTACGCAACTTTTTAGCATAAAAAACAAGCAAAACCTACATAAAAATCACATCTTCAACCCATCTCTAGGTGATCAGCTCTTTTTCTTTCCTTTTTTTTGTTCTCTCTCGGCTCAACAGCTTCTCTCTCTCTCTAAAATAGAGGACCCGACATCTCTCTCTCTCCTTAAAAACCTTGACAGCAGACCGCCAGATTCACCCTCATCACCACCGGAAACCTCTCTCCATGCCAAAAAAACCAGTAGTAACCCAGGCGAAGGCAACAGAAGCGTCCCCAATTCACAGCAACACAGGGCGACCAACTTTGGAAGCTCCCTCTGACCGCCATAGGCCACCGTTGACGACGTCACCACCACTGGGAAGACCTCCTCTACTCAACGGTGCTAACAAGTACACCTCTCATCAAAGTCAAAAAACTACTGCTCATCATCTTCTTCACTGGTCCGCATGCAGACGGACATGATCTACATCCCGTTGTTCATGCGGGCTAGGGTTTAGGGAGGTGGTCCAGGCTTTGTGCCCGGCCTATGTGCTCAGTGGAGGTGGGTTATCAGCCCATTGTGGCTAACAGCCCAGTCCACACTTGTCTAGGCTTCCAGCCCTCACTGTTAGCCCATTATGGCTGACACCCTAGCCAAAAAAAAAGAAAAAAAATATAAAAAAAATTAAAAAATACAAATTGATAAAAAAAATATTTTTATTTTTTACTACTATTATTATTACAAAAAAATAAAAAAATATGAAAAATATATTTGTCTTTTGTGCAAACGACCAGATTCCAAGATTTTTCCATCATATTTTTCGTAAAAAATATAGTTGCATCTTTCTCATATTTTGAAATGAAAATTGGATATCTTAACCAGTTTATGATTATCAATTGAAATTTGGCCAAAATATAAAAAATAATTATAAATAGTTTTGTTTCATCTACTAGGGTGTAAATTTACATTGTAAAGTACACCAGCGGATAAAATTTTTTTTTACTACAATGTAAATTTACATTGTAAAGTACACTCATAGATAAAAAAAGATTTTTACTACGGTGTAAAATTACATTTAAAGTACATCCGTAGAAAAAAAAACTTATAACTACGATGTAAAATTACATTGTAAAGTACACCCGTAGACAATTTTTTTTTGTTGAAAATGTAGGGTAAAAATTTTTAACTTAGAAAAACTATCAAACAACAATGTATCTTACTTTAGGTAGGGTGCACTGGGGGTGATGCGTCTTCCCATTGCACAACAAGTCCCCTTACCCAAGACTCTCGCAGACCAATAGGTTTCCTAGTTACTGTAATACTAGGTGGCAACTCCTAATAATTATAGTCGCAAATTTTACGGCTATAAACAACTCCATTTTTACCGAGCGCTGTTGTCTCCCCCGAACCTAGGGGCCTAGGGGAATGGCGGGGTGCGAAGCGGGTAGAAAAATCACCGTCGTGACAATAGCAATGATAATTTTAGATGTTAAAACTTCGATTTCGCTACTTTTATAATAGGGCATGATAATCTTTTGTATCATATTATATTTTGTACATATAGATATTATATTTTAATTTTAGACCAACAAATCATATTAATTTCTTTAATCCCAACAATCATAAAAATTGTTTGCTCAACCCGTAGTGCGGTCAATTTTTTTAATTTTCAATTGAAATTATTTTTTTCAAGTAATAATTTTTATTTTTGTTTTATTATTTTTTCTCTCTTTTGTTAATGTTTTTATACTTCTTTTAGTCTTTGATTTAATTTTTTTATTAACACAATATTATTATTATTATTATTATTATTATTAATCATAATTTGAGTTTTTGTTCTTACTTGTTTTTTTATCTCTCGAGGTAGCTTAATAATTATTATTATTTCAACAATAATAGTGATGATAATTTTATAAGCTAACACTTCGATGTTACTGTTGTTATAACAAGGAATTTTGATTTATTTAATTATATCAAATTTTACATATAGAAGAAATATTATATTTTAATCTCAACAGTTGTAAAAATTGTTTATTCCGCCCACAACGAAGTGCGAGCCATCGTTGTTAAATTTATTTGGATTTTTATAATCTTTCATTTATTTTTTGTTTTTTTCATTATTAAGACGACGACAACAACAACAACAACAATACTAAGAAGAAGAAGAAGAAATTTAATTATTTTTCTTACTTGCTATTTTGTTAATGTTTTTTAGTTTTTTTCTCTCAGGATAATTTGATATTTTTTTTATTGTTTTAACAACAACTGCAATAATGGTTTTAGATGTTAAGACTTCGATGTTACTACTTTTATGATAGAGTGTGGTGGTTTGTTTTATTATATTAAATTTTGCATATATAAATATCATAATTTAATTTTGGACCAACATATCCTATTAATTTCTTTCATCCCAACAATTATAAATACTTCTTACTAAGCCCGCAACATAGTGTGATAATTTTTTTAAAAAAAATTTCAAGTCAAATGATTTTTTTCCCAGTCAATAATATTTTTTTTCATTTATTTTATTTATGTTATTTTCTCTTTAGTTAATGTTTTTAACCTTTTTTTTAGCTTTGATTTAATTTCATTTTCTTACCGTTATTAAAGCAATAATAATATTAATATTAAGAATAATAATAATAATTTTAGTTTTTGTTCCAACGTATTTTTTTATTAATAATTTTTTTGTTTCTCTCTCAAATTTGTTGAATAATGTTTATTATTTTGACATTAATAGTGATGATAATTTTAGAAATTACAGTTAGTATAGTAGAGGATGTTGATCACTTTTAGTATATCAAAATTTAAATGTTAAAATATTATATTTTAATCTCAATAACTATAAAAATTATTTGTTACGCCCGCATTACGTTTCTGCAACGTAGTGCGAGCATTTAGCTAGTAGAACCCTAAATGAGAAAGGAAGAGAGAAGGAAACGGAAGAGAATGAAAAAAAAGAAGATAATTTTTAAAGCTTTTATTTGACTCGGGATTTAAAATATAATTTCTCAAACTATAGTTGGAGGGTAAAAATATGATTAGGATAATTTTTGTAATCATCCCTAGTTTTATTGATAATTTCAAATTAGGCTCTTTATAGAAAACCATATTCTTTGCTCTCACTACAATATTGAATCTGTCATTAAATTAATTTATAAATCTTTAATTTTTTAATTATAAAATAAAAAGTATATTAATTTTATAGAAAACCGTATTGACGTGTACTTGGTATTATGTGCATGATACTTTAAAAAAATATTTTATACTTAAAATATATTCAAATAATTTTTTTGAAAAATTTTAAATTTTTATTGTAAGATTATCAAAATCATAAAAAATAAAATAAAATAATTTTATATTTTTTAAATTAAATATATTTTTTAAAAAATATAAAAACAAAAGCTCGGCTGGTTTATAGCTGGAGAGGGTAGCCTATTCTGCCAGATGAATTTTGCATAAAGTTTAACAGTAAGAAGAACGACATCTTAAAGACAAGTCGCTTAGGGCATCCTCAAAAAACCAACGACAACCCGTTTCGACATTCAATGACAATATGATTTGGCCTTGTAAGCTGTAAATATCTCTACTCGTCACCACCTCCACCTTGCTAGCTTTTCTTGCTTGTCGCTACGACACCTTATCCATCTTTCCAGCCAAAAACCAAAACCCACTATTTTCTTTCCTAAATAAATTTAGAGTATTTTTCACACTTCTTTTTAACACTTTCAGACCAGTAATGGAACTCTCCTCTTCCTTCTCTCAATTACCAAAAATATCTGACATCTCCTTCTCATCTTCTTGTGCTCCTTTCCCCCTTCAAATCAGATACCTTAAACCCCACCACAAAACCCTACAAAAGCTTGGTGTTTTTGCAGTCGCTGTAGACCCGCAAGAACTCCCTCAAAACAGCCCTCAAAGACTTCTTAAAGAACTAGCAGAACGCAAGAAAATCACATCCCCAAAGAAAAGAATACCCCCCAAAAGATTCATACTTAAACCCCCACTTGATGATAAAAGACTCGCACAGAGGTTTTTGAATAGCCCTCAACTCTCCCTCAAACAATTTCCATTATTGAGTTCTTGTTTGCCTTCTACAAGGCTGAACAATGCCGATAAAACTTGGATTGATGAGTATTTGTTAGAAGCCAAGCAAGCTTTGGGGTACCCTTTAGAGCCAAGTGATAGATTCGAGGATGATAATCCTGCTAAACAGTTTGATACTTTGCTGTATATGGCATTTCAGCATCCGAGTTGCGAACGGACTAATGCCAGGCATGTTAGATCAGGGCATTCAAGATTGTGGTTCTTGGGGCAGTATGTTTTGGAATTGGCTTTCGCCGAGTATTTCTTGCAGAGATATCCTAGGGAGTCTCCTGCTCCTTTGAGGGAAAGAGTTTATGGGTTGATTGGCAAGAGGAATTTGCCCAAATGGATTAAAGCTGCCAGTTTGCAAAACTTGATTTTTCCTTTTGATAATATGGATAAGTTGCAGAGGAAGGAGCGAGAACCGCCAGTTAAGTAAGTTAGCCTCTTTTTTTTTGTTGTTTTAGATTTGTGAATAAGCTCTTCATTTCATTGAATGTCAAAGTTTGATTTGAAGCTGTAGCATTAATATGAGTAAGATGAGTTAATATCATGAATTTTTAGGATTTATTCTGTGGATTTGTTAAGCGATATGCTTCTAAAATGATTTTTTGATAGTTCGAGTCAAAACTTTTGGATTGGCTGGTTAATGTGAAGTATACATATGGTAGTTTCAAATAAATGGATTGCATATCTGAAACATGGCGCCATTGTTTTGGTTTTTGGTGGTTGACATGCCTGGTATACATTATATGAAATCCTTGAAGAGTTTGTGGCTATTGTCCAACTGCATCTAAGGGCTATGGATCATTTATGCAAGTGGGTGCATGAACACTCATACAAGTGTGTTACCATTTTTTCATATATGGAGGGTGGCATTGTCTGGCTTTAGGAAAGATAGGTAGATTATGTTTTCAGAAAAATCTGATGGGAGATGGATTTGTGTCAGTGATTCCTTGATCTAGTGTAAAATGGGTACCAGCTTTACGATTTATAGTACGCAACTAATATATGCAATCGCTAATGTTTATTTGTTAGAGAACTAGGATGCTATGTGATAGTGAATCAAAAGGGAATCCATTCTTCCTTTTGTTGAGAGCCAGAGAGAAGACTTGCTCAAGCAGGCAAGTTGAATTTATTCTAGGTTGTATCTGTTTTCAAACTTTTCTCCAGACTTTAGAGGATGGGAACCAAGACAGGCCAACTAACATTGGAGTTTCATGGAAATCAAATATCAAAGCATTCAAATCTTCCAGGTTATGTGCCTGCTGAACAAGGTTTAAAAATCAACCATTAGTCATACAACAAAACCCTGTTATGGAATGAGCTTTGGAGATTCATGAGTAATGCCCTGAACAACCTTTATTTAAAATCATAATCAATAGACCATTATGCTATAGAAGGCTTAGTAGAGGGAGCCACCTCTCTTGCACCTTCTAACCTCAAGCTGTTTTTGTTTTCAAATTTTTGGAAACAGAAACAATAATTTTTTTCCTGATATTTTTGTTGAAAAAAAGCAATACCATTACCAACAACCACTTTGAAGAATTTTTAGAAATAAAAAAATGATTTTTTTTTGAAAAACGCTTTGCTTGGTTTTGAAATTTTTTGACAAGTAATGTGTCTATATTATTTGAAATAAAAATGAAAATGATACCAAACAACCCCCCTAGTTTTGCTTTAAAAATGAAGCACTTATCCTTGATTTGAAGATTTTAGTACAAACCTCGGCTATTTATTTTTTTTGCAAAAAATTATTAGAATCACCTTTTTTATGCTGCATACATTGATTTGTTTTTCCTACTCTTATAGTGATGTAAATTATGAACTTTATTTATCACCAGACTTCTTTCTACTATTCTTTCTAAAATTATTGAAAACTTTTTGAATTAGAAACAACTTTCTAGAAACTGTCGATCATATCCATGACTTTGTGACCATGACTATTACCAATTTTAAAACCATTTTGCTGAAGGCTTTGGATGAAGCCTTTGATCATTGCTTCAATATGCTAATCATTTCATTTCAATGCTTCCCAGAAAGAAGATGATAAAGATTGGTATTTTGAAGTTGACAATTTTATTTTGAAAATACTCTTGGTAAGTTGGTATTCACATGTTAACTGATTGAAAGATTATACTCCCAGCAAATATATGAAACTTTTGGTAAGTTAAGCGTCAGTGGTACAGTTGGCTGGATGTTTATCTCCAATCAGAGTATCTTTTCCAAATCTCTGTAGATAGTTTACTGTTCAAAAAAAGAAAAAGAGAGAAAGTGTTCGGTGACTTTATATTTTGTAACAGCTTCTCCTCAGCTTAAATCTTCCTGTTCCTTTATATAACAATGATTATCTTTAGCAGCATCTCCTTGCTTGATTTGCTTATAAACCTCACCTTCCTTTCAATTTTAAACTGTTAGTGTTGTTGTTCATGACATGTGAATTTATATGTAATAGGTATGTGCAATTATATGTTTTCTAACATTCTGCTGCTATGGTCACCGGGCAGGTCTGTGTTCTGGGCTCTGTTTGGGGCAATATACCTGTGTTTTGGCATGCCAGAAGTATATCGTGTTCTTTTTGAAGTATTTGAGATGGACCCAGAAGCAGAGGATTGCCAACCAAAATTAAGGAGGCAATTTGAAGATGTAGATTATGTTTCTGTTGAATTTGAAGGCAGGCAGCTCAGTTGGAAAGATGTTGCTGCTTATAAGGCAAGCTCTCATTTTGTTTAAGCTTCTTTTTAGTTATGATAATTTTTCTTTCTTTAAAAGGAAAAGGAAAATTGAGAAGTATAATCATCAGGGTTCTGATTGAAAAATGGCCATATAGAATAATCATTGTCGGTATTCATTTCCATGCTCTTGATATCAAATCAATGCAGCATTCTTTCATGTGCTTTACTGTAGTATAAAAATTACATCAGACAACATTCTAGATTTACACATACAAGCTGATGGGATCAGAAAGAGGTCAGAAAAAGGATCATCCATGAGTGACTTTACCCAGTGTTTATAAAGTGAAAATAAGCATGTGGTTGCAAGTTCAAATCTTCTATTTGAATTTTATTTGCGAGTTTCATCTGTTTTTCTCTTAACAAAACAAGAGCCGATAGCATTTTATCGTTGTTGGATGGAATCCCTTGAATGATGTTCATTGCCTTCGCAGCCCCCTGAAGATGCTCTCTTTGCACACCCTAGGCTTTTCAGGGCTTGTGTCCCACCAGGCATGCACCGATTCCGAGGAAATATATGGGATTATGACAGCAGACCCCATGTTATGCGGACATTGGGCTATCCCCTTACAATGAGAGACAGAATTCCAGACATAACTGAAGCTAGGAATATTGAACTTGGACTTGGGTTACAGGTAATTCTTTACTCTCTGCTCATATATTTGCAGACGCTCACAAAAGCATGTTAATGTATAAAAATTTGTTTTTATGTGATACATGCATCTGTGTTCATGTATATTTCCATGTATCAAAGCAATTCAACATGTCCACTGTATATGGCTAGCCCTCTCTTCTATTACACGTGTGAGAGTCCAATATGGGGCTGTAATAAATTATTCCAAGACAATTTAACCATACGAATAGCATGCATATTGATGAGCTGAAGTTACCTTCTGGCATCATTATATGAGTGTGGCATCAAATACACAATTCTCAAACATCCCTTATTCAGAAGATACGCTTTCTGTTCCCTTTTAAAATTTACTGGGTTCTTGTTTCCTGACTGACATTTCATTGCAGCTCTGTTTCTTGCACCCATCAAACCACAAATTTGAGCACCCTCGATTTTGCTACGAGCGATTAGAATATGTCGGCCAAAAGATCCAGGTAATGCCCTGTATGTTTTTCCTCTTACAAATTCAATTTGCTTTCTGCCTGTCTTTGTGAAATGAAATGTTATGTTTCTTTTCCCTTCTACGAATGCGACTATGTTTTCGCTCTGAGCTTTAACATCTACAACATAGAATAAAAAGTTCAAGAAAAGGAGAAATCTCTGTTTGAAATACAAGCAAAATATGCTGTAGTAAAATCATTTGAGAAATCTCTGTTTTCATATCTTTCCTGTAGGATATTGTCATGGCCGAGAGATTACTGATGAAGCATCTAGATGCTCCTGGAAAGTGGCTACAGGAGAAGCACCGCCGGGTTCTCATGAACAAGTTCTGTGGAAGGTACTTGAGAGAGAAGCATCTCCATAAATATATCGTCTATGCTGACAAGGTTCAAGATGCATACGAGCACAATAGACGACTAAGAAATCCTGCGACAACTGCTGTCAACCATTCCCTTCACGGGCTTTCATACACTATATATGGGAAGCCAGACGTGAGGCGCCTCATGTTTGACGTTTTTGATTTTGAGCAAACTCAACCAAAACTTGTTTGAAGATTCAATGAAAATAATGTCGTTTTCGTTTCCTTCAGCCTTTGAAATATAAGTGGATTAATGATTCGTTTCTGGCTCAGTTTCTCATTTTCTTTTTCCTCTGTACTGTCAAACGATGATTAATGATTTCGATATAAGTGATGATGCTCAGAATCTGGTGTGTGGCATTCCTATTTGTCAGATTTTCTTACATGAATTATACACGCTCCTTGTACAATGCAAAATTTTAGTTTCTTAACTACAGTTTTACTCCTATAAAGTATGAAGGAAGTCATCAGTTTTCCACTTGCCTTCCCATGATTTAAAGTCTCTTGATTATATTTTTTTATTTTTTAAAAATTATTTTTAATATCGGTATATAAAAATATCTAACAATACTAAAAAAAAATAATTTAAAATAAAAATAAATTTAAATTATTTTAAAATATTATTTGAAAATTCTCTAATGTTACCTCTACTTTTTTTTTTTTTTTTTTTACTTCTAATAGCCTCTCTGTTTTCATCATTTCCCTTGTCTTTTCTCTGCTCTCAAGTCTCCCTTCCAATTTCTTATGCCTGTTGTAGTGTCTCACAAAATTAGTTAATAACCCACACACCTGTGAGATTTCATCATTTTTTTTTTTTGAATTTTACCTTTATAGTGTACTTTTCTTTGGTTTTTTGCTTTTATTTTCTTAATTAAATTTTCATTTTTAATGTCTATCAAAATATTCTTTTAAATTTATGCTTTAATTAATTCCTATTATCTATTATTTTATTTTGGTTTTCTAAGCCTTTTAAATAGCATTTATTTTTTTTAATTCTATTGGGTGTATTTAATTTTTTAAGAGGTTTGTATGATTTATTTATAGTTTATTTATATTAAATACTTATTTTTATGATATTTTAAATATGTGCAGTGTTACATGATATTTTAAATATGTGCAGTGTTACATAATATTTTTCTTCTTTTATTTTATTCAATCAATTTTACATGTGTGTCAATTTCTATTATAAATTAATTTTAATAAACAAATTCATTTAACTCAACTAGTCAAATGACCTCTTTATTTGCTTTAGGATAAAGATTTTTTTATCCCATGTTATCATGATTTTATATATACATATATCCCTGTTTGTTATCATTTTTTTTAATTGGTTCAAATAAAATCAGATTATTTAGTTGATTGGAAATAGAAGATGAATTATTGGATTTTTTTCCCCTTTCAAAATACACCAGTGACACCTAAATATTTTACTAAAAAATAAAGTGAACTTGCAACTTAGTGCGATTACTAACCTAATGACAACAAATAATTGAGGAAGGGAATTCATTGTTCCCTGCCTCACAAAGTATTGTTCACTTGAACAAAGTTTTTTTTTAATTTTATCTTTTGAAATTGAATTTATTTATCTCAATTTTATAACTCAGGTAACAACTTTGATGAATTAACTCAAGTTTTATGGTCTTTTTTTAGTTGAGTATTTTTTTTTTCAATTTCCTCCTTTAGTGGGTTAACTCAAGGTTTTTTTTTTTATTTTGTTTTTCAATTTTATCTTTCAATATTCGATTGATTTGAAATTAGACTTTATACTCTGTTTTGATTTTTCTTTTGTCCCTTCGAAGTGATCAAAAAATAAAGAAATAATTAATATATTCAAATATCTATTTCCCTCCTTTTCTAGCTATGATTGGAAATCCTATATTTTCCATATCCATATGATTGAGTCCTCGGGTTTCCAAAATAGTGTAAAAAGAAGTGCTTCGAATCATTGCTATTTGACTCAGACTTGCTCTAAAAAAGTCGAGGCATTTTCGAATTGTTTCTTGACAAGGATAAAGTCAAGCAAAACCTCTGAAAGTACTCCAATATTATACCCTTGTCATAGAATAGTTCTGAATAGAATCTCTATACAAGGTTATCTTGGTCTCAATACATAAATGATAGGTTTAGTAAGTTAAATTAGGTTGAATCAAGTTGTTGTTGTTTTTTTTAATGTTTTTTCAGGATTTTTTTTCAATATCATCCTTCAATATTGTGTTGATTGAGAACTAAACTTCATAATTAGTTTTGATATGCTTTCAATCAAGTTATCTTAGTCACTTTATTTAAATTATGGGTTTGACACAAGAAATTGAGTTTTTTTTATCTTTCGCAATTGATTTTTTTTCTTCAATATCATTCTTATCATAAAAATTTTCAATTTGCTTTCTATAGAGTTATCCTAGTCTTATGATTCGAGTCTCTGATTTTGGAGGCTTACATGGGGTAACATATGACAATTCAATATGTTTTCTTCTTAATATATTTTTTTAAAAGTTGTCTTAAGAATTTTTTTAATTTGAACTATGTTTTTAATGATTATCTAAATTAAGTTGACTAGGTCATATCATATCAATCTCTATATAATTAATTTTTTTCTACTAGAATTTGTTTTATCAATACCTAGATATTTTTATTTTTGAAAATTATTTGATTTACAACATAACATGACTCAATGATATAGTAAATACCAATTATGCATGACTAAATGGTATAGTAAATAGCAATATTTATTTTAATTGAGCAAATAGGACTTGGATTGGCGTTTTAACCCATCCTATCCTTAGAAGCATAACCATATAGTCATATCCAAGGTTGTCAAAATCATAATTTTGACACGACATGGAAGTCAATTTTTAACTCGGATTGTAAAATCATACCCGAATTTTATCTATATAAAAATTATAAAATCATTGCTAAAATCATAAAATCATAAGTAAAATATTTTTGAATACAATACAACACAATTATGACCATAAATATTTATTGGTTAACGTTCATACATTATTTAAAATAACTTAAAAATACAATATAAAACAATTATGTCCATAGAAATTCATTAGGTAAAAACTTAAAAAAATTAAAACAAATATTTTGTTGACAAGCTATGTAAACTAAAATCAGCCTCATTACTTTCATCTTCCTTGATTTTTCAATACATTCATCAAAGCATTATTATTAAAAGGATTATTAGTACTACTACTGGTATAAACACCAATATTGCTAGTACTTGCTCCAACAAATTATTTTAATATTAGCACATGAAAATGATCTAAAAATATCAAAAACTTTAATTTAAAGTTATTTTTTTCAAATATTTTAAGTATAAATTTTAAAGTTAATATTTAAATCAATACATGAGAATCAAGGAATTTTTATTGTCTAAAAAATGGTATGTGCATGCATTTAAAATATATGATTTTCAAACCATAACAATGAATTATACCATTGGAGATGGAGACGAAGAGATGGGCGGGTATAGTTACTCGTCTAGGATCATAAAATTGGACTGATTCAATCTGATTTTATGATTCTAACCGATTTTAATGATTTTGCTCTAATTTTAACGGGGTTCAATTTTTCTACCTGATTTTACTAGGTTTGTTCATGATTTGACAACAATGGTCATATCTACTTTAATGAAATTCTTTTTCTATTAAGTACACCATAAGTTCAAATCCTTCTTTTCCACATTTATTAAATTACACTATAAATTAAAGCAAGGTGGTTTTTATTGTTTCTTTTACTATTTAACATGACTCTCACACATTACAGATTCTTACAATGTGCCTAATGCTTTCCTATTTATTAACATTATAAACTAAAAAAGATATATTTATACTATTGTATTATTTGTTTAACATGACTTACATGCATTGTAGACTACTATAGCATGGCTAATTTATCTCTTTTTGTTTAATTATTTCAACATTTGATGAGGATTCAAAATGTCACATTTTTCTTCCTTAATGTTGAGTTTTTATTATATGCTTCCTAAATGTACTCATTATTCTTATTCATTTAAGATGTTAAGAGAAAAACATAGCTAATTGGGAGATTTTGGACAATCTCAACACTGTTTTCTTATATAAGCGTAACTCGTTCATCCAAATCTATATTAAGATGAATCAAGATGTCATGGAACACTAGAAATAATTCTACAACTTTTATATTTTGAGTTTTAAGAGATATTGACTTCATATAGGTCTAAATTGGATATACGATTGCTATATATGTATTGCCAACATGTTGAAATGTTTTTGTAGCATACAAATCTAATACATAAATCTAATGTGATTTATTTTTGGAAGCTTCCATATTTGATGCATGAATTCCAACTATAAATTTCTCTTTCCTAGTTATATTTGAACTCTATTTATTATTAATTTTAATTAGTTAGGTTTTGTTGTTATTTTTGTTAGGATGATATTTAGAATAGTTTTAGGATATTTGAGGGGCTTTTTAAACGAGAAATACGATTTAAAAGAAAAGAAAACCATCACGCTAGGGATATTCTTCCCTTATACTTAACAATGCTTCAAGTTTTCATTATGTCTTTTTGTGGCTGAACTTTTATAATTGGTTGAAATTGACAAAAATCTTGGAATCAATAAGACTATGAGATCTGATTTATTTTATTATTTATTTCACACTTTAAGTAATGGATATTAATTTGTGTATATTTTCATGGTTGTCTCATTTAATTACTAGGAAGTCTACTTGTTTATTATTTGATACAATCTACTAGTAGGTTAGATATCATTTATGTAATTGTTTGATCCCTCTAATTTGTGAAAGACCTAAGGTTTAATGATTTATTGTGTCATAAATTAGTAAACATTAGGAAGAGTTTTTTTTTATTATATCAAACAATCACTTGTGTTTGTGTTGTTTAGTTTTATTAAGGTCTAGTTGTCTAAGCTTTACTTACAATTTCTCTCTCTGTGTGTGTGTGTGTGTGTGTGTGTGTGAATTACAATTTTTTTTATTTTTCTCTGTATTTATATATTTAATTTTTTGGGTATTGACAATTTTAATGTGTAACACACCTATTTTTTTGTCCTACATACATAAACTTTTTATAGATAGACATTGTTTTATATAATCAATATTTGTATTTCTTTTTCTGTCTACAAGCCCAAATGAGTGCCAATAAAATTAAGATTACTGTATTATAAGGACATGACACACCAACCACTCTAATTATGTTCCAAGCACATGATATAAGGCACATCAACACACCAACACACCAACCAATGAGACATTTTGTTAGCCATGTTGGGTTCTTGAAATCATAAACATAATGAAAACAATAAAATAAAATTATTCATAAGTTTATAGATCTCGTTATACAAATCTAAAGTTGGTTAGGGATTTATTACATGGTGATACAATCTTATCTTGCTTTTAAAAATTATTTAAAGGTTGAGTAGTCGCATATTACAAGTCGTCTAATTGTCCAACTTGTAAAGATAATCCATATAAACAACCAATGAGTAAAATCCTAAATTTCTATTTAGAATAGATGAATTATTATGCCTAATGAATGTATCAATATATAACATAATATTTATAAGTCCTTGTGAATCTAATAAATATCTAGTATTTAAAATAGTATCAAACAATAACATTCTAGGAACAATGTGTTGATACAATAAGAATCTCATAATTATAATAATTTGATAGTTTTTCTTGCAAAATATTTTTGTCCCACAAAGCTTATCTTTAATCTAAATTCTTAAATAAAAAAATTAGATTCATTAATATAATATTATTTTTTATTTGAGAAACCCCATATCTTATAAAACGCATTTTGTGGACTAAGTAAACAAGTAAAATCTTGAATGTCTCAGACTATTATAAGAGGTGCCCGCTCTGACTCGAACTCGAGACCCGTTGTGCCGATCTCAAATTCCTTGTCATCACACCACGTCCCTTAAAAAAAATTGTATCCATATACATACAAACTACGTATCCTCATTTTTTATATATACATTTTTTCTCTCTCTCAAATATAAATACTAACTTAAGCATTAAATAATTTACAGTCATTCATGTGATGCTTAGGATACTTTTGAACTTGCCAACGATGATAATTCTTTATGGAGATATTCAATCCAGAAGTACATTAATGGAGCCCCGAGTAAAGATGGAGACAGCTGCTGTCCTGAGGTGGCTGGTCCTTAGCGAGCAAGAATGAAAGATGCCCAGATGCAACCTATGTGGACTTTAGAGGTTCTCACTCATGTTGTCTGGATCCCAACTCAGAAGGAATCTAAAACTACCAAGGCAAGTCACTGAAATCCCTGTGGACCTTACAGATAACCTCTCTCTCTCTCTCTCATTTCTTCATTCAAAAGACAATCATCCATGCAAATCCTGTCATTCTTGCGCAATGCCAGAGAGGCTAATCCTTCTCTCTTGTGCTGTTGTTAACCTGTTCTTACACAGGGAATCAGCCATTTTCTCATTTGGATCACTTGATTTGTCTGTAAACATTTTAGATGAGTACAGAAGATCGAACAGGGAAATACATCAGCAATGGACATTTGATTGATTGATAGAAATGTTTATGACTTCTTGTTTCCTGGGTGGATTTCGACTATTGATTCTATTATTTAGCAGAAAATAGCATCTGTACAATGATTCGGCCACTTTTATTGGGATATGGCAATTCATTGAGTCCTCGCAAAGTCATGTGTTCTGACATTGATGGAAATTATTGCAGAAAGTTTTCCATTGCTCATATCAAAAGAATTCACCATTGTTGACAACATAAAAATCTTAAACATTAACTTAAAGTCTAATAAATATATTTAATAAAATATATTAATGCTAACCACAACTAAAGGTAAAGAAAAGAGTAATTTTGTGAAACTAAAAATACCGCAACGATGAATGTTCAAGCAGCAGTGCATGAGCAATCTACTGAAGAAGCGGATTTAATGACAAGATCAAACAAGAAGGTTAAATTTGGAGATAGTAGCAACGACATGGGATCTACAAAATGTATTAGCTACCTGGCATCACTCATGGGAGGATCCTGCAGTAACCCAAGAACAGACGAGCTCACTTACATGCATGAGGAAATATCAGATGATGACGAGGATGACTGTGATGAGGAGGACTGCCCAGTGATCAAGCTGTCAGCAGAGGAGAAGAAACGAATTAGAGAACCTTGGAAGCAAACCATTATTATCAAATTAATGGGAAGAAAAGTGGGGTATATGTTCCTAATGCAAAAATTGAAAACAATGTGGCGGTCATGGAGGATTTCACACTGACTGATTTGGGAAATGAATTTTACCTGGCAAAATTTGCCAATGCAGACGACAGGAATCATGTATTGTTTGAAGGGCCATGGATGGTGGCCGATCACTACCTTACCGTAAGAACCTGGTATCCCAATTTTGACCCAATGGTGGCTTCAATTGACAGGGTTGCGGTGTGGGTTCGATTACCAGACCTATCAATTGAGTATTATGATACGGAGGTGTTATGGAAAATTGGGGATAAAATTGGCAAAACCCTAAAAGTGGATCGGGCAACTTCTATAGGGCTCAGGGGAAACTTTGCGCGAGTATGTGTTGAGATTGATCTCAGTAAGCCACTCCTAGCCAAATTCAAATTGAGAAGAAGAGTAAGAAGAATAGAGTATGAGGGACTGCACTGATATAGCTTCAAGTGTGGCCAATATGGCCACAAGCAGGAGATGTGCTCGCAAGAACAACTCGTAGGTAAGGAGGGTTCGACATGATGGAGGAGAAGCAGGATACTGGGGTTCCAATCGTGCGACCAGAAATTGTGGACTCCTTTGGTGCCTGGATGATAGCTGGAAGACGATCTCGTCGGTCGATCAAGAACACGGTACCTGAGAAAAACACAGAAACGGCAAGGGTTAGACATCAAGCCGTGAAATCAGGGGAAAGTGCTGGTATGTTAAAAAGGGATGCTTTATGCTTAATAAAAATGGAAATAAAGCCGAGAATAGAGGAGTGATTTCTGGAGACAAAAAGATGCATGCTAGCCGTTTTGAGGCGTTGGTGGAATTCGATGAAGAGGAAGGTGGTGGGGACGCAGATCTGGTGAGTGGAGAAGATGATGTGGGAGGTAAGTCTGGAAGGAGGGTTTTGAACGAGAAAAGTTGCCTTAATCTAGGTGTTAGGCGACCGAGCTTTAAACCGGGGATGCGGGCCGAGACCTGGGCTCTGTTAAGAGGGGCCGGAGATAGCCAACAGCTGGGCAGGGCCAAGAGGGAGAACGGGCCGCGAGAGAAGGAAAAAGAAGAATGGGCTAGAAATGTGCAGCCTAAAGTAAAAGCCCCCTTAAAAATAAATTCAATGCAAGAGGAACAAAGAGGAGAGCTACAAGATCGGGAAAGTAAAGGGAAAGAAAAAATGGAGAATGTCGGGACACATAACAAGGTTATGGGAAATAATCCCAGTGGTAATTCCCAGGCATCACATATGAAATCATTAACGCTGAGTATATCTGTGTTTAGCAAGGAAAGTATGGAGTTGAAAGATTCATTGGCATTCAATTGGGAACCTGAACCACCGGATGATTCAACATGGATGGAGGAAGGGATTAGGGAGGATATGAATACAGGGAACATAGTGCAGTCAGACAGTTTGGGCACAATTGCAGGGGATAATTTAATGGAGGTGGATGCGGTCCAGAGCCGAGTGGTGGACCACATGACCAATGCATAACTATGGGCATGGTAAGTGTTACTCTCGTTGTTGATGAAAATACAATATTCTATTATGAAGTTTTTATTTTGGAACTGTAGAGGGGCTGGAAATAATGGATTTTGTGCAGTAGTGCATGATATGAGAAGATTACACCAGTGTAATATTTTGGCAATTGCTGAACCTAGAGTCAGTGGAGTTAGGGCTGACAAAATTATTGAAAAGTTAAGGTTTGAAGCTCATTTTAGAGTGGAGGCACAGGGTATGTCGGGAGGTATATGGTTGTTGTGGAATAAAACAAGAGTCAATATAAGAATTCTGTATTATTCTCAACATACTATTCATGGTATAGTAAATGAGGGGATGATTGATTCGTGGTTATTTACGGTGGTATATGCGAATCCAAATGTCCTCTTAAAAAAACAATGTTTTAATGAAGTTATGCAGTTGGCTAAAAATATTAGAAAGCCATGGATGGTTCTAGGGGACTTTAACGAAATATTGATGGCCGCCGAAAAGCTTGGGGGAGCTGAAGTCGATCATCTCAGAATTGCTCGGTTTACCAAATGGGTGCAGGATTGTCAGCTGATAGATCTCGGGAGCAAGGGGCCTAGATTCACATGGCGAGGGGGCATTCGAAATGGTTATGGTAGAATTTATGAGCGGTTGGATAGGTGTTTTGGTAATCTTGAATGGGTTCAGGCTCATCAAGCTGCAACGGTTGTGGTTCTTCCCCGAATAAAATCAGATCATCATCCGATACTTGTAGAGTTAGAAGAGTCAGGGGGTAGGGCTCGAGGAGAAAGCAAACCCTTTCGGTTTGAGGCGGCATGGCTTCACCACGATCAGTTTGCGGAATTCATGAGGAAGAATTGGGAGACCGGTATTGAGGTTCCACAAGCTTTGGAAAGGTTGACAACAGAAGTGAAGGTTTGGAATAAGGAGGTGTTTGGAAATATTTTTCAGCGCAAAAGAAGAGTTTTGGCTAGATTGGAAGGGGTCCAAAGAGCTATAGCATGGCATTGCAATCCGTTTTTATACAAGTTAGAGGATGAGTTATCGACAGAATATCAGCAAATTCTGCATCAGGAGGAAATTCATTGGTATCAAAAATCAAGATGTCAATGGATTTCTTTTGGAGATAAGAATACAACTTATTTTCACACCAAAACTGTTATTCGAAGACAAAAGAACAAAGTTAAGGCTTTGAAGAATGCGGAGAATATATGGGTGTGGGAGGAGGAAAATTTAAAGAAAATGGCTAGAGAATATTTCCAGACATTATTTTGGAATGACCACGAGGCATTGCAAGAGGAGAACCGGTTAACAGGTCAGTTTCCAAATATTGAGATTAGTCGTTTACAGCAGTTGGGTACTCCAGTCCTGGATGAGGAAATAAAGGCAGCTCTGTTTGATATGAAACCATACAAGGCGCCGGGTCCTGATGGATATCAGCCGATTTTCTATCAATCTCAATGGAAGGTGGTTGGCTAGTCTGTTTGCAGATATATTAGGGATGTGTTCACAGGGAAGACTGATATTGCTCGAGTTAACCAGACGTACGTGGTGTTGATTCCGAAAACTCAAGCGCCGGAATACATTCATCAATTCCGTCCAATCAGCTTGTGCAATGTGATCTTCAAAATAGTGAGCAAGGTGATAGTTGGGCGTCTAAAAACTTTGATGCCGGATTTAACTAGCGACGCCCAGAGTAGTTTTGTTCCGGGAAGACATATTACTGTTAATATTATTGTTGCTCAGGAAATTGTCCATTCCATGCGAAAAATGAAAGGGAAAAAAGGTTTTATGGCTATAAAAGTTGATCTGGAGAAGGCTTATGATCGCCTAAGCTGGAAGTTTATTCGGGATACACTAATTGAAGCACAAATTCCTGGAGAGCTTGTAAGAGTTATTATGAGCTGTATTGAATCTGCTTCTTTCAGTGTTCTGTGGAATGGTGTAGCAACTCAAAATTTCAGCCCTAACAGAGGGATAAGACAGGGGGATCCTTTATCTCCGTATATTTTTGTTCTCTGCTTGGAGAGGTTATCGCAGTTAATAAATCAGAATGTGGAGGATAATAGCTGGAGGCCTTTTAGTGTGCGTCGAAATGGGATGAAGATCTCTCATTTGTGTTTTGCGGATGACATGCTTTTATTTGCAGAGGCTAGCATGAAACAGATGGAGGTTGTGAATAAATGCCTGGATATGTTTTGTTCGACTTCAGTCGGAGAGTCAGTAGCGGAAAAACAAGAATTTTCTTTTCCAAAAATGTGTCCGGTGCTTTGGCAAATGATGTTAGTAGACGGAGTGGCTTCCAAATAACAAAGGATTTGGGAAAGTACTTAGGGGTACCTTTGTTACACCAAAGAGTTACTAAGAGAACCTATAGCTACTTAATAGAAAATTTGCGGAGAAGATTGGCAGGGTGGAAATCTAGCACCTTATCACTGGCAGGAAAGATCACATTGTGTAAATCTGTGCTCGCCACCATTCCTCTATACTCGATGCAAGCGGCGGTTACTCCAAAGCATGCGTGTATTGAGATAGAGAAAATTTGCAGACGATTCATTTGGGGCCAGAAGGAGGGGAACGACAAGATTCATTTAGTTAACTGGAAGAAGTTGTGTCAACCAAAGGAGTATGGAGGGATGGGTATCCGGAAAATGGAGTCAGTGAATAAAGCTTTCATTATGAAGTTGGCATGGGGTTTACTCAAGGAGAATAGTTTGTGGGTTCGTTTCCTCAAAGATAAATATATGAGTTCTAATAGGGGAGCAGGTCGGCCGGTGGCAGGTTCGACTGATTCACTTCTTTGGAAATTTATATGCAGGGAATGGGAGGAAGTGCATAAAAATGTTAGCTGAATTTGGGAAATGGACGACATATATTGTTTTGGAAAGACAGTTGGGTGGAAGGATGTGGCCCTCTTGTGAATCATTTACTTCAGGGGATACAACCAGAGAATTTGAATTGTACAGTGGCAGAAATGGTGGACAGTCGTGGAAACTGGAAATGGGATGAGTTTGCTCCCCTTCTCCCGGTTCAAGTCGTGATGGGAGTTGCTGGTTATATCCCTCCTAGGCAAGATGCTCTAGAAGATACAGTGGTTTGGGACCGTTCAGCAAATGGAAGATTTAGTGTAAAAACAGCTTATTTGGTTCGAGAGGCAGGAGGAATTGTGGATCAGGACCCTATTTGGCGTCTTGTGTGGAAATGGAAAGGAATGGAACGAATCAAAGTTTTTTTGTGGTCAGTAGCTCATAATGCTATATTGACCAATGAAGTGAGATGGAGAAGGAGATTAACAGATAATAAATGTTGTTGTGTTTGTGTTAATAAAGTGGAGTCCTTAGTGCATGCTCTTCGAGATTGCCCTATAGCTAGGAAAATTTGGGAGGCTTTAGTAAGGGTGGAGGCTCGGGAAGTATTTTTCAACCAAAATTGGTATGTCTGGTTGGTTTCCAATTTATCTTCTAGGAAGAACATTAATCGGTTTGGGGATTGGCCGTTGGTGTATGGTGTCGCTTTATGGTTTATTTGGAAGGAGAGATGTAATAGAACCCTGGGAGGGACTCAAGGCAACTGGTATGGTACTGTACTGGCTATAAGAAGAATGGTGAGAGATAGTAAGATGGTGCAAAGCAGGAGTGATGCGGAAAAGCATGGAGAGATGGGGACTAATTGTATTGGGTGGAAATACCCAGCGGAAGGATGGATGAAGTTGAATGTTGATGGGTGCAGTAAAGGTAATCCGGGATTGGCAAAGTGGGAGGTGTTCTTAGAGATCATATGGGACACTCGGATGGGAGGATTCGCTAGAAATATTGGTTTTGTGATTCAAGAATTGCGGAGTTATGGGCTGTACATGAGGGATTGCAGTTCACATGGAACAAAGGATTTGGAAAGTGATTTTGGAGTCCGATTCCAAGTTTGTGGTGGATCTAATCAAGAAGGGTAGTAGGGAGTGAATAGATACTATAATCTTGTGATGCAAATACAAGATATGTTGGGTAGGGATTGGGAGGTTGAAGTTACGCATGTTTATAGGGAGGCTAATTATGTGGTGATTGGTTGGCTAATTTCGGATTAGGTAGAGATTTGTTTGATAGGGAGCGGATGTTATAACCGAGCCTCCGTCGGACATTTATCCGTTGCTGTATTTTGATCTTATTGGGAACACTATCCTCGTAATATTTAATAGGGCGTAACGCCCGATCAGTACTCAAAAAAAAAAAACCACAACTAAAGAAGTAAAGTTGAGAAGCAGGCACAAACTAGAAAATTCTTCTATTTTAATTGTATGAAACTAATTCTTCTATTTAGTAAAATTCTTTTCTTCTTATTAATATTTTTAATTAAAATATATAACAAAGTTTTCTGTGTTATTTATTTAATAAAACTGAAAAGTATCTAACATTGTCTTACTAAAGAAATCAGGATAAGTATAAAAAAGATACATCTTTAACTAAAGTCCCATTGTCTTACTTACATGCTTTTTTTTTAAAAAAAAAAAGAATATCCATAATATTTGTTTCTTAAATAATTTTCTTTCATCATTGTAAAAGAAAGTTTTCATTCCAAAATAATAATAATTTTAATGAGAGTGCATCAAAAAGCACAACAACATCAATATAAATAATAATACAACATATGCGTACTGTTTAAATAAACTTGGGAAATGTCATTAAATTCAGCTCAAATTGCCATCTTTAAAATTAAACTATATGGAGATTGACTTGACATGTTTAAAGACAAACTAGAAAATTAATAAAAATAAGGCTTGACTTTAAAAAATTTCAAAACAATATTATTTTTTTTTTATTAAAGAGACTCTCCTAGAATAATGGAACTTGTTAGCACCAAGATTGATTTTTTTTATTGTTTAAATATTGTCAATTGACAACTCTCTCTCTCTCTCTTATTGTAATCCAATGGTTTTTTCTTTCTTTTTCAAACCTATTTATCGAAATGTTAATAAATAAAATTTTGGACCAAAACATATTATATCAAAACTAAAAGGGAAAAAAACAAGTTTGAACAAAATTCTAAATCTGGAATGTTCTGAAAAAATGTTTTATAAATGGTTGTCATTTAACCTAGAGTTTAATTTTGATCCTTTATTTTAGTTTTTTTTTACAAAAAATAAAAGAAAATTATTTTTTACAAAATTAAGAACCAGTCCAATATGAAGATAATTTTTAAGGTGGTGATAATAAAAAAACAACATCATGAATCAAATCATCAAATTGAATCACCGATCAATGCAATATGGAAGGATAAAATTGAAAAAAATAGAAAAAATTCCAAACATGAAAAAAAATATGGACAAAAAAACTATTCTATTTTTAAATAAAGGGTTGTCAATTCACCTCCCTTTCAATTTTGATCCCATCTAAAAAATGATCCTGTCATCAATTTGGTTCTTGATTTTTTGAAGTTCAATTTAATAACATAAGTTCATAAAAACAAAAAATTTTGACTTTTTTTTTCAGGAAAACATTAACAAGAAAAAAAATAGTTGAAAGCCAAAAATAAACTTTTCAATAGCTTAAAACCATTTATTTGAGATTTTTTCTTTTTTCAAAGTTTTAGAAAATACTTTTTTTAAAAAAAGGTAAGAAATTGGGTTATGACATTGAATCCATTTACCATTGATACATAGAGTGAATAACAATATATTTTCAACATGATTTGTAAACAAAAAGATGAGTTTTTTAAAGGCAAGGAATGTCAGTTTAATAAGCTTTTTAATGTGGGTTGAATTCTTGATGGGTTTTATAAACAAGTTATAAAACTCAATTCAAATATATATATATATATATATATATATGAATGAACATTGACTTTCTATCATTTAATGCAAGAATACCATGTCAATATGTATTGTTGAATGAATCGATGTTCACACACAAAAAGACATGTTGTAATGCTAAGGATTATGATGAAATAATGAAAAAACAAGATGCAAAATTGTGGGATTTAGCTAAATGCATTCAAACATAAATATCAGTCTAAAGTTTTTATCATAAAACAAATCAAATCAATAATAAAATGAGATGCAACATTAAGAAACTATTCTAATACTATTCAAACACAAATATCAATTCAATAAAAAAAATATTCCATTCTAAAATTTCAAAACAAAACATATCAAAATCAATAACAAAATAAGATAATTACTCAAAAAGATGTTTGAACTTTGAATAGACCTTATTGTTGACATATAATGTCATACTTTGTATGCTTTATATATTTTGATGATAACAATAAAAAGAAAATGGACTAATAATATGCTTGGATGAGATTAAGCTATAAACAAGTATTATACAAAGAATACATCAACAAGCATAATGGAGTACACGAAGAAGTCACTCCAAGAAGTCCAAGATGCAAGCAAGTGAAGACTTAGAATAAGTGTTCATTTTAGTGCATTGTGTAAATCTCAATTTCTATCTTGATAGCACAAATTAAAATGAACTCACACACTTCACATTGCATGCATTAAAAGGATTTGATGATTAAAAGGTTTAAGTCATAATCAATCGGTTCAAGAAATTCAGAAAAGATAATTTGTCAAAATAGATTTCTGCATGAACCGGTCGACCGCTTGAAGTATCCGTTGTGAACCGGTCGACCGCTTGGAAGATAAATTGTTTTATCCGTTGTGAACCGGTCGACCGCTTGGTTTTGTCCGTTGTGAACCGGTCGACCGCTTGATATGGCAGTTGCACTAAAACGGCTAGAAACGGCTAGTTTCTTTTAGAAACTTATAAATAGGCCTCTTAATTGCAAAACTAATTACACAGAACTTTCATATCTTATAGTGAGGCAATTAGAAGTGCATAAACACCTTCATCTCATCAATCCTCATTAATACTCATATTTGTGTTTAAATCTTCATATCTTAACACAAAGAGTATTTCTCATTCTCACTACACTTAAACACCTTCAAATATCCTAAGTGCTATTAAGTGAGAGAAAGAGATCATAGATCTTCATTTGTAATATCCACACTATTAAGAGTGTATTGTTGTTTTACAAAAACAACCATTGTGAAACTCTTGAGAGTTGAGTATAAAACTCTTGGTATTGGTGAGGGAACATCACCAAGGAAAAATCTTGAAGAGGGTACATCTTCAAGTGGGAAAAGGAAAATCTTGAAGAGGGGACATCTTCAAGTGGAAAAGGAAAATCTTGAAGAGGGCATATCTTCAAGTGGTGTAAAGTCTTGGTGTGGATTCATCAAGCGGAAAATTGTAATCTTGTTACTTGGTTTAGTAAGAGAGTACAATACTCAAGTACGGGTTGGTACTTGAGTCGTGGACGTAGGCTTGCCGAACCACGTTAAAAACCCGAGTTAGCAATCTCTCTCCCTTATCTCTTTACTTTAAAGTAATTAATTTTAAAATTGCATTATTTATTGTATTTGCACCAAATTCCCTTTAGGTGCATAGTTGCCTTAATCCGTGAATTTCAACACTTATAGGGGTGGTTGTAGATTGGAAATTGTTGGAACAATGGTGGAAATGGAAAAATAGTGGCAGAAAGTCTCTAACATGCATTTCAAGAGGTTGTCATGGTTAACATGTTATTGTAAATATCACTAAAATTTGATAAGCACAATCATGACTTTTTTGGTGTGCTACTCCATGGTTTTCCTTTGGTGTGCTACTCCATGGTTTTCCTTATGGATTTGGTAGTGTCACCCACTATTATTTATAAAGAGAGATAAAAGGCGTTGAATGTCCGATAATCTTTTCTCTCTTTATTGATTTATTTTCTAACTTATGAATTTATAAATATCAAGGTCATTGAATTATATGGCTTATATGTTTGGGTAGGTCTCATAAAAGAAAGAATAATAATGATAGTCTTATTTTGTCTAGAGGTCGAATGAGAGAAATAAAAAAGAGAAGTTTAAAAGGTTATTTTCTCTCTCTTAGATATATGATGATAAAACAATTATTGATTTCAATCCGTTAAGGTATTTTGTAGAGGGTTTCAAGATGAAAAGAATAGTGGTAGTCTTATTCAAAAAGAAGATTAAAAGGGAGAAAACTCTTAGGAAAAGTTTTTGTTTTAGAGAGAGAGACAAGGCATGTAACATCCTACATCGAAAGAAGAGTGTCCAAAGTCAGGGCATAATAAGGCAGTTGGTACCTAACCTTGTGGGATGTGTTTTGGGGCTTGTGGGCTGCCAAGAACAAAACCGTGAGGCGTGGACGCCGGGTTGGGCTGAGCCATAGCGGACAATATTCCGCAAGAAGGAGTGGGTCGGGGCCTTACAAGGCAAAACTTTTTATGCTATAAAGGTAGAAGAGTCTAAATAATGTTTTTTTTAGTTTCTCTCTCTCTCTTTATTTCATCTCATAATTTTTTTAGTAAAAATAAATTATAGAGACTCTCTTTTATGCTAACTAGACTTTTAAGGAGGATTATTTGGTTAGGATTTTGGGATTGTATGAGGGAGAAAAATGATTAATAATTTCCCATTTTGTAACCTTTTTTTCTCCTTTTGTTTTCAACATATATTATCTCTACTCATTTTGGCAAGGGTTTGATGGAATAAATGGTGAATAATTTTTTTTGTGGTAACAGTTTTTTTATAAGTCACTCGTCTATTTATAGTCTATAAGTTTTGTAATTTTTTTAGCTACTTGGTTCCAAATTCAATTTTGTTTTGGTCCCTCATTTTTCTTGTTTTTCACTTTATTCCCTTTTCTATTTTTCAATCTATTTCTATATTTTATTTTGTTTTTCAGTATTTTTTTCAAAAAAACAATTTAACTTCAATTTCGTAAGAAACCAATAATTAAAAAATGGATGTGAATGTGTCAAGAATATATTTATTTGAGTTTCATTTTTCAAAAAAGACAACAATGAAATAAAAATCAGAACTTGAGTAGTTTTTTTTGGATTTGTATTGATATTTATTTTTTAATTGTTTTTGTGCTAATATAATGCCATAAATGATATTATTCAGGTATTTAAAGTGTTTTAGGTGTTTTTAAGAATTGTTTTCTTTATCAATTAAATTGTGTGGAGATGAACTAGATTCAACATGTTATTGGTTGCCTCTATAGATGAGCATCACATTGTTTTTAGAAAATAGGCAAACCACACGTTGTTTGTTTGATTTGAAAAAATGAAAAAAAAAAACCTAAGCTAAGAGGCCCATATATCTAGGCTTTTTAAAGGTCGAATCATGTTAAGCCACCTCAAGTTACTTGTCCGATTTTGTTTTGTTCTTTTATTTATTTTATTTCATCATTCAATATTCTATTGATTTTGAATTGGTCTTTATACATCATTTCAATTTGCTTTTTATAAGTTTCTCACGATCTCAAATAAAGTTCTCAATGTTTTACTAGTGCTCAATTTTCTCAAGCGTATATATTATTTATCGTATAATTAAATAAAAAGTACTTATAGATTTTATTTTATTAAACTCAATGGAGTCATGACCCAAAACTATAATTTATTTTGGTATGTTTTTTATGAGCTTATTGTAATCTCAAACATACATGTCAACATTGTGTAAGTTCTTGATTTGTGAGCATCAATTTCTGTTATGATATAATTAAATAAAAAAATATATTTTTCTTAAAGAAAGCTATTAAACTTAGTTGATTTCATAACCTAGCTCATGAGTTTAACAAGTTAAACTACAAAACTCAAGTCAATCCCCTATATCATTTTTTAATATGTAAAAAAAGTTATAATCTTGAATGTCAAAGCAAGTCAACTAGGTCATTTCAAGACAAATCTTGCATGCTTTAATTTGAAACCCTAGCTAGGCAAGAAGATGGAAGAATAGAGTTTAAAAACAATTGGGTCAAGTTTAATCACATTGTCAAAGAGTAAAGACTGGCATGAACTTTTTTTTATGCTTAATACAAAATTAGTCAGACTATCATCATAACACATTGCATTTATCTAGTTTTACCAATACAAAACTATTTATACATAGGCATATTAGCCCGGCTTCGGCTTCATCTGTGTTTGGTAACATGCTTGTAATATATTTACGACTGCATTTAAACTAATGCTGTTTTAGGTAATTTTGAATGGTAATGACATGTTAAAATTGATTCATTTTTAATCAAACATCACCAGAATTGATGGTTTTAACAGCTAGTAAGCAAAACAAAGCTCATACAGGTTGTTTTCCAGCTTATGATGATGATACAGCTGTATGGATAGGGCCAGTGAGATATAATCATGGTGAAATATTGGGACCCAAGCCACAATTAAGAACCATGAAGGAGATCGAATTCGTATTTGATTCTGTCATATGAACGATCAACATTATAAATTGGTCCGCGATGTGATGAGACGTTCCTGATGGTAGCTGTATAATTATCTGGGGAACAAAATCATCATGTAACCTGTCTGTGATCATACAAGGCCACCCCCGTGAGACCCCAGCTCTGTGTATTTGTTGAAGGTGGGGGAAGTCTCGAATACTTTTTCTCGAAGTAGGATGTGAACGCAGCCCATTTTTTCATGCATTCACCCCCCAAAATGACCATTTTCCATGCCAAAATCAACGGCTAAATGTTACTTGTACAGTACTCCCAGGCCAGCAGGTGCCCATTACTCAAGCCCCGCTTGGGGAAGGACTGAGGTGGGCTTTTGGAGCTGTTCAGCACCTTACATATACAAAAACACTGAGAAGCTTTAATTTTGGAGTTTATAATCATTCTGGTGGCATTTTCTCATATAATGTTCTTACAGATATTAACGCACGCAGACACACTTTAGCTGGACATTTTACTAAATGTTTTGAAGTTGTAATAACCTAATTACACGTGCCATCGCAGCACAGCTACAGCTACAACCAAAACTAGAATATACCTCCCCAGATGATCCTGTTGGAGTTCAAATTATATAGTTATTAATAGGATAGTTATTAGAAGTTTATATAGTCTTTAACTTCAGAATTCATGAGATTAATCGAGGTACATACATACTAACCTGGACATCCAAATTAATAAGAAAACAAACTAGAATCTCCCTTTAATATTAAACATTTACTACATGAGTCATGCACGATAGCATCTGATTATATGATAGATAACAAATAATACTATCAATGCTAGAAAACATCTTCGGTTTTTTATTTTATTTTACCTTTTTTCTTAATTTCCTCATATCATAATTTCTGAAACATCTTCGGTTTTTTTATTTAACCTTTTTCCCTAATTTCCTCAAATCATTATTCTTTTATCCTAACTAAGTATTATCATAAGAATATATTTTGCAATTTCGAACATTTTTGGATACAAATGATGATACTAAGAGAATATGAGAGATGGGTACTTATGTGGATAAGAATAATTCCTACATGGAAACTCTCATCTCTAGTCTCCAATGAGAATGCACAATCTCATCCTTTCAGCTGAAATCCTTAGCCTGCACCACAGAGCCTACACCACAGAATATAATCTACATCCTCTTACTTCAATTGTCCCTCCTTGCATCTGATAATACCCAAAATGCCATCCTGTACATTTCTATCCCTCGAAAGAAGCCTCATTCTTGCTAAACGATGAGCCTAATACGGGAAATTCATTCGAGAGCTCGAGCTTCTGCCCCATTACTGCTCTTTTCAGCTTCTTATAGGAAGTTTGAAAAAAAGGGTCATAAGGAAACAAAAAAAAGTACTGGAGAGTGGAGATAGACATTCACATGAAGGCGGTGGTCTTGCCTGACCACAACCTGTGACTGAAACTAAAGTTCTCGTTTCATCATTCATTGCCTGATGGAGACATGGTAATGATAATAAAGATCGTTATATCTCTGTCGAGGTGGAACTTGATCAGAAGAACCTGCGCACCCTAGTACTACCAACATGTCATCTAAAAAGAAGGAGCTTCTGTCCACTGTCATGAAGAGAACCAGTGAATGGTTTGATTCTTTACCTTTTTGTTTTATCTGTGTTTCCATCAAAGGTTTACTTGTAGACAACTGCTTCAGCTTCTTGTTTCTTTTTTTTTTTTCTATAATTATGAACTGGACATGACACACACCATCAACTGTCACAGGATTTTTTCCCAGGAAATCCCCAGTGATGTCACAGTTCATGCTGGAGGAGCTTCTTTTTCGTTGCACAAGGTAGGATTCTCATTTCAAATTATGATCATTAGAGATTGAAGAACGATTGATAATTCCAGTCCAGTAATCTGTCTCCTATCTTGTGTTACATTATAGCTTCCATTTTGTTTTCTTGTATCAATAAATCAAACCAGCATCAAGAAAAAATGACTCGGTAGCTATAATCTAATATTCGTAGCTATAATCTTGTGTTTTTTTTCCCTCCTTGTTCAACTGCAGTTTCCATTGGTCTCGAAGTGCGGATACATTAGGAAAATGGTGTCAGAATCTAGTGATGCTGATCTTTCTGAGATAAAAATCCCTAATGTTCCAGGCGGGGCAGAAGCATTTGAGCTAGCGGCAAAGTTCTGTTATGGAATTAATTTTGAAATAAGCACCGAAAATATTGCCATGCTTCGATGTGTGGCAGAGAGTCTAGAGATGACTGAGGACTATGCAGTTGGAAATTTAGTGTCAAGGACTGATGCGTATTTGAATGAAGTGGCACTAAAGAGCCTGGCAGGAGCAGTTGCAGTCTTACGTCTCTCAGAAAACCTCCTCCCAATGGCAGAGAAAGTGAAATTGGTAAGCCGGTGCATAGATGCAATAGCATTTACAGCCTGCAAAGAAAGCCATTTTTCTGTGTCTGGAAGGTCTGATAGTGGCAACGAGGTTGTGATTTCTTCCATCGTGTCTCAACCAAAGCCCATTGTTGATTGGTGGGCTGAAGAATTAACTGTTCTTAGAATTGATAATTTCCAAAGGGTTTTGATTGCAATGATGGCAAGAGGGTTTAAACAGTACGCTCTTGGTCCAGTACTAATGCTCTACGCGCAGAAATCTCTACGAGGTTTGGTGAGATCCCGACCTGAAAAGTTGATTTGATTCAGTTATGTGTTCACAATATCTGAATCTTCTTTTTCTTGCAGGAAGCATTTGGGAAGGGAAGGAAGAAAATTGAAGCACAGCAAGAGCATGAGAAGAGGGTTGTTCTAGAAACAATTGTGAGTCTTCTACCAAGGGAAAAGAATGTTCTGTCAGTTAGTTTCCTCTCTATGTTGCTTCGTGCTGCAATTTATCTTGAGACAACAGTCGCTTGCCGGCTTGATTTGGAGAAGAGGATGGGCTTGCAATTAGGACAGGCTGCCTTGGATGATCTCTTGATTCCTTCATATTCTTTTACAGGGGACACAATGTTTGATGTGGATACTGTTCAGCGGATCATGATGAATTACCTTGATAGTGAAGCTGAGGGAAATCGAATCGGTTACCGTGCTGATGATGAATTTGGCGCTACTCTGCAATGTGATATGGAACGAGTCGGAAAGCTGACCGAGAACTACCTGGCTGAAATAGCTTCCGACCGTAACTTGACAGTTTCAAAATTTATTGGTCTAGCTGAAATTATTCCAGAACAATCAAGGGTGACAGAAGATGGGATGTATAGGGCCATAGATATATACCTCAAGGTGCAGTCCCTTGCATGAAATTCTCTCTCTATCTGCATCACCTAAAGTTTTTGAGATATTATAGTTTGCAATGCTAGTTTTGATCATAAGACAATTTAAATTACACAGCTTCCATGTTTATTTCTGTCTGAGCCTCAGCATGCTTGTTACTTGGTTGATGTTCATTCTTATATATATATATATAGATATAGATATAGATTAAAAAAAAAAAAAACCTCTTATATCTTCATGATTTCACTTTATAAGTAGTTGTCATTTTGATCCGTTCTTTAGGCCCATCCTGCTTTAAGTGACATGGAGAGGAAGAAAGTCTGCAGCCTGATGGATTGTCAGAAGCTATCCCGGGAGGCCTGTGCTCATGCTGCTCAGAATGATCGGCTTCCCGTTCAAACTGTGGTCCAGGTGCTTTACTATGAGCAACAACGCCTTCGGGATGTCATGAATGGCAATCACATGGGTGGAGATTCCCCTCATCTTCCTCCCAAAGTAAATATATTCTCCACCGATATTCATCCTGTTTCGGATGAGCTCTCCAGCTTACGCAGAGAGAACGAGGATTTGAAAATAGAGCTTGTAAAAATGAAAATGAAAATGAAGGAGATTGAAAGAGCTACTGTCGCATCATCAACTGTGAGCACTCCATCTTCTGATAAACCTCCTCTGCCTCGGAAATCATTTATCAACTCCGTCTCAAAAAAGCTTGGAAGGATTAATCCTTTCCTGCGAGCTGATGGATTCCCACTCTCCAATACCAAGGCTCGAACTAAACCAAACAAAGATCGCCGGCATTCAATATCTTGAGTCTTCAAGACATGAACTTATTTTTTTAGAACTGCCGGTACTTTGTATCTTAAGATCTCCTTCTTTGGTTTGATGTTTCTGTAAATATTATCTTCACTATGTTTTCAATAAAATATTGATTCAGAGGATAAAAACAAACCCGGGAGTGTTAAACTCATTGTTGTTCCTCGGATTGATGTTTCTAGACAGCAACAAGTGATACGTGTTTCTTCCCAGGAAATGAAAATCTGAGTTGCTTCTGTTGAGAGCATAGCTCAAGCTGCAATCAGAAATAGTACAATCATCTTCCAGTCTCAGGTTCTTATATGCTTCTGACAGGAATCCATGCGGGCAGGTCAATTTATTTTTAAACTAAAGCAAGATTTCAACTTATCCAAACTGAGACAGACCTTTTGGCCCATGAAAATGGAGGACCTGTTAACAGCATAGCGTGGGGTCTGGATCTAAATTATGGATTCGTTTTGGAAAAGCAAGAATAGCTTACGGGACAGGGTAGCAGTAGAGCATATTGAGCATGTCTGGGGATCACACGCGCGCGCACGTTCACACACATAAGGGTTTAAACTTTCAGGTATATGGAATGTTCCTGAGGGATCTACAATATACTCTTCTAGTTATATTTCCTACCTCAGGAACATTTCATCTGGTGGCAGACAAGCACAAATATACTCTTCTAGTTATATTTAGTGGGGTAAGGTCTCAAGTTCCAGTTGGATTACAAAAACACCGAAGAAAAGAGGAAATTCTGTAAGGAACCTAAAACATTTGACAAAATAAATTCTCCAGGATGCTTTGTTCTATACAAGAAAAGATTTCCCAGATAAAAATTATGAAAATATAAGGTCAATCTTTAGATCATAGCTGGATTGTATTGGGTTTGGCAAGGCACAGGGAAAATCATCTTTACACAAGAAACCCATCATGGTAGTAGCTAAGCAGAAAAATCAATACAGCATAACTGATAGATTTAGTCGATAAGAATCAGTCTAAAATCCTATCATATCGACCTGGAAGATATATTTTCAAGTGATGTTCAGACGCAAAACTTGACGAAGCCATGGAGGTTGTTTTAGTCCCTCCTGTCTTACGTGCAGCTCCTCGACACCAATACTGTTTTTACTTCCATTTTGGTACCCCGAGGTAATGTCAGGAACCTGGAAAAACCCCATTTCAGGGCCACTTGACTCTTCTCTTCTGGTGGTGATCTTTTGATTTGTCAAGGAACTTGTCCTGTTTATATGACTGGATCCAGTGGAAGTCGAAGAGAGGCTTGGTCCTGATTCTGAAGTGAGAGGTGTTTCACGTTTCTTCCTTCTGTTATACCTCGAAGGTCCGAGTGTTAGCTGAATCTCACTCTCATCTATTAGCTCTGATACTGTATCTGCTTTTGATTCTGCACCATGAAGTTCAGCAGGCCTCTCCAGGTCAAGTTGAGCATGATTACTCTGATAAAAACTAAAGCCATTCTTTGAACTCCATATTTCTTGACTCCTCGTACTGGGCCTGTTGCTTTCAATGTTTCTCATCATAATCTTCTGGATTCGATATAGACGATGAAGTTCACACACCTGCAACATCATTAAGAAAATCAAAATCTTTTACGAGGATAGACAGTATAATGAGTTAAGAACATACATATTCACGTGGAGAAAAACTAGGCACCTGCTCTTTGAATGTTTCTTCATGTTTTAACATGGCCATTCTCATGCATTCCTTGTCGCAGGGCTTTAGAAATTTCTCCATGGTTTTTGCTTGTGCTAGGCTTAGCCCAGTTGTCTCCTCAAGAGATTATATATATATATTTGAATCCACAATGCCTACTTTCCAGGAACTTGCAAGCAGAGATGCGTTTAGACGCTCATTTCCAGTTTGGTGATGTATTATTCCCCTGCTTGAATCTGTAAAAAGACGATAAAATTGAAACAGTTTAAAGCTAAGAATCTTCTTGACTGATGATAGATTGCACAACAGTAACAACAAAAGATTGGAGCATTCATTATTACTTCCAAACAGTAATGCAATATAATAAAATCAACTACTTGGTTGTATAATTTGTCTGTTTGCTAGCTTGTGTTCTCTTCCATTCATCCTTCCAGGGCCACAATCGTAATTCCCGTATACAAATATCTCCCAACCAAGAACCATAGTGTTACATCACGCTCTACGGAATTAAACACTAATCATTTCTTAGAACTTGTACAACTTTTCAATCAAAAGAAGAATACAGTGGTTCTACCATGGAGTTTGATCGCCATAACACAGACAATTTAGCTCATCATCATTGCATATCTGAATGGAGAATTTCGATCCATGGTAATAATTTGATTGAGGGTTTCATTATTGAGCCGAGCTGAAATCTATGTCTCCAGAATCTGAGTAGATCAAAGAGAGAAGGGTATGCATGAAATGTATAGATTTATGGGGATGGAGTTCATCTTCCAACAAGAATTATGTAGAAAGCAATGAATTTAAGTATTATGTTTCCATATTAAACCATTTTTCTGAAATGTTTATCCAAGATTAAAACTCAATATACACTTCATGAAGCTAAAAGCGGTTTCCAATACATGAGAGCATAATGACTAGCGCAGATAAATAAGCCTTCTTTGAGAATATGAGGACTAGACAGAACAGTACATATATCAGTGTGTAGCCTGCTGCTGGTTAGATAAGGAAAGCTAAAAAGAAAACTTTTCCTCACTTGAGATTATAAGCTTACGTAGAATGAATGCACAATACAGAATATGATTGAAACGAAGATTTTAACAGCTCGATTGTAAAAAGAAAAGAAAAAAAAAGAGTCGTTTATAGAATTAAGCACAAAATAAGTGGCAACATTTAAAAGGGTTAAAGATTGATGATCTCTTCTGACCTGTATGCAGAGTTTTCAAGAGCTGATGATCAGAGGAAGGAGACGGAGCGACACAGGAGAAGAAAAAACTTTCAAATTCCACCCAGAACCTCTCGCCTACAGCTGCCTGTTAGATCAGACGAAAGAGCTTGCCTCCATATTATCCATCACTGTGTACTGCAGAAGATAGGAATAAAATACAACTTGAGGAAGAATTTAAGATTCTCTCCTCTCTTTCTCACTCGCGAGAAACCAAAGTGTTTGTTTCATGCGGGCATGCCAAACAAATCTTAGTGTCTTAGCCAATGCCATTCAAGTTTTGTGATGGAGATGCCTCAGACAAGTCCAGCAACGCCGCTATATAAAATTAGATATAGTAAACCTCAAATTGTTAAATATATAATTTTATAATATAGTTGTTGAGGATCACAAGGCCTTGCAAAATTGCTCAGAACAATAAATAGATCACGATGATGGCCTGGATGAATTGCACCACATGCAACCGGGAATTGTTTATGACCATTGACCACCCCAGCAATATATTTACTATTGTCTCGATTATATTAATTGTTTCTTGTAATAATGTTCTCCAATTAATTAATTCATCAATAAAAATAAAGTCTTTCTTCCAATCTTAAATAAGTACATGTCTCTACATCGATCGATCTTATGCTTTTTAAAAAGATCTCAAACCAATAATTCTCATATTTGAATTGAATTATCATATAAAATAATTGTGGAGGATCATGGGATTGTATCTGTACTAGATATTCATGTAATGATTTTTTATTTGAGAAAACTTTATTTCATGAATGGATAAAATCCTAGTTGTACCACGTTCTTGCAAGGGATGCATGCCTAGATTAATTACGTCGTCCAATTGAATTATTTTGAAAAATATCACATTTGTTTTAAAAAATGATAAGAGCCTCTTTGAACAATTTTAATTAATATTTTCCAAATTAATTGTTTTGCCAACAAAAATATTCATCAGTAATTTTTAAAAATAAGGTAATGTAGAGTTGCTTTAAAAATAACCAAACTAATTATAATCAGTACTCTTAATTTTATTATCTAACAATAATTAACTTAGCTGAAGAAAAACAACTAGGATATGAAATTATCAAACCTAAACCAAATCTAATATGATATATATTTTAATTTTTCAATACTATATAGTACATACATACCTCAATAGTGATATCACTCCAAGAAAAAGGCCCTATTTGCAACCGAGGCAACCGTTGCGAAAAATGAAGGAAGTCGTTGTTAATATTAATTAGCAACGGCATTCCCAACGGAAGCCATCCGTTAGGAAGACACCCTTTCAAATTTCACTTGCAACAAATTTTCCATTACAAGTGAATATTCAACGGGTGGGCAATGAATGTTCCGTTGCAATTTCAAGTTTTGCAATGGTTGGTCCGTTGCAATTTCCATTGCAATTGTGTTGCACAACTAATTGTAAATTAAATATTGCAATAGCAGTTGCAACGGATATATTGCAATAGCAGTTGCAACGGATTAAAATCCGCAGTTGCAACGGATTAAAATTTGTTGCAACTGCTAAATAATTTTTAAAATCCATTTTTAATATATTTAAATTGTAATTAATTACAAACAAATATTTTAAAAGTACTAGAACATATTGAAATATTATTAATATTGAAAATAACATAAATATGGTGGAAATAAAAATTATTGTAAATTAAAATTCATAATATACTACAAATTCGATTACATTTACATGTCTAAGTAAATGGAAATAGAATATAAAAATACATATTTTAAAGTGTTTAAGGCGGAAATGATCTACGATGTTATGGATGAGAGGAAGATGGACCATTATATGGTAGTTAAGGTCTAGGTCAATATATATAGGTGAAGACACGGGATCCCTAAGTGCCATTGAATGTGATGGCATCGAGGGTGCCATAGGTGTTGGCATATCTTGACCCATATACTCTGACCCAACAGAACTTCCTAGCAAGATCTTAAGATAATCTTTAATGGAAGCAATTTCATTTCTCATTTCACTAATAATATCATCTTTTGCTTGCAATTCCTCTTTATACCATTTATTAGCTGTGCTTGGATATGATGATTGTACTGAGTAGGTATGTGATGAAGAACTCGCATTAACTTTAGATTTTGGCATACGAGGTGCACCATATACTCTACCCTTGCTCACTCCCCTCTGAAGCCTCACACCAAGTTGCTCCATCAAAATAAGGATGATTGTCCTAATCAGGTCCATATTTTGCAATCATTTTATTTCTATAATTTTCCTGCAAATAGACAAGTATATGTAAAAATATATTAATTTGAATATGAATGATATTTCATATATATATATATATATATATATATATATATATATATATATATATATATATACACTTACTGCCACTGTTTTAGATATTTTATCTACGAATGTGCCGGTCTCATTTGCTTTTTGTTGCAAAATAGAAAAGACCTCATATCATGGAAGTTCTTTCCCCCCAGCTTATTCTTGCTATGAACATTAAAAAAATGTAAGCAACAAAAATTAAACAAATTAAATTACTAGTGTTGAACAACATCATTTCATACCATACTAGCTCGATATGATGCAAATGAAACCGAGATACCAGAATAGCTACTTATTTTCCCATCTGTTTTTGTCAATCAATTGTGTTTGGAATATTCTAATCATCTTTGGAATCCATTAGTAGAATAAACATCGTTGATCATCGTATTCCAATCTTCATTTTGGATCCAAACAGGTCCTTTATCCAAGCAATCGATAATATTTATGGTCTTCATTACTAACAGAGCTTTTTTGCGATCTCTTGCCAATCGTTGGTTCAAGGAAATTTGAGCTTTATCTTCCCAAATTTTACGAATAATTTCTTCATCTTCTTCAGGGAAGATATTTTTTTTCTATCAAATACATATGACAAGTAATAAATGTTATCATAAACACACAGATTTCATTTTACTTCAGTCCCTTGAAACCAAAACTTTTTATTTTTTTTAACAGTCCAGAGTATTCAAATATCTACACATCATGGATAATCTTAGGAATTATCAAGCACAAAATGTACAACCTAATATCTACACACACAGCAACACCATACACAACTATATGCATTTAATAGAAACATTTTAACAACCTGATCGTTTGCTATTTCAATGTTTTGAGTGGTTGGTGATGAAATTCGAAAGATCAAACACATCAACAAAATCCAAAAACTACCACCTCCAATTAAGTTCAAATTAAAACTGAAATTTCTCGACAAAATCACATAATTAATCACAACCCATGAGCATAGATGGTGCCGAGACAAACCCATGACAATGCTCTCCAAAAACTACCTAAACCCTAAAAAAAATTAGAAACTAAGGAAAATTAAAAAAAGATTGAAATGATGACCGTACGTAAGCAGATCTTCATTGTGGTGGTGATGGCTCTGCTGGGTAACTAAAGCTCGACGCCAGTGAAGTGGAGATCAGGAACAAGAGATGGAAATGCTCAGCTGGTTCGATTCGATGATGAGTAATTAAATGTTCATAAATGGCAGACGAAAGAGAGAGGAAGACAAGAATGGATATTTGATTTTCAAAGTTAAAACGATGCACTGCATGCGAAAATGTTAAACGGGTTGGGCGCGCGCGCATAGTTGCCTATTTATTTTGCAACGGAGTATCCATTGCAAAGTATGTTACTTTGCAACAGAAACTCCATTGCAAAATGTTTTAATTTGCAATGGGTTTTCTGTTGCAATTACAATTACAACTACAACGTAAAATCTGTAGCAACCCTTGTCATTCTTTTTTTATTTCTGAAATTCATTTAGCAACGGAATATCCATTGCTCAACAATTTCCAATTGCAAAGAGGGCTCTTTTCTTTTAGCGATTGGTATATACATATAAGTATAATATTTATAATTTCAGCACTTAAAAGTTAAAACACAACCAGTACACAAATACTTCAAATATGCATGCTATTATTTTATTTTATATTAAATAATAAATATTACTTAAATGATAAACACCTAAATAGAATAGATAAAATATACATAAATTGTAAATCTCTTATCTATTAACTAAAAAAAAACTATAGATATGATATACACACGACTTGTTTACATCCATTATCAATAGTTTTTCTTTAATATCATAATGATATTTTAGATTAGTTTAGATTTGGTGTATATTTGGTAGTGTGGTTTAGTTTGTTTTTTAATATATTTTTTATTTAGAAATATAATAAAAAATTATTATTTTTTAAATAATATTTGATATAAATAACGAAAATAATCTGAAAATATTAAAAAATAATTTAAAATAAAATAAAATATTAAAAAAATGAAGGTGTAGGTGCAGTGCATCAACATCCACGTTTCCAAATGGGATATGATATATATATATATATATATATATATATATATATATATATATATAGAGAGAGAGAGAGAGAGAGAGAGAGATTGATCTTCTTTTGTTTGTTTGGGGGAGAGCGAGATTGAGCATGACAGTAAAAATGGATATGATAATTACTTACAAAATATTATAAATAATAAGAGAGAGACACACACTGTATCTATCTATATTTTATAAAAATAAAGACAAAATTACACTGCAGAAACTATGGTATATATATTTTATAAAAATAAAGACAAAATATACACTTCAGAAACTATAGTATATATATTTTATAAAAATAAAGACAAAATATACAGCAATTTAACGAGAAATTAAAAGCCCGTATGTCTGCTAGTGCTTATCAAGAAACATAATCACATTCACGTGCATATGTAGGCCTTATGCTCTAAAAGTATTACTACTCCCAATAATGCTCGACAAGAATTTAGAAGGAAGACAGAAAGACACGGTAGTGAAAGAGGAAGAGTGTACGAGAGAGTGACATTGAAGCACGCGTTGCCGGTCAGGGGAGGTGCAGCCGTATGGGGAGGTGGGTCCATTGGGTTTGATGTAAAAGGCTGAGCCACAGGGGCTAGGTGCTTGTGGTGTGGGTGTGCTTTGGTCCCATCTTTTAGAGAGAGAAAAAACATAAACAATTGTTTGTAATTCAATTTATTTGAAATTTTTAAGGATATTAATTTAAGTTTTATAACAAATCAGAAAGAAAAAAAAGTGTCTCTACGTTGCTATACTAACTCCAAATAAAATAAAAATACTATTTCAAAATCATTCCTATTTCTTTTCTCTAAAAAAAACCTTACAACTTCTTTATATTATTATACAATGTGTAACGAAATTATTCCTTATATTATGTATACAGAAAATAATGTATTTATTATTATCCAATGAGTAAGGAAATTATTATTCTTTATATTATTTAAAATGAAAATAATTTATTTATTACTATCCAAGATCCAATGATTGACTAGGGATATTATTTTAGATTGAATTTATTGACATTATATTCATCCCCATAATAATAATTTGGGGACTTGGAGCAGCACCGCTTATATTTATTAGAAGAAATATAAATAGCAACTACATAGCTCAAACTGGTATCATAAAGGAGCAAACTTTTAGTTCTAACTTTGTACCACCAAGCCACCTACTGTGATAAATGTTGTGTCTCCAACAAAGATTGGTTTGTCATATTTGAGAGAGATCTTGTGAAATGGTTTTGTTTGGATATTCCTTCATCAATTACTTTTATTTCAAACCTAAATTCAAGAAAAAATATTTTATCTTATTTTTTTTCAATGACATCAATGCTAAATTGGAATTTAACTCTCAATATTAGGGGTATTTTGGGCATTTCTAGGAGACATGTGTGACATTTGCAGATTGTGTTGAGAATGTTATGATATTTTTCATATTTATTTGTACAGTTAAACTATCTATTTACCCCTAAGAGCTGATAAACAAGCGAGGATTGGTTTGGGGTATTTTTGATTTTTTCTCTGATATTTAAAAGTGAATTAGTAATTTTTTTCCTCGGGTGGGACACAGGCAGAAGGCTGGAACTAAGGGTAATTTAGGTTTTTCACATCTTATAGACTGTGAAAATACTTAAATACCCTTGGAAATGATAAAAATGAAGGCCTAGTGTTAGGGTAAAACTACTTTTATCAAATATAATCTTTGAATACCATCATTTTGATGATTAAACTAGATTTCAATAGATGTTTTCATCATCTAACATGTTATTTGTTGATTTATTTTCTTATTAACGTGGACATTCGAGTCAATTTGCATGTACCTCAACTAATTTTATGGGTTTTGAAATTAATAATTATATAAGTCTCTAGTAGTTATCATATTAGCAATAACAGAGCTTCAACCCCCGAGACCATAAAATAAGGAAAACCTTTTAGTTTCAATATCTTAAATATTAGACAATTTATTAAATGATTTTATTGATTTAATATTTTTATCTATAAAGAAGTGGATGGAATGTCGACCTATGGTTTTTGGACATTCATATGGCCAAAAGCCAAGTTTTATTGTAACAAAATTAAAACACAAGAATCTAATCAGACATTATTTTATTTTCCGTGTTCAATCATCAATGTGCACCGATAAGGTGTCGAACAAGCAGGATTAGAAATCAAATCAAGAAATAGAAATAGAAATAGAAATAGAAAAAAAATTCTATTTCAACGCTCCCCGCAATGATATGCGGTGATGTAGCGGAGAATCTGTTTTTTTTTAATGCTCATTGTATTTTAGTACAATTAAAAAAACATTTTTTTCCCTAGCAAGTTATCTATTCTCGAATTAGTGCATTCATAATTGTTTTTCCATAACATTTCTTCGGACATGAAATAAAAACGTGAGAATCAAAACTCTTTCTGTTTTTCATTTGAAAAGTGTTTTTGAAAAAAAAAATTTAAATTAATTTTTTGATAAAACTCTTTCTACTTGTCATTGCATTTGAAAAGTTTTTTTGAAAAAAATTTATTTTAAATTAATTTTTTGATGTTTTATATTATTTTTGTGTGTTGGTGTCAAATATAATTTAAAAAAATCATTTTAATATATTTCTGAATAAAAAATATTTAAAAAATATAAATCAAACCTCAAACAAGCACTAACTACCCAAGGAAACACCTCCTGCAACTACATATTGTTCCTTGTTAGCAATTTGCAATTGAATTATACTTTCTCCATGGTTTAAATAATGTCAACAACAATTGAATTACACCGATCACCCACAATCTCATTTAATATTAGTTTTCCAGCTTAGAGACAGTCCTTTCGTATCCCTTTTATAAGAGCTTCTGATTTTTATTTTTTACTATATATAAGAAGATTACTGGTTAGTTTTTAATGCTAAAGGGGAGGGAAGATCAAGCTTAATATTCACCAACAAGAAATTCTTTTATTTTTGAGTTGCAAATCAAAACCTTGTTTTTTTTCTTATATAGATAATTTATAGCTTTTTAAAATGAAAAATATAGCTTAAATTAAAAAAAAATCATATAAAGGAAAAGAAAAAATATACTAATAAGAGCAAGGCTTGCTTCCATGAGAGACGTGGTTATGTCATATGATTGATTCTTTTAATGGACCTTTCAACTACCAAGAGGATCAAGTGTCATGTATTCTGAATCATTTTTAGACTAAAAAGTCTGTTTTTTGTTGGTGTTTTCATATTTGAATTTTATGGTTATATAATCATTAATTTCAAACACCGTAAAATTATTTGAGGTGCGCGTAAGTTGATTTGTATACCTACATTAAAAAATAGCAAGTATTCTATTCTGTCTGGGTAAATTATTGGCTCCTTTCATAATCATGGAGCCTATTATTATTATTATAAAACTAATTACAGAAAAAAAAAGTAGAAATAAATCAGATTTGATTATTCTTAGACAGTAAGAAAGAGCTATGATGGTCGATAGTGGAAACTCAAAAATGTAGGTCATGTTTACTTTTTTTGTCAAGCTTGGAAAGAGATGGTAGTGGAGAGGCATGTGGAGCTGAGAGCTCTCCTCCACAGTGGACAGGACATTCTTGGAAAGTATTAACATATATGCACTCCGGACTGTCCTGGGGGGCTTGTCATCTGCCACTCACAGGGCATGAACTTAGTGATGAGCTATCCAGATTTGTCCCCCTTTTGTTAAATCAAGCATGACGACAATACATCAAATAAAAAAGGAAAAAAAAAAAAAGGGAAATACTCACGCCCGTCGGTGACTTAGTGGTGAGAATAAAGTATTTCTCTGAGGTGGCGCCTAACTTCTAAGCTCATATGGACCAATCACTGTTCATCCTTTTCCCTGTTAAAAATAATATCATCCCTTGCATGCAAACCGTCACCTGACAGCGCTGTTTCGAACTCGATTTCAAGTCCAGTTTAAAACCACTTGCTCTATTCTACTTCTTCCTCTTCTTTCAAAATGTCCCAAATCTCTCTCTCTCTCTCTCTCTCTCTATATATATATATATATTCTTTCAAAATGTCCCAAATCTCTCTCTATATATATATATATATAGAGAGAGAGAGAGATTTTGGGACATTTTGAAAGAATATATATATATATATATAGAGAGAGAGAGAGAGATTTTTGGGACATTTTGAAAGAACAGGAAGAAGTAGAATAGAGCAAGTGGTTATATATATATATATATATAGACTACCTACCTAGAGTTGAGAACTTGAGATACATAAAAGGTAGTTAAAGAGGTAAACATACATTCTATTAATATAAAAATAAATTAGCACATAAGCTCCTAACTAAATTTAACGATAGTTTAATTCATAGTTATTAATTTCGTTCTGTTCCAGTCGAAATGTTCCGTTCCATTCAAAAAACCGAGACAAAACAGCGTCGTTTTCGTCTCGGTTTTAATTCTGGTCAAATTCCGTCCAGAACGCCTCGGTTTCGTTCCGGTCGTGCAGTTCCGAGTTCAAAATCTATTTTTTTTTATTTTTTAAAAATTATTTTTGACATCTATACATCAAAATAATTTTAAAACATCAAAATATTTTAAATAAAAAAAATCAAATTTTAATTATGCTTGTTAAATTAATATTTTATTATATATATATATATATTATTAATTATATATGAAAATTACGACACTGAAACGGCAAGTAGGACGCTCCGAAACTAGAACGTTCCGTTGAAACGAAAAACCGGAATGACGGTCGGAATGGTATTGACAACTATGTAATCCAATAAAACTAAAACTATTATAAAGTTATTTAATAGCACTACTATCTTGAAACTTATAGACCCATGCATAAAAGAGATCGAGTGTTTGGATGTGAAAAGGAAACCACATGGACCAACCTCCACAATAATATTCTTAAATTAAAAACTACAAATAAGAATAAGATGATTTCATTTAAGATCAGAGTAATTTCTTATCAAGTTCAGATTTTTTATGTTTGACGTGCTTACACAACAACATTAAAGATTCAATTGATTGTTATGTTGAAGTTTCCTAAATTTAGCATGCTTTTTAAGCCCATGTATTTTTAGATCCGGCTACCCGTCAAGCTCAATTATTTTGGGTCCATGTTTGCCAAACCCATTTTACTTTTTTAAACTACTTGTAAAAAATGTTACTATGAAATAGCTGCTTCTTTGCTATTTAATCAATTTGGAGTTTTAATTAAACTTCATGATAGTGTCCCATTAAACGTGCCAAATTATATATTATCAACATAAATTTCCTTATAAGATCTGGAAGACTTTGAAATAGTTTTAAATTAATCGTGGGGAGATGTTTATATACCTCACGATGAAGCAAGATTAATGATTTTTTTTTGTCCCTAAAGAGTGTGGCGTGGAGATAAAAGGTTTGAGATCTGCATAACAGGTCTCGAGTTCAAGTCAAGGCGTGCAGTTCTTGTAACATCGAGTTCGAGTCAGGGTGTGATGCTTTCAGGAAAGTATGGTTTTCTTGAATCCAAAAAATAAAAATAAAAAAAATTAATGATTAATTCAGAGATAGCAGGAAGAAGTAGGGATTAATAATATTAGCATCATGTGGTGATTACTTCGTATCCAAGGCAAGAGCACCATCATGACTCTGGACACTACCCCATCGTGGTGTCATGTCTATTTACAATTCCAGTTCAAGCAAACTGCTGCGACATTTTTAACAATTTGAGATCCCATTGTGGAGGACCAAGGAGTCAGAATTATGACATTTGGGCTTGCAAATGTTGCTTTATAATGCTTTCTTTGCTGGGCTAATTGGCATACTGAATCCTAACGTGGCAAGTGGTGCTTATCTGGGCTTGTTGAGTTATGCAGTTGGCTTGTGGAGTTATGCAGTGGGCTATATAGTATATACCGTTTCCGGTCCACGTCACCCTTTTTTAAAAATACGGGGTCTTCAAAACCTTGCTCCAACTTTCGGACGTTGCAATGTATCAAGCCATCTTCGTTCCTTTAATTTATCCTTAAAATATTAATGCCTCTGAAGACTGAATGAGGTTATTGCTTGAGTTTTACTGTCACTTATATATATATATATATATATATATATATATATATATATAAGTGTCAAAATCTTAGAATATATAGAATATATATATATTCAAAATCTTAGAAAAACTAAAGAGCTCACGGTCACTGCGGTAGTATGTGAATGTTTTTACTGTGTATTGGATCAGTAATGCTCAATTTTCAGGTGGGTTCGGATCGATTCGGGTCATTCGGGTGACTGGTTCACTGGTTATTCTGATTTTCCACAGTGAAATAGCAGTTTTATCCCTCGAAAAAGACAAAAAAAAAACTGGTTCTAGGCTAATTGCAAGTGTACCGTCTAATTCGGTCTGCCCCAGTCCGCCACACTTTTTTATTTTTTGAAAATAGCTAAATACGGATATAACCCTTAATAATGCAAAATTAATGACTTAAGCACATAATTTTCTGGGCTGAGGGATACCGCAGTAATTGACCATAAGTTTTTTTTTTCGATATACTGTCGGCACGTGCGGAACACGTGACCGACAGTATTTCGCCTCTCGTCCAATTAAGGTGGCAAATGAGGGATGCTCGGGTCGACGGACATGGGCTACCGACATCTCTGTCGAAGCGCCTTCAAGACATCTTCCTCCTAGTGCGGCGCATTTTATCAACTAGTGGCCTTAGACTTGGTGGTGGTCGGTTAAAGCTGTTTATTCATTTCTCTCTCTCCTGCACGTAAAAGTACAGGAGAGGCCCCAGTTTTGTTGCTTTTTCACTTTAGTCCTTGTATTTTTAATTTTGTATATGGTCCTGATTTCTGTTATATAAGTTTTGCTTTAGTTCAATTGAGTCATTCGATTGAAATTAATTAAATGTTAATGTTTCACTTCGGTCCTCCTTCTTTTAATTTCTGGATTGGGTTTAAATAACTTAATATATTCGGTACAGAAGTTTCAATTTTGTTCTTTGCTTGAAATTGATAATATATTTTATTTTCATTTCGGCCCTTATACTTTTAATTTTTTGTTATTTTAATCCCTTTATTTTTTTATATTTCTGGAATAAGTGTGCTCTTAGCTTTGATTTTTAATTTTTTTAATTTTCTTATTTGTTGAGGTTGTATTTTTTTTTTAAAAAAAACATAACTCTTAAATTTTATTTTGTATCTATGATCATTTGAAAATTGATATTTCTATTTTTTTCTCTCCCTTTGTTCTTTCTTTTAGTTTTTTTATTGGTTTTTTTATTTATTTTCAAGTCAAATGATTTTTTTTGCCTGATAAGTTATATTTTTATTTTATTTTTTGCTTGATCTTTTGTTAAAGTATTTAGGATTTTTTTAGTCCTTTATTTATTTTTATTATATAGATATTATAGTTTAATTTTAGATCAGCAAATCCTATTAATTATTAATCCCAACAGCTATAAAAATTGTTTTCTAAGCCCGTAGCATAGTGTAGTTATTTTTTTTTTATTTTCAAGTCAAATGATTTTTTTCCAGCTAATAATATGTATTTTTGTTTTATCATTTATTTTATTTTCTCTTTTGTTAATTTTTTAGGCATTTTTAGTCTTTGATTTATTTTATTTTTGTTATTAACTCAATAATAATATTAATATTATTAATAATAGTAATTTGAGTTTTTTTTCTTACTTGTTTTTTGTCATTTTTTTTGTTTTTTTCTCAGGTTAGTTTAATATTTTTTTATTATTTTGGCAGTAATAGTGATGATAAAACTTCGATGTTATTATTGTTATAATAACATATGTTGATCTATTTTATTATATCAAACTTTACATGTAAAAATATTATATTTTAATCTCAATAATTTTAAAAATTATTTGCTCCGCCCGCAACATGGTGTGGGCAATTAACTAGTTACCTAAAGAGCTAAAACAACTCGGTTTTCTACTGTAGCCCGTGACTCATAGTCACTATTCATTGGCAATTTGTTCTGGTGCATCGCGGCGCACGTCTATCTTTTTTTTTTATGCTTTTTCAACAGTGTATTAACGCAAACACCCCCTGAAAACGACAAAAAACACCGCCGATTTCAGGGGCTTCGCGGTAATTGACCATTTTCGGCCCGGTCCAGTCCGGTTGGTCTGACCGGGTTTTTTATTTTTTAATATTTCATTGAGCAGTGGATTAACGATTTTGTCCCTCGAAAAGGACAAAAAACACGATTGCAGTGGAGGGACTTCACGGTAATTAGCCAATATTTTATTATTTATTTCGTCAGATTACTGTTGGCACGTCGTCAGACGCACCGTCGGTTACTTTGCTCACGCGTTTTTAGGGAGGCACGTGCGACTTTCTACGACATCCAAAAATGATCAACCTGTGTCTAGAATGATTTTCAGGCATGTTCTCTTCCACCTGGTGCGGCGCGTGTATCTCTAAGGTGTCCAGAGACGTGTCAATGGTCGTTTGAATTTCTCCCCTCCAGTTTCTCTCTTTTGCCTGCGCCACCTGACGTCAGCTAAGTTGTTTTTCATCAAAGTTCATTTTGGTCCCTGAAGGTTGTAATTTGATTTTCTCGCCCTTAATGCTATTATATAGGTTTAGATTTGATTCAATTGTGTCCTTCAATTGAAATTGATTGTATATTGGACTTTTAATTCGATTCTCATGCTTTTAATTTCTCGGATTGGGCTGGAATTCTAAACTTTTTTGGTATCAAAGTTTTGATTTAGTTCAATTACATCTTTCCATGCAAATTTATTATAAAATCCTTAATATTTTCGGTACCAAAGTTTGATTTCTTTCAATTTTATCCTTCTATGCAAGTTAATTATGTATTTTAGTTTCATTTTGATCCCATTTCTTTTAATTTCAGGTTTTGTTTTCAACTATTTAATTTGAATGTTTGGATTTGCTTCAATTTTGTCCTTAAAATTACATGTATTATTTTGAGTATGTCAAATTGATTATATATTTGTATCTTTATGTCAAATTAAAGTATGTTAAACTAATTATATGTTTTAATATTTATTGGATATTATCGCCTAAGAATGTATATATAGAGAAAAAAAAGTAATATCAGTATTCTTAAATACATTTAATATAATAATACAAGGAATAAATCTTATAAAAAAAATTATCTTCGAATTTTAATTTTGTGCTCTGTTTTTAAAGTTTATTTCTTAAAAAAAAATTATAATATTTTTATTTTTAATATTTCATAACTAATGTTACTGGGCAAAAAATACAACTAAAAAATGACAAATTTACCTAGATTATCTACAATTAAAAAATATTCGAGTCACTTCCCGTTTCGATTACAATGTTTTTTTAGACGGCAGATAAGTAATTATAGCACACAAAAAATTTAGGTTTATTTCTAATAACAAATTATAATATTTTTAATTATAATGTGTCAGATCTAAAAGTACAAGAGAAAAAAGGCAAATAAAAAAAAAATGATAAATTTATATGAATTAACTACAATTAAAAAATCTATGACCTAGTTTCTATTTCGATTACACTATAAAGTATGTGAGACTAATTATATATTTTAATATTTATTGAATATTATCACCTAAAAATATATATTTGCAAAAAAAATTAATATCGGTATTCTTGAATACATGTAATATAATAATATGATTAATAAATCTTATAAATATAACTTTGGCTTTGAATTTAAATTTCTATTTTATACTTTTATTATTTTGTTCTTTTAATAAACGGTAACCTTTTTTCACTTTTTTTTATTTTTTAATAACCGTCGTGTTCAAGTCTTTTTGTTAAACACAATTTTTTTTTGTTTTTAACAGAGTATCCATAACAATAAGTTTCTAACAGATCATTTTACCTTCTTAGAAAATTTTCTAACAAATTTTATCAAAAAGTTTTTAGCAATAGCAATATTCAATCACTTTTTGGTTGAAAAAAACATTTTTTAACAGATTTTATCAATTATAATTTTACCAATTAAATATTAAAATAACAAATTATAACATTTATAAAATCATTCAATTTTTTAAATAAATAAAAAAAAACCTAGTGGAGTGGGCAAATTCACTCGTAAAAACTAAAAGGTATCATATTAAAAATATCACAAAAAAATAATTAAGTTATTTTAATTAATATTAATTAAAATTGAATAGCCTTGCTGGGCAACTCACATTTTTATTCAATTAATAAATTATAGTTGATCTAAAATTAAAACAAAAATGTGTCAAGAGCCTGGTTGGCCTAGCACTTCTAGCCTAGAAAAACAAAACCACCTATGTAGGCCTATAAGATTAGGTCTGTTTATTTGGGATTATTATTTTCTCTTTCTAACAAAGGCTTATTATATATATATATATAAGAGTTTAAAAACACATTATTATCTTTTTTTTCATGGAATTCAACCAATGCAATCATAACTTAAACATTAAGGGAGGATTTTTTTGAGTCTATAAGCTCTTTTTTGAGTTTATTTTTACCTAAAAAACACCATATAAGTAACTTTAGAATATAATTTATCAATTACGGCCCAAAAGATAAAATCAAACTAAAAAAAATCGTTTTTGATCCTGATCTAATTTTTTAAGGAAAGATGAAGGTTTAGAACAACCACTATTGAGATTCTCTCATAAAATCAAGAAGATGATTTTCATCATCAAAAAGTGAGTAATTGTTTTTATCTTTTTATTTTATTTTTAGCCAACTTTATTTCCCATTTCTTAACTTTAAGAGCAAAAATATTAAGAAGATGAAATTTTGAATCAAAATTTAATATATTAAAATGAGTGAATATTAAGAACAATGAATTATAAGTGAACTAAACAAAATGTTTTCCATCAAATTTGAGCTTGTCAATGAAATTTCTCTTTGTTTTACACTTTAGGTGTCTTTTGTTGAATTTTCTATTTCCTTAACAAATTTTAATAAATTGATCTTAATGGAACTATTGTAGATTGCTACAGTATAGTGTTTTATGTAAGTACTTTAATATATATTGTAATGTAATAACCCTAGTTTTCGAGAATACTTTTGTTTGAATCTAATACCTGCAAGAAGAATGACTTGCCGGTAAAAATGGACAACTTTTCAGAAGTTATTTTATTTTCTAGTAGAATGACATGTTAACCTTTTTTAGAATTATAAAATATTATATGAAAATTCATTTTCCAATTACATTTCTTATTTATACCTACAAAATTCAAAATAATATAAATCAAGCTTCTTAAATCATTTTGAATTAGCATAGGCATATATATCTTAATAGTGACCTTTATGAGATTCATTAATAAGGTGTGTTATTTAACATTCATCTCTTACTTATCTTGCTTTGGTTTCTCCTCGTTAGTATGGATACATAACAAGTGGATAATATTCATTTTTATTTGTTTATCAAACTTTTATGTTTGTGAAATTCATTTTAAAAATCAATACCTATAATTGTTTAGTGAATATTGAAGTTACTGATCTTAACAATAAATTTATCACTTTATAAGCAAGTTGAAAAGTATTGCTACTCTTAAGACTTAAAATCATGGCCCCATGTAGAGCCCATATACTCTCAACACCTATAAGTGAACAACCAAACACTTTGAGGAAGCTAAAGGAAAAGTTACTCTTCTTTCACACCTAAAAAAATAACTCATGTGAAGTCTATTTATCTTATATATTATAATGAATAACCAAAATAATATGAAGTTATATTTAAAATAAAATATAAATGTTTTTTTAATACAAAATGTTAGTCCAATAGGTCTTTTAATATGGCTCAAAAACATTATGGGTCTTGCCTACTTGTTCCAAGCCATAAAAATGAATGAGTGAAGGGTTTTAATGATTTTGAGGTAGAAATTCAAGAGCCAACAACCCAAGAGCCTCTATTGCCTAAAAAAACTCAATTTTGAATAAACATTATATGTTTTAGTTGTAAGTGGGTGATGATCAATTACTTACAATCGCGAGATAAAAAATATTATGAAGGTCTCAACAAACAATGGTTTTTGAAAAAGTACTTTTCCTACTAATACCATTTTTTGTTTGAAAAAGTGTTTTCCTACTAGTACATTTTTTTCTTATATTTTTGTTTTGTTCACTTATACATTTTTTTTTAAACCGAGGTCTACGGGTCAGCTTAAGTACACCACAACTAATTCCCAGAATAAATTTGTTCTTAAAACAATATGGATTGCTATTGTGCTTTCACGCTTATATTTTTTTCTTTAACTTATATATTTTCTTATAACCATGGTCTCCAAGCCAGCTTAAGTTTTTTTTTCCTTTTACTTATATTTTTTTTATAACCAGGATCGTCGGGTCACCTTAAACGCACCACAATTAATCCCGAACCAAATATTTTTTGATAACCAAGTTGTCCATGCTAGCTTGCGCGCACCATAACTAATTCTCAAACCAATTTATTATTTGTTTTTTTTTTCACTTATATATTTTTTTTCCTTATCCCCGAACCAAATTGTTTTTTGATAACTATGGTATACGGATTAGCTCAAGCACACCATAACTAATTCCGGGACCAATTTTTTTTTTTAAAAAAAACAACATGGGATTGTAAATGGTTTGGGGAAAGCAGTGTAGATCCCCACACATAGCATTGTTGATTGCCAGAGTGTGTTCCCAGTACAATGTTTTTGTCCCCTTTTTGCTTCTTTTTTCTTATTATATTTGTTTTTATTTTTCCCAACAATAATTTTTTGGGCTGTTATATATATATATATATATATATATATATTTCCACTTATTTTTTATAATCAGGAGCACTAAACCCAGTTTTTTCTAAAGTGCTTTCCTGCTAGTATATTTTTTTTCTTATACTTTTGTTTTGTTCACTTATTTTTTTTTTATAATCGGGTCTTTAGATCAGTTTAAGCACACCATGACTAATTCTTGGACTGAATTTTTTAAAAATACAATATGAATTGCTACAATTCCTTCACACTTTTTTTTTATTTCCCTTTCACTTATAATTTTTTTTAGCCAGGATCTCCAGGCTGGCTTAAGCGCATCACCACCACTCCCTGGACCAATTTTTTTTTTTTATAATCGGGGTGTCCAAGATAACTTGGGGCGTACCACGACTAATCCCTGAACCAATTTATTATTTTTTTCCGTATACTTTTTTTTGTTCACTTATACAGTTTATGACTAGGGGGTCTCCGGTCCAATTTAAGTGCACAACAACTAATTTTTGGATTATTTTTTTATAAAAGCAATATGGATTGCTACAATGTTTTCATGCTTATATATTTATTTTTTATAATTAGGGTGTCCAAGTCAGCTGATGCGGACCACGAGTTGTATAAGTACATATATACCCCTATAAGAAAAAATCCAAGAGTTGACTATAGAGGTGTATTGGTAATTTATCGATTTTTAATTATATTTTCTGTTGTGGTATTGTGGGCGTGTCTTTGGGCGTCACGTCAATTTCATAGCTCATGCACATTTTGAATGGTGTGTGCGGTGTCGTAGAAATTCTAAAAATATATATTAGCTTTTTATATATTCACTTTATTATGTAAAATTTGTTTAAAATAATGTCATGGCATCAAAGATATTTCTATTTTTTTATTTTTGTGCATAATACAATAATCATAATACCCTCAAATAAGACAAGAATAAAAAAATTGTTAGTGGGGGTGTCCCGGTAATTTTACTTTTTTAGTGCACGGTAAAGTAACTTTTGTAGTATCAAATAAGATAAAACGAAAAAGTTACCTGCGATGGTGTTTCAAACATTTTATGTTTAACTACACATGCATAAGAAAGAGTTTCACTCTTATTTTATACCACCAAAGTTAAACTTACTATGTTATTTCAACACGAGTTGCATTTAATACAAATACAAATAACAATAAAAAATAAAAAATAAAAATCTAAACTAAGAGCAAAGGTTTATAGATACAAACAAAAAATTTAAAACTATTTTAGAAGGACCGAAAAAATCAAGGGATCGAAATTAAACTAAAAAACAATACAAAAAAACCAAAATAAAAAAATAAAAAATTATATGTTAAAACTAAACAAAATAAATTTTAATCCCTGTGGCGGAGCACGGGTTTATGACTTGTATCTTTTAAAATACATGCTTTGGTTTAGATTAAACTTAATTTACACAAAAAGAAAAAAAAAAGAAACTTAGAGTTATAAATGCATTCTAGCATGATACCATCATCAATAAAAAAAATCATTTAATTAAAGTAAACTTTATAAGCAAGATTGTTAAATAGTTGTCCCAAGGGATATGACATGGTGACAAAAAACTTGAGATCTGCACAACAGGTCTCAAATTGGAGTTAAAACATGTATTTCTTGTAAGATCGTGGGACAACCAGAATTTTATTAACTTTACATGATTTCTACTGATCCAATTTTTTTTTTATTATAAAGTTACACATCAAATTTCAAAACATCATGTCTAATAATTGATTGGTGATATATAGTAAACCAACGTGTACCTGCAAAACCTCATTTTAGTGATTTTAAAGAAGAGATTTTATCGTAACAAATTAGGACATATAATATATTACTATATATATAGGCGTGGAGAAAACATTGCTATATAGTAATAGGCGTGGGGAAAACATTGTAGCAATGTTTTTCCCACGCCAATATATATGTATATATATTATTATATATAATATAAATAATATTATATTATATATTCTTTTGGTGTTTTTGTTTTTTTGGAAAAAATAATTCATATTTTACGTATTTGTGTTTTGAGATTTTGTTTTTATTTTTTTCATTTATTTTGTGTACTTATCGTTCTGAAATTTTAATTTATGTCAGTTACATTGTATTTTATTTTTAATTTTTTATTTTATTTTCTGTTTCCAAAAAACACCGTAGTAATCTACAATGTTTTTCTTACGCCATGATAAAAGGATATATATATTATTAACTATACAATAAATTACGTCTTGGTTTTACTGTAGCAATCCACGGTAACACCTACTAATAATATATATTTTTGTGAAAGACAAACGGTTGTTAAGGTAGCCGAGATGGTCTAAAGAGTGTCAGATTAAGGTCCCTCCGATGACATGAGTTCGAATCCCACTCTCAACACATTTTTTTTAGCGAATCCATTTTAAAATTAGATTTAATATATATTTTTAAGAAAAATGAACTAATGTTGAGGTGGCCGAGCGGATTTATGAGGCTGGAGACAAAAATTCCATTCGAGAGGTTGGGGGTTCAAGTCCACTCTTGACAGATTTCTATTTTACTTAAAAATATGATTAATTTTTTTATGATTATGATAATTTTCTTGCTTTTTTAATGATTATGATAATTTTATGTTGGTTATTTTCGTGAAACCTATTAAACAGATAAATTTATATCGATTTAAAATTCATATATTTTATAGAAAACTTGCACGTCACAGGAATTCTGCATAAATTTATCATTTGAACCAAAAACATATTATAAAAAAATAATTAAATTTTTTTATGTTGAAAAAAATATGGTACCGTCCACGATGAGACGCGGGACATTGACTAATATATATGTAAAAATTGATCCAATCTGATGTAACATGTGTCTCCGCAGACAAGAACCTGTAGCCTACCAGCTTAGAAAAGCTCGATCAAAAGCTGTAACCACCTGTTTTATTTAGAAAAGTAAAAATAAAATAAAAAAGATTTATGAGTCAATCAAGATCGTATATGACGTGCAGCACATATCTAATTAGCTATCTATCTTCCAATATGTTTAATCTATTTTTAGAATTATTTTTATTTTAATTCCTTCCCCAGTCAGAGAATTTACAAAATTTATTATATTTTTTTAGCATTAAATCGAGTGTACAGGAGAACCTATTTAATTTCTCTGCATCATTACTTATAAACAAGGGCATTTTGTTGTTGAGTTAGAAAAAATAAAAATCCCCAATCGTGAATATACATGCATGCAGGGGCAAAATAGTCATGTTCTCCTCGTGATAAGGACAAAATTGACAGCAAACACCTTTTTCTTCTTCTTTTTTTCGTGATTGTTTGCAGACATTAATAGTGAGCGTATTGTAATATTCGAAGTCAAGCCCAATGCTTGTCTTTATTGCCGTCATCCGACGTGACCTGATCCAATTTCTTTTCTTTTCTTTTCGAGTATTTTATGCCCCATGAGATGTTGTCTTTGTTCGGCCATATTCGACACTGACTTTAAAAATAATTTTAAAAAAGAGATTATTTTTATGTATTGGTGTTAAAAATAAAGCTGAATTTTAAAAAATATAATTTAAATATATTTTTAAATAAAAAACTTTCGAATTAAGGTGTCATGTTTTATTTGCTCATAGCCCTATTGTTTTGCCAATAGTCACATCAAATTTCATTCTCGAGCAATGAATTGAATGCTAAATTTAGGGCATCGAGGCAACAATACTTTATTACTTTTAATAGCTAGCTTATCTTGTTACTGGAGATCGTAAGCTCGGGCCTCCGGCTCTATACACCATGATTTTTCAATCATTGTCTATAATATAAAAAGTAAACTGTTTATATATATATATATATAATATATATAATATTTTAATGTCTAAATATTTTTTTTTAAAATAATACAAATCTACAGCAGAAGACGGATACTATTCAATGAAGGCCACACGAAGCAGCCTTAACGTGGATGCTACGTTCTAGTTGTGTCCCATTTTGGTCCTCCCTGCCCTTTCTCAAGGTTTTTCCACCCTTAATTGGCCCACTTTTAAGGCATTTCTTTCTTTCTTTCTTTCTTATTTTTTGGAGTTTCAAACATTTGGACTAATCATATTTACGCGAATGAAACAAAGGCGGCCAATCTACAGAGCCAGAAGCTAACACCCATCAACTCCTACATAGGCCATTACAGTGATTATAAATTAAAATTATGCCCTCGCCCAGCTGTCATAAAAGAATCTAATCCAACTGTCTTTCTGCGACCACGTCCACCTCTCTTGTATATAATCTCTGCACTTGCTAGCTTCTTCCCTGTCAGAACAATGGCAGCTCCCCGTCTCCATCTCTTACTTGTTCTTTCACTCACTCTCAGTCTCTGCCTCTTCCCTGGCACCGCACGGGCTCAGCTTAGACAGAATTATTATGCTAGAAGTTGCCCCAGAGTGGAGAGCATTGTGAGGGGCGTGGTTCAGAACAAAATCAAGCAAACTTTTGTTACGATTCCGGCAACTCTCCGGCTTTTCTTCCATGATTGCTTTGTTCAGGTGATGTTGACTGGATATAATAAGTAAACAGCCTCCCGTTTCTTCATTCATTCGTTCGTTCTCTCCTGCTTATAATCGATGTAATGTTTTGTTTCTACAGGGCTGTGATGCTTCCGTTATGGTGGCCTCCACTGACACCAACACCGCGGAAAAGGACCATTCTGATAATTTATCTTTAGCCGGAGATGGATTTGACACGGTGATCAAAGCCAAAGCAGCCGTTGACGCCACCCCCGGATGCAGAAACAAGGTCTCGTGCGCTGATATCCTCGCCATAGCTACGAGAGATGTTATTGCTCTGGTCAGACCATCTTCTTCCTCATCTTTTTTTCCTGGTTCATCTATGGTTAATCCATGTCCATGCACTGGATCATAGTCTCTAACTGTGCTGGTGTGGCTGTAAATGTGAGATTGATGCAGTCTGGTGGGCCGTCATATCGTGTTGAACTGGGACGTTTGGATGGTTTAAGCTCCACAGCTGCTAGCGTTAATGGGAAGCTGCCTCAGCCAACTTTCACTTTGAATCAGCTTACTGCTATGTTTGCTGCCAACGGACTCACCCAAACCGACATGATTGCTCTCTCAGGTCTGATAACATGTCATCTTGATCATCTTGATTTTCCTAATATTACGTGCTCTAATCACAATTTCTTATTTTTATCTAGGTGGGTCCTGAAATTGGATTTCCATTTTGAGAGGCCATTTATTTATTTATTGTAATTCACCTGGGTGTTCGGGCTACATGATATTCATCTCGACTAATCTCACGAGCTCTGAAGTTAACGACTATATAAATCTTTATTGATCATTATATTGATAACTATAAAGATTAAAAGAAGAGAAAATATTTTAATCCCAAACTCTTATCATTGAATTACCTACTAGATGATTATTTATTTATTAATTTATTTATTTTTGTCATTAAAGTATCATTAATCAAACCCATATTCAACCATTCTATACTCCTATTGTAGGTCTTTTTAAAAACAGTTTAAAGATAGATTTACAAGTTCATTGAACTTAATTTTTTCTAAGCATAAATTAGATAAGGCACCTCCAATAATATATATATATATATATATATATAATAATAAATTAGTTATAAACAATTTGAAAAACGTGCGCTGCATTGTTCGAAGATGGATCAACTGATGATTTCTTTCTCTGTTTTCATCAGCGGCACACACGCTTGGATTCTCTCATTGTAGCAAATTCGCCAACCGGATATACAGTTTTAGCAGGCAGAGACCGATCGACCCTACACTCAACAGTACATATGCAAAAGAACTGCAATCCATGTGCCCCAGAAATGTTGACCCCACAATAGCCATCAACATGGACCCAAACACTCCCAGAACCTTCGACAACATGTACTACAAGAACCTTATCCAGGGAATGGGCCTCTTCACCTCTGATCAAGTTCTATTTACAGACTCCAGGTCCAGGCCCACTGTTAATAAATGGGCCACTGACTCAAGGGCCTTTAACCAAGCCTTTATCACTGCCATGACAAAGTTGGGCCGCGTCGGTGTCAAGACCGGTAGAAATGGGAAAATTCGTCAGGACTGCGCCGTTTTGGCTTAAATGGAATTGGGTCAACAAGGCTGGTGCTTGAACCCATCTTCGGCTCCACATTCTGCTCACATTATTACATGCTGCAACTCTGAAAAAACAGAGGAAATAAGATTTTTGTTCTCTTTAATATTTGTTCTGGAGTGATTGTGATTTTAATAAGGAAACGACAGTGCTTACTTACCAACAGAGAGAGAGAGTGATTTGACTGCAGTGTTTATTTTTTCGCCCCTTAAACTCCAATTCCTTTCTGAGTTTGGTCGCAAAATTGGTGAACTTTGCTTCAGTTGAACTTAATGGGAAGGCATAAGAAAAGCTTGCATCAGAGAATATTTGACTATGTAGTTGTGGAAAACGAGAAAGAAGTGAAGATAATTTCAAAGACGTGAAGAAGCAGTTGCAAGAAAATACATCCCGAGGGGGGAACAAATACATCCCGAGGGGGGAAAGACATCTAGAACAAGCATATTAAGAGGCGGTTTGACATTGTGGTGCGATCTACGATTGCCTAATGGCTTTTCAATTCAGTGTTTTGTAAATAATCAAACTGTATTTCAAAGTATGGGACCCACAGAAAAAATGCTCTGAATTGGTGTTTCATGCAAAGTTGATTTTTTGTGCTTTTCAAAGTGTGATTTATATTTATGAAACGCCGATTGTTATTTGAAGTAAATATTACCGTTAAAAACATAAATAACCCTACTTTATCTCATGCGATTCTCATCCTTTTCCTCTTTGCGCCTCTCATCCCTCTCCTCTCAGTGCATTGCCTCATCCCTTTCCTCTCCTCTGCACAAAACAATCCATAGCTCCCTGGAATGAGGGGAGGGGGGCGGTGGCCAAGTGGAGAAGATAAGAATGGAGTGGGGAATGGGGTGGAGTGGGGGATGGGGTGGGTTTTTTTAGCTTTAAATGGGGAATGAACGGGGGTTGGGTTTTTATTATAATAATAATTATATAACTATTATTATTATTATTATTATTATTAATTATTGTATTATAATAATAATTATATAATCATCATTATTATAATAATAGTTAGCATAAAAAATAGAGGTTTTAATTTGTAATTAATTTGATTGAATTATTTGTAATGAAAGATATTTTAATTAATTATATTTAAACTTATTAGTTACTTCAAATATATTATTTAGTGTGTTAATTTTAGTAATTGATAATCATATTTTTAGTTTGATGGGAGAATAAAAATAATATTTGTTTTTTCATGAATTATTAATTACATTATATTATTATAATTATTAAATTTATAATATTTAAAAAATTATATACACACACACACACACACCATTTAAAGTAATTTCACAAGTTAAAATCAATATAAAAACCTTGGTAACCAAACACCCAAAACTACTTTTTTTTCAACTTCCAACTCAATCACAATTTTAACCAAACACTTCATTGCTTATTTTGAACTGCAATAAAAGCGCTTTTTTTGAAACTATTTTTTTTCAACCTCAGTCGCAAAAGCAAAAGCAATGTCAAACATACTCAGAGGGTGTGTTTGGGATTGCTTTTGCTTTTGCGATTGAGGTTGAAAAAAAACAGTTTCAAAAAAAGCGTTTTCTAAACCTATGGTTTGAAAAAAATGGCTTGAAAAAAAGAGGAAAACTTTTTGGTTAAGTAAAAGATTAAAAAAAAGTAGTGTGGGTCCCACCTTTAAAAAGGCAGAAACTAGGGTTGTGTGAAAAGAAGAAAGTCTCAACTTTTCACATGTGATAAGTGAGAAAAGTTGAACTCGTAATTGATTTTTTAAAGTTACAAATATTTCCATTGTTAGCATTTAGTTCTCTTCTCCTCTGTTCCATCTTAGTTATTTCTCTTCTCTATTTATCACTACACATCCCTCACCCTCCCGTCCTCAATCACTTCTCATCTGCAAAAAATACACAAACTCATTGTTGTAGATAGTAAGAGACTGATAAAGAAGATGTTTATTGAGATGTAACAGTGGCTATTAAATAGCCTTACACTATGACAAAAATAAGAATAACAAACTCACGATTTTACAAGAATCCAATCGTGGTTAACAGAACCAAATAACGTGTTCCTCAAACAGTGGAGGACTTATTCAACATAACTAAAACAGTCCTAAGACTTAGGAAATAAGCTGGAATATTTCAACATTTTATCACCCATCTCCTTCACCCTCCCATCCCTCACTTCTCCTTTGCAAAAAATACACTGACCCATCTCCTTCACCCTCTAGTCCCTCACTTCTCCTCTGCAAAAGCATACAAACTTCACCCTCCTGTCTCTCACTTCTCCCCTTCTCCTTCACGGTATGAACAACTTCTGAGCATCCATCACGAAAGCCGTTTGTCAAGATAGTTTGTCTAGATCTGTCATAAAACTTGAACTTTCACCTTCTTAGTTGGAACTAGAAGAAACTGGTAAGAGAACTTCCCAAATCATACCAGACAATCTTTCTTTATTTCTTTAGGTATTATGCTAGTTTTAGATGTTTATGGATGCTTATTATGTGCAAAAAGAGATAATTAAGAAAATAAAGAGAAAAGAATGACATTTTCCAAATATTTTAAACATGAGAAATTAATAACTCAAGTGATGAGAGTTGTATTTATAGTTCATGCTTACCATAGGAGAGTTGTTGGGAGCAGCAACCCATGACTCATAGATGCTCTGTGATGAGTTCTCTAGGTCGTCAAACCTTCACGCAGAATCATCTTCCTCAGATGATGAGTTCAAAACAATTATTAATTTCTCATGTTTAAAATATTTGGAAAATGCCATTCTTTGACCTGTATGAATGTCTAATGAGTTGATTGTTAGCTCTAAATGGTGTAAATAACTGTGGGAAATATATGGTTTTTGATGTTATGATTAGAAAAGTTTAGAGAAATGGTTGGAATTGCAAGGTGATTTTTGTTGTTATTGGAAAAAAGTGTGGTGAATTGCTAAAATTTGCTGGTCACTGTTGTTGGAATTGAGGAATGATGTTTCTTGTCGCTGTAAAAGTGTGGGAAATGGCTAAATTTGTAGCTGGAATTGATGAGAGAGAAAGGGAGGACTATAGATTTCTTAGCATATAGATTCAAATTTATACAACTCTTCTTCAAAAAAAGTGGTCCATATGAACTTTACCAAACAATTTTTTACTAATAATTGTAGGTGTGTGTGTGTGTGTGTGTGTGATCACTAGAAGGTTACATCCACAGAATTGCGCCATATTAGAAAAAAATACAAGCTTGTGTTTGTGATCCACTAACCCATTTCCATCCCTTCAACTTTCTTGCTTGTAAAGTGGTTACTTTCCTTAAGGTGTTGTGTTTAAAAAGTTGCATGTCTCCATGATGCAATTGATTCAGCTAATAAAAAAAATTATGTGGATAATGTAGTGGGACTAGGATTTCTCTTAGCTCTTGAAGTTTTGAGTTCTTAGTTGTTCTAGGCATGCAGAACAACAACATCAAAGAGCTTTGGAATCATATCAAGGCAAGGCACATGATTGTTTTTTAGTTGCGTTTTTTTTTTGTTTTTCGCTCATTTTTGCAGGTGCTCTGTTTTTGTTTTAGAAGGAAAGAAAGGCTTTTGGCCGAGAGCTTTTGGAAGAGAATTGGATTTACATAAAAAGGTCAGTTCTTTCTCAATTTCGCATACCAATTGTTTGATAAATTGTTTGTTTAGTAATGTAGATATTTGTGATTTTGATATCTTTATTGCATCCAAGTGTTCTTTGATTGTTGTTACTGTTGTGTTATGGATTTTCTTGTATATGAGTGATGATTTTATCTGGGTTTGCTTTGTGTTTTACTTGAATGGTAAGTTCGATGTGATTCATTTATTCACTTAATTTAGATCTTGTTTTTTAGTAAAAGAAATTGATTTTGACTTGCTTGATACCTTGATCTTGTTGTAAAACGGGTTTTGCAAACATAATTAATTTTTGTTTATATATTTTTCGCTTCCAGGTTTTGCCTATTCCAATTTAAAATTGACCACAATCCTCTCTGACATTTGTTATTTGCTAAGACTTGAATGTATTGTTGTTGGTTATGTTCCTTCATAGTACTTTAGTGTTTATTTTAATGTTGATTTGTTTTTGTTTTCAAAGTTTTACGTGATATCATGGACGATCATGAATCTATGGATAAAGCTTGTTGGAATAAAAACATGTTGCATACATTTTATGATATATGCATTCAGGCAATTGACATGGGAATGAAACCAAATACTTGTTTTGATCGATGCAAATAGAAATTTATTTTAACATCATTTAAAGAAAAAAAATGGGTCATGCATTAACCAAAACACAACTGAAAAACAAATGGGATGCATGTAAAATTGGTGGAAATTTAGTAAAAAAGATTGGAGGTTGTGGACGAAATTGATAGCTAAAATTGGTGTAGGTTGGAGTTATGAACTAGGGACAATTGCGACCAGAGATGAATGGTGGAAATTCAGTTGGATTTCCATCGGACTAGCTATTCCATGTCATTCATTACGTTTTGTTAAGATAATTACAATAAAACTATTTGTTTCATGCAGGAAATAAGAGAGGCAAAAAATTCAAATAGGCCGGTATCGAGTCATCATTGAAGTTAAAGTTTTATAGAATATTCTCTGCAATCAACGCTACTGAACAATATACATAGGCACCATCTTTAGGCACAGTTAGTGCCAATAAAGTCGATTTAGGCACAAGCAATGTCGGTCTAGAAGGTGCTGATTTGGAAGAAGGAAGCAGGGATTCAAAGGAGAATGTTATTGAGGATTTTTAAAATCATACTTCTCAAGACGTTGCAGGGGTGCAAATATATTCTAGTAGCAACACAAAGAGTAGTGGAAAAAGAAAAGAAAGAGCACACCCGGAGCCGAGAGGTAGAAAGAAAAAATCATCTGGATCAATTGGTGCTCAACTAGTATCAATACAACAACAGATTCTCAACAACATGTCTAGTAGGAGTGATTCCACTTCTGCGAATAGGGATTTGTCAGGTTGTAGTATTCTTGAAGTATTGGCTGAGTTCACATGAATACCTAGTTTGACAGATGACGATGACTTTTTTGACCGAGCTACTGCATTCCTAAGTGTGCGAAGAAATAAAGAACTGTGGGCTGACATCAACAGTATTGAAAGAAAATACAGTTGGCTTCAACAAAACATTGCACGCCAAAAAAAAGCTTAACTATAATGCTCTAAATTTGTTTGCCTGTTTGTTTTTTATATTTGTCTTCCTTTGGACTATAACATAAGAAGTAATTTGTTAAGCACAATTTTTTCAGTTACGATTTTCGTATTGAGTTATTTCGATGTTCTAAAATATATTATTTTGTTATAACCTCTTATATTATGATTTAAACATTTTTATTTATTTTGAATTATTGTTCTCATTGTTATTAATGAATGTTTGTTTGTACTAGTCAATAAAAATATTGTTAAAAATATTAAGAACATATTGTTTAACCATGCAAGTTGTCTGAAGAACAAAAGAAAAAATTAATATTCTTGATTAATTGTCATTAAAAATGAAAAACAGTGGGATCTTATATAGTTGCTAAAATCAATATTACAAAATTGCTAAAATTTAATACTTAGACTTAAAAAAAATTGGTTTCTTGATTAATTGACATTAAAAATTGAAAATTAAAGGAATATGACTTGTAATGTTGAATAATTGATAAAAACAAAACAACAAAAAAAGATTGACATGTAGTGTTGAATAATTTGAAGTGAAAAAACAAGATAAATGAAATCTTGAATAATTGATAAAAAAAAATATTTGAAATGAAGTTTCATTATATTGATAAAAATAATTTGGTGAGAGAATAAAAAAAAATGTCCAATTTGATTGAATTATTAATTACATTATATTATTATAATTATTAAATCTATAATATTTAAAAAATTATATATATATATATATAATTTTTTAAATATTGGAGATTTAATAATTATAATAATATAATGCCCTTTAAATTAATTTCATAAGTTAAAAGCAAATAAGTAATATGAAAATCTTGGTAACCAAACATATGAAACTGATTTTTATTAATCTCAAACTCAAAAACAGTTTTAACCAAACACTTCAAAACATATTTTGAACCGCGGCTAAAGTGCTTTTTATTAAACTGCATTTTAGAATCTCAACTACAAGACCAAACCTAGCAAATTTAAATCTTATTAATCCAATCTTTTTGTAATGTTTGAATGCCTACATATAAATCCTTCTTGAACATTAATTAAAATAATCAAAAATATATCTTGATTATTTAATATTCTTGAAGACTACTTTATTCCATGTGTTTTGAAGAAATTCATTGAAAACCTTTTTAAACCTTTAGCCCTAAGTCTTGTCATTGGACAAACTTTAATCTCCATGTCTAAATGCACTTAAACTTGGTGTTACCTCCAATCAATATCATCATAATATAATTATTTCACATACTCCATCCTAAAAGTCTAGTATTCAAAGCATTAAGAAGAACATATCTTTGCACAATGCATATGCAACTAAATCCCCCCACCCACCCACCCCACTTAGCATGTTTATAATTCATCTTACATTGACTTTTCAAGTGTCTTAAAGATTGTTGTTCAATATGAAACACAAAACCTTGGGGCCAAAGGCAATATTACAACATCTCAAAAGTATTTACTAATACATACAACACTTTATCATATCTTGGATTGTTTAAAGTTGCATCATTAAACTTTTCACTTAGTTTAATTTCTAACTAATGATCCTTAATGTGTGTGACCTATTAGGTTCCTAATATGTTGGACCAAATATAAATTCTAATTAAATAATTTAATATATTACCAATTTATTAATTTATATTTGAAAATCAATACATCGTCTAACAATATGTCATAATCCCTTAAATATTAGAAATATTATTATTGGTTTAACTTAACTTTTCAGTGATCAGTTTCTCAATGTAATTAATATCATTTCATCAATATTATTCTTATTTAACATTAAAGCATACCTCATATTTGTTGTCTACATAATAGTTTTTTATCCTTTAAATAAAATTTAAAACTCTATGTATATCTCATTTCATCTTGGCCAAGGATTCTTGAGTTAATATTATTTAAGAATAGATAAGGTATTATTTCTAATTTACCTAGGGTGATGAGTTATTTTTTCACAACTTAAGTAATTTCATATTGTCCATATCATATCCAATGTTTGCCTCTTCATTACCTTGATTAAGATAACATGTAACAAGATTACAACATAAAATTCTCTATATAAAATAACTTAATGAACTAAAGTTTAAAAATCACTTACACAATCGTTACATGAGTTTTTCCATAAATATAGGTGATTTTTTTCGAATGAAATTCTCATGAAGATCAATTTAGTGTACATGTCTTATGACACACGTTTATATATTAATTTTAGATATCCTTGAAACTTAACTTATGAGAATTTATGGGAAACATATTTGTCCCATGAAATTTATCCTTCCTCAAGATTCATAAATCAAATATTGGACTCACTAATTTACTATTATATAAATATTAAATATAAATTAAAATTTTATTGAGAATAAATATGTATTTACATTAATATAATAATGTGAGCTGTAACCAATCGATTGGTTAAAAGACATATTAAACCAACAAAATTTAATTAAGTATGACTTGATTAAAATACATTTTAGAAATTAAATACTATAATTTAATTAATATAGAGATTACATTTCTAGACTAGGAAAAATCAAGTAAAGACTTGACTAAGTTAATTTTTAAAATTATCCTTAATTAATATAAGGATATTATATTTACCAATTTTTAGGGTTTTCATATACCTTTTATAAATAGTAAGTCATGCCTCTTTTTTTTTTATTTGGATGTTTGTTAGATGAAAAACCTACATAAGCTATATAATGAGAGTTAACATTCTAGAAATATCAATCTCTCTCACTAATAAAGATTGAAGATATTTCTCACTAATATGTAAACAACTCTAGATATGTCTAATGGAATTCTAGGGGCTCCTGAATAATTTTGATGTATTGTTTCCACTACATGTATGATATTTGAGAACCTAACAATATTCATAAATCCCAATTCACTATCCTTAACAAATATTAAAGGATAACAATGTTCAATGAGTAATTTTCAGTCATTGTAACTAACACATTATATAATCATAACAAAAATTCATATTAATCATATACTTTCACAGTTATTAAAATAAGTCTATAAACCATACCTTATCTTAATTACTATCTGTGATTCATTTAAATATACTAAACGTATGCCTTCAGTTATACTCTAGCCTTTCATCATTACAATTGACTCATTTTCATGTATTCATCCTCAACATTAATATGTATATATCATATCATCCTTTCTTAAAGAAAATAATACTTATATAATTTTGCCTTGAAGGCATAACATTTATATTTTTTTTTATATTAGCCTCTGCTTATGAGACCAACCTCTTATTTTCATATTAGCCCTCAATCATATGGATGACATATTTTACCATATTGAGTCTTCATCCAAACAATTAATATTAAATTTTGATAAGATAAGTCTTTGTCTAAATAACAAACTTTAATTTAAAACCACAAGTCTCTTTACAAGCGGTTGAATTTAATTTAATTTTATAAGTCTTAATCTAAATTAGTGACTTAAATTTTAAAACACAAGTCTCCATCTAACCAACCAACTGTAATTTAATTACATAAGCTTTTATCCAAATGATTGACTTTAATTTGATTAAGTTTTTCTATAATTTTTTTTAAAACTTCTTACATAAATAAAATTAATAAAATTCTTTATGACAAATATAATGTAAGTAAAGGAGAAGGAAATGAATAACTACTTAGAGTTTATATTAAGTGTGCTCCTTTATGAGTCCCACTTCTAAAATCCCTCTTAAATTACTAATAATACATCGTGAATTAATACCTAGCCTTCTAATTTTTTTTATATAGACAAGAAGAATACTTTTGGAGGGAGTGTCCATATCTTAACTCTCTATGTTTCTAACGTGGAGAGGTTAGATAGAGGAAGAAAGAGTTCCCACACACAAATACTAAGGAGACTTAGAGAAAAAACTAAGACAACCAATATAGAGTCATAAAGAGTTAGTGAGCATTAATAGGTCAGGTAGAGTGACTCCGTCGGGAATCGCTACCAACCAAGGTCAAGCTAGGGAATATAGAGAAAGGAATTGGATTGAGGGGGAGGGGGCGGGGATTCAACATAGCTTGGGAGCAGGTTGAAACAACTTGAAATGTTATGAAATGTAAAAAAAAAAAATAGTCTCTCAATCAATGCATGTTTTAATTGATCGAGGTGTAACACATTTTCTTATAGCTAGGAAAATTGAAAATAAGCTATATGAATAACTAAGAAGAATAAAAAAGAGAACTTTGAAATTAGCACACTTATAAGGGATATGGATGTGTAAGATCACTATTAGGGGTCAAGATATGACAATAGATTTGATACCTTTAAAATTAAAAGATTTTCATGTAATTCCGCGAATATATCGCACGACATCCAAGAGGTTTTTGTTGGTGTTGTGGAGTTGTCACCTAGTTCTTCAGGACTGCTAGAAAAACTTGGATGAATTGCTCTTATCAAAGATTCAAAGGTAGGAGAATGATTGTGTAAAATAAAGATATTAACACTCTTAGTACGCTTTACTTGAGGTAAACTGCATTGCGTATTTTTGTTGTGAAAAACATTTCAATTGGTAGTATTTATTCACGTGAATAAATCATGCTTTTGAATTATTATTATTATGGGATCATATGCCCAAATAAAATATTAAGAAAAAGATGCAAGTAGATGCTCTAAAATGGATCATCTATCCTGGAAAGTGGATGAGCTTTCAGCAATTCATGAATCATAAAAATCGATCACCACAACATAACTCTAAGAATTTTTTGATTATTTCAAGATATTTAAATTTTAGCCTAATTGTAGTTCCAACAATTATTATCTAAATTTACACCATTAATTCTCGTGAATTATTTAAATACAGGCGAAATTCTTGAGGATTAAAAATATTGGTTTTTAAATCTTAAACTCGTGCAATACATATTTTTAGTTTTTTTTGTATTAAAATATTAAATGATGGTTCTTTTGTGTTTTTATAGGCTTTGGCCATATGCAAGTAAAACATTTTTTTGTATATTTTATGAAATAAAAGTCAAATACAACACACGTTCTTTTTATTTTTATTTTTTTTATTACATTTTAAAAATTACATAAAATTTAGAAATAATAATTAAAAACAATAACAGTTCAAATAAAAACATAAACATATAAAATTACAAAAAAAAACCTTGGGAACAATATTGAAACATTGTGGTAGTGCCGAAACTTTTATGGCGACATTGGTCTATGCACCAACGTCACTAGAGAGAAATTCATCATTGTTGTTAATTCCATAAGTAAGAGGCTGTTTGGGACGACGATTGTACCGTTATATCCTCAAAATTCATTTTTTTTCATTTTAAATAAATGTTTTTTGGTTTTTTAGATCATTTTGATGTGCTGATGTCAAAAATGATTTTTTTTTAAAAAAATATCATTTTGATGTATTTCTAAATAAAAAAAACACTTTCAAAAGCAAATGTAACTGCCCTTCCAAACAGGTCCTAGTCAAATTTGGTGTCAATAAGTTTTATTTAAGGAGAAAAGTTTAACCTAAATGTTTTATTATCATTCTTGTCGCTCAAGAAGATAATTCTAAGTACGAGAATAGTTTTAGTATTCTTGTCTTTTGTGATAAGCGATAGGTTTTTCAAGTTACATAGGGTGTTTCATGTTAAAATGAATTGAAAATGTTTTTTAATTGAAAAAATTGAACCCTAATTTAACAATGACCCTTGGTAATTAAAATATATATATAAAAAAACAAATAAGATGTTGTGCTCAATTTTCTCTTATAAAAAAATAAATAGGGTTGACATTGTCTATCCCTTTTAAAAAATAAATAAAATAAGCCTAGAAACGCTGGATGAGCTGTTTTTTCAAAGCCTAGCCCATACAACTGACTTCTTTTTAATAAAACAGATTATTAAACCAAATTTAGTTCATTTTTTTTTATTGATTACATATATTTTTTATGTAATATAAATATAAAAAAATGCAATTTCATCTTTCATTGTTTATGATTTCCCTTTATTATCTCGACACCATGTCCATCACAAATTTTGAACTTAAAAAAAATGTTGTTCATCTAATTAAAAAATAATAATCTCTATGATTATATGATTTATTGAATCGGATGATGTAAATGATTTTCTTCAAAAAATAGCTTGGTTGACTTTAGTTCATTTTGTTTTTTAATCAATTATTTTTCAATATAAAAAAATAAAAAAAATCAAAACACCTTTGATTAGCCATGTTATTTTTTTTATTCTAAAAATATTTTAACAAAAAATTATAAAATAAATCAATAATAATAATAAAAATCATGTTGAATAAAAAACAATTAAATTTTACATCCAAGATCACAGACAATAAATATCAAGATCATAGACGTGACTACAATGTGGTGAATAATGAAATGAAGTGTGACAGGATATCTCCGCTGCCTTTTTAGTGTATTTATATTTATTACACTCTAAGCCACGTGGCGAACGGGAAATGAAAATCTCTGCAAAAGTTTGTTGTAGAGACCACCAAGGCAAGGAAACCTCTCAAAAGCAAGCAGAGCTCGAAAGCGGCACTCTCTATCTGGATCTGCCTCTGGAAAAAACAAGAGAAGAAAAAGGAAGTTAGATCGAGAGGTCGTAAGGAAGAAAAATGGGAGTAGAATTTGAGAGTTCAAAATGGGAACCAAATTTATCACTCTACGGATTCATAATAATGTGTTGCTTCTCTTCAATCGCTCTCTTTCCTCGTTTTTTCAACAAATCTCTCTCTCTCTCTCCCTTCGCCGATCAGTCCCGCTCTCCAACTTTCCATCGATACTTCCTCTTCCTTTACTCTCTCGCTTCAGGTATCGGATTTCATTTTTCATTTTTTTTTCTTTTTAACTTTCATTTTGATTTTTCGATTTTGTTTTGCAGTGATGGAAGGGGTTTGGTCGGTTTTCGGAGATTTTGAGTTTGTTTATAGTGGCGCGAGTAAGGAGCAGATACTCTTCTCCCTTATTCTTGGATTTGGATCTTCTCTTCTTCTCGCTCCCCTTCTAGCTTTCCTCTTTGATTCAATGTAAGTCTTATTTATTTATTTATTTATTTTCTCAATTTATTTATTTATTTTTAATTAATATATTACTGTGTGTGTTGATATTTTTAGAGGCGGGCACAACAAGGCATGTTTGGTGTTTTGCATACTACACCTCTTTGTTGGTATATGGAAGAGGATAGTGCCCCGATCATACCCTTGTGTTTGGTTCCTCACTCTCTCTTCATCGCTTGCCACTGGCATTTTTTCTTTTGCTTTCGAGGCGTGGATCGTTCTTGAAAATGAAAACCAAGGGTATAGGCTACGTGTTCTCACTAACACTTTTTGGTTAATGACTTTCATTGAGTCCGCATCATTAATTGGAAGCCAGGTGCTTGTAAATTGGCTACTTGCTAGTGATGTGGATACAGGAATTGCATCTTCTTCCACTGCAACTATCTTCATTGCAATTATAGGCATTTTCTGTGTCACCAAAGGATGGATGCAAACCCCACACGCTGCACCGGTAAAGGATCGCAGCTGGATGTCTTACATAAATATCTTTAGTGGTGAGTGCTGTGTTGACTGATTTCTGGGTAAAAACGTATGTTGTGTTGACTGATTTCTGGGTAAAAACTTGTGTTGACTGATTTCTGGGTAAATGTCGTCATCTGTTATTTGAAATCATCATCAACTTGAATAGGATGTGCATTTTTTTACCTCTTACTTCACGTGTAAGCGTTAATAAGCTGTAAGAGTTATACAATCGATTTCTGGTGCATGATCTGTTTTTTACAGTCTCTGGTATCCACTTGCTGTTCTTTCCATCGATGATATACCTAAGGTCCAAAAGTTATTGTCTTTATTCCCTTGTAAGCATTTTTTTTTTGGTTTGATGATGCTCTATATGTACTGCTAAATCAAAGTACCTGTTTTCTTTGCTGCCTTAGAATGGTGATAGAATATAGGAACTCGTAGAGGCAGAGTTTTTCTTGGGAACTCATGACTTTTAAGTGCTGATATTTGACAACAATGGCAACACAAGGAATCATTTTTGTAGTTCAGAGGATTGGGAAAATCAGGATGTAACACTTATTGATTGATAACCTAGCATTAATTTGTGCAATTATTGGTGTTAGCTTCAGCCTCTTTTTTCAATTTAATATCCATCCATTTTTTTACAGTAATTATATATATATATATATATATATATATATATTCAAATTTCTTTTAGCTGACATCATCTTTCAAAAAGTGTAAATAGGCCTGTTAAACATGGACAATTTGACATTTTGAAGGTCAAATACTTAAGATGCATGGATATTTTTTAGTAAATGAGGCAAGGAGTGGAAAGCTTTTGATGTTCTTTTGGTCAAAATCTCATTAGATGTCACCATGATGTATTTCGAGTATCTTCCAATATCTTGAATCATCAATGAACTTTTTATGCTCCAGATAAACGGATATTGTTACTGGGTTTTGCACATGCTTGCCTTCAGTTCTCGATTGCAATCTTCTGGATCCTGTGGGCCCCAACATTGGTGGTATGATCATTATCAACTCTAATTATCCAATACTGTTATCTCAATTCCCTATTATTCTGGAAGTAATTTTATCATGTTGATCATTTATCTTGATCTTGTTTAAAAGTTGTTCTTATATTGAAAAAAAAAAAAACCAAATTCATTAATTAAAGTGTCAGACTGATATTGACCTGTTTTATCCTACAATAATAGTTCAAATATGCTTCGCTCTTGGAAATCATGCATCACATGTTAATAGCCCTGTTAAGATCAATCCTTTACACAAGACGTGGAAGGAGACAAAGCTTTTCTGATAAGTGACTGTGGCTTGATATGGAAGCAAGTAAAGATGTAATCATTTACTGATATATGTTAGGAGACGTGTAGTGTCTAATACCCTAAATAGCACCTTCTTTCATTTTGTAATTATTTTGCCGAAAATAATTGTTTTGGTAAACTGAAGATGGCTCCTTTTCTGAAAAAATGATATTGAACTCTTCCAGTGTTTACTTTTGGAACCATGGAAGAACATAAACTGATTATGCATGACCATTGCCTAGTAAGAAATAAAATACTGATCAAGAAATATTACAATTTTTATATTACATGCAAGTTTAGGCTGATGGACGAGAAGTGCATCTAGGATTGATATATCCATGCCTAATGGGTGCAAGAATGCTGGGAAGCACTGTGTGTCCATGGTTATTTTGTGGTTCATCTTCACTTCGGATCGAGGATTGCCTAGTATATGCATTCACTGTAACGGGGCTTGCCTTGTCTATTGTTGCTTATGATTATCAGGTATGCATGTCCTTGTCTCTTAATCTGGTTCTAAATTAGATGGCCATCAATTCTTGATGTTGACTGCAAATGCAGGAAATTGGAGTTTTGGTGTCTTTGTTCTGCCTATTCCATGCGGGTGTGGGCCTGATTATACCTTCACTTGCAAGATTGAGGACCATGTAAGCTAAAGAAGTGTCTTTGTTGTTTTATTTAACAATAATGATAGTGTCCCTTATCAAGCATATTAAATTTGGTTTGTGTTTTCTTAATTTTTTCATAGTCATGTACCAAATGAATTGCGTGGAGGGATGATAAGCCTTTCTCTAGCACCCGCAAATGCAGCTATTCTGTTTTTGCTGATACTAGTGCGTTTCTCTAACCCAAAATCACTTGAGCACTTAGGTTGATCATCCATTCATTTCCATATGCAATTCTCATCATGGGGCCAACCTTTGGAAGCCCCATGATGACTTCATGAAGAAATGTTCACTGTATCACATCTCTTTGTATTTTCTGTCCTATTCACCTTTTACAATATTGGACCTGCCACCACCATTACCACATTTCAGAGAGGCTATTACCAGAACATAGAGAATTCAACAATGGTGGCACTTGCTGCTCTTGGGCTATTCATGGCATCTGGTTCCATGCATTTGTTGAAGCGTTTGGGAAAGCAGCCGTTTGGAAACTGGCACAAGTCATAATAATAACCAGAAGCTCCATTGGAGGATACCAAGCTCAGTACTAAAGTTGATTTGGTTATGGTATCCATCATCTGTTTTTGATTGATTAACTGAAAGTTGAAAGAGTGATCTTTCTGCTATCAAGACAAAATTGAAGTCAACAAAAAAGGTATACAATTTCTCCCCTTCTCTGTTTTTTACTCTTTCAACAAAAAAGGTATACAATTTCTCCCCTTTTCTGTTTTTTACTCTTTCCTTGAAATTAAAATGAACAAAATAAATGCAACTGTAAGAAATTGATGTCCTTGAAAATGTCTTTGGAGGGCCAGCAAAATGGAATTGGTTAGATATTTTTGGTTTATTGAATTTTATTTCTAAATTTAGAATTGTGTTTCACAGGCAACCTGGTATCTTAGCAGCTATGTCAGCAAGGATGCTTATCTACTGATTAACGAGCCACTATTTGAAGTTACAATTTACAGAGAGCAACAGGTTAATGAGCCGAGAGTGGTCAAGAAATAGCCTTCCAGATAATTTTGATTAATTTAGGTTTGATCTAGAACCTGAGTAACCATTTTTTGATTGCATTTTTTTTTTCCTGTGAGGATTCTTGACAGCGATACTGGAAAACAAATGAGAAAGAGGAAGATGCTAAAAAAAGTGGTTTGCATGAGTTGAAACTGAAAAGAATTTCGTGACTGTTATTAAGCTTCATTTTTCAAGCAAGGCATTATACATAATTGATGCAACAGCTGCTTGATTGCATTTCCAGAGTTTCATAATAATTTACTGTTTAAACCAAAACAGTTTTACCGAGCTTACATAATCTCTGTCAAGGTCATCATACAAGAATTGCCCCGCTGTGTTATTTGTTCTTAACTGGAAACAGTGGCGAATTTAGGAATATATGTTTTGCTATCAGTTTACCATTTTGCCATTTGTTAATTTCATTCATAAAAGCGATTGACTGGTAAAATTACTGCGGTTGCTATGTCGATGGGTGTGTAAAAATCTTAACAGCACAGGACATTCATGAAGAGTCAATGAACTCAGACCCGACTGGCCAGTTTAATAAGCAGCTGTTCAATTCTGATGAAAAATCGTTCGCTCAGGCCACCCGGTGTGAATTGGATGAATTTAACAGAACCAATAATAACCTGTTCGACTAGACAATTTAATCATAGTTATTTTTTTCTAGTCAATCTAGTGGAATCTAGTGTAGGCGTCGTAGCATTTGATTTTTATTTTATTTTTGTTTAAAATACATTAAAATATTTGTTTCACTCTGTTTTTTAAAGTGGGACGTAAAGAGATGGAGATCTGTGCTTGAGAATTCATTTTGAAGTTGAGATGATGTTGATTTGGGTACTGGAAGAAAACATGATGTGTTGTCTCTATTTATACTGAATCTGATTCCATGAAATCCAAAAAGGTATAATCACCAACAGAAAAGAAGAGAGGAAGATGGGGATGGATGGACGAGGTAGTGATGCTCTCGCCAATGGAAGAAGCCCTAACGCTGCTGCATGTGTTAGCAGCATAAGCGTGTCCCACCACTAGGTCATTGGCCATGAAAGTGAGAGCTCAATCTGCTGAGCAGTTTGGTGACAGCTACCATTTTCCCCAGCTCCAACCAAGTCCTACTTGAAAGAAGCCTTCCTCCAATATCAGGAGAGAATAATCACCACAATTTTCTCAATCCTCAAAAACTGCGATGTAACATGAAAGACTACTCTTGTCCTAATAGCATTTCTTACAATCAATCCCAAAATAGAGTGGCATCGGCACAGATCTTTCTTCTAGAAGAAACCTCGGGTAAAACAGTACTAAGCAATCTAAACTTGTACTTGATCTCGGATCCACTTGGTAGCCACCCATTTCTCCCCTTTGATTACCTGACAGCTTGCATGAAGAGATGCCTGCCCAAAAAAAAACACCACTGTAATTCATCACTGCCAAAAGAACCAATTTGGAAAGCAATAGTTCTACGCAATTCTCCTAAAATAATCTATAATCTCGGCATTGTTCATCAACCAAAGTCTTCCCCTTCAAGATGTCCACAAATCCACAAGATCAGATGATATCAAAGAAGAAACAAATTTAGCAATCTCCTTTTGAAAAAATCTCTATGGGAATGACGAGAGGGAACAGTTACCGGGTCAATTGTATTGTTTGGGAATATGGAATAGAATACAATCGCATCCCCTCGATGTGGTTTTACTCTCAAACCGTTGCATTTTTGGGCATCATATCCTTCAAAGTTTTCATCATTCTGCACGAAAAAGAGAGGGTCAGGAGGATGACTGCTCATATGTTTTGCTTGAGTTTCGTCTCACAACTAACTTTGAAAGTGCTAACGTGACTGAAAATTAGATTGAAGTTTGCATCTAAATGCATGCAAGGACATCATTTGACTGATTTGGCAAAACAACACCATCAATACAACAAATTAAAAAACTCATTGTAACACGATTAGCTTAATTAAAAATATAAAAATATATTGTACATTGACCTCATTCTATGAAGATAAACCCGATCACTTATCTAGAAAGAAAAACATATATATAAAAAAAAAAAAGAGAGTCTTGTTACCTCAAGTGGAAATGTGGTCTCCCCACCTTCTTCAAAATTAGATAGATACAACAAGAATGTGGCCACCTGAATTGAGGTTAAGAAAAGATGATATGTTTGGAGAATGTAATCATCAAGTATTTATTATAACACAGAATTAGAGTTCTAATCACAAAAGTATGAGATTATTTGTACCCTTTGGCTCGTCTGAGGCCCGTATTCTTCAGGATTGAACGCGTCGTAATGAGCATCATATTTTTGGCCAATCTCATAACGCAAGACATTGAAAGCCTGAAATAAGGTGAAACCCTCATCTATTCAGGAACCATACACACACACACATATCCACTCGACTCATGCTTGAGTTTGTGTCAATTTTAGATGATATTAGTTAGTATGTGTGTGCCTTGTAATCAATCAATTGGTTATACGTACCATTAATTTTTGTTATTTAATTTATTAATAAAATTTTATTCATATTGAATATTTTACTAATAAATCTAGAGTAAAGATAAAGTCATGTTATATCAAAGTATTATTTTTAAATATTCATGGTCAATGTTCTATTCAGGCTGAACATTAATTAAAGTTGTTAAGACTAAAATATATTATGTTCTTACTTTTATAGAACAAAAAATGTTCACTTAAACTAAGGAATGAGAGATACCTAGAATCAATATATAGGTACTTGTCGTATGACTTGTACACTAAACCAACTCACATGATAATTTCATATGAAGACGTAATTTATATAGGGAATTAAAATTCTAAACCTAAAAAATCAAGTAGAGACTTAATCAATTAAAATTTTCAAATCATCTTTAAATAATATGTGATATATTCAGGAGGAAATTTGATATTTTATTATTTATAGAGTTTTTAACTTTCCTTATAATTAAAAAAAGCATTGCCTCTTATTTTATGAGAGTAGAGTATAATACAAAAAATATCTAAAACAGTATAACAAAAATTATTAGCACTTGAAGGTATAGTAATGTCTCTTTTCTAAGAAGAATTAGGAGATTTCTCAGTAATGATTCTCGTGAATTACTGTTAGAGACCGAGCACTTGAATGACTTTGGTTTGCGATGACCTAGTCTTAAAACAATTATTTAAATCAGAATAAGAATTTTTTGGTTTGAACAATACCTATCAAAATTTATTGAATGCATATTTAATACCTAAACATTGTTTTGGTTTTAAAACATTAAATTTGAGTATTTATTAAAAAAATGCAAAACATTTTGTACACATGCCTCTATCATAAGTAGGAGTAAGGGAAAATAAAACCTTTTACTTCTTGCCTTCTTTTGTTTTTCTTATTTATTGTCCATTTCTTCTGGCCTTTAAGTTCTTAAGTTACATGTAGTAGGGAATTGAGTTGGTTTTCAAAGTTTATAACTTGATTGGTATTGTAAACTCTTAAAGATAAAGTTTTTAGAATTTTATGAAGGTTTTTACTTCGAAATTCTTTGAGACAAATTATAAGCGACAAACAATTTAGTATTAAGAACAAATGATATAATCCTAGAAAACAATGCTTCTTGTTTCCTTCTATTCTTTTAGAAATTCCTCATCAAATACACTATATACATTATTCAAATTTCTAGTACTTGCTTGATCAATCTATTATGCTCATGTTATTTGAACACTAACAATTAATTTTTCCTTTGCAACCTTATGGGTAAATTCTTCCTCATAATAAATGTTTAGTTTCTTCAATGACATCTATTGTTATTGAATTGAATTATTATATTTGTGTGTATATATAAAATAAAAAGTTAATCAAGTATTTTTTTTTGCTATTGTTATAGAAATAAATTATAAATTATTGTAAAAAAATATAGCTTTTTATTATTATTCCTTCGACAAATGTTCTTATGATAAGAATTGTTTCGGCACAAAACCGTTCACCATCATCTCTCATGATGCATTATGAAAAATCTAAAAACTTTAATGGTTTGCACTTCAATGGGTTATTTGGAACCCAGAAAAATCAAATTCAATTCAAAGATTTAAAACGATTTTTATATTTGGAACACTATTGATTTGAATTGCAAATAAATTCAATTTATATAAAAAAATAAATCAGAAAGAATACCCTTTTATTTAGTCAAGGATCGGAGTTCCATTCTAATTGACATTGAAAATTATTTTTCAAAAATACCCCTTTTTTTTATTTTCTTCCAAGAACTTACCTCTCTTCTTGCCCCACTCTCTTTCCATCTCTTCTTCTTTAACAAAAAAAAAACCTTGGCCCAAGAATACTTGAAGTGGGAAAGTGGTAGCAACAGTGTCTTTTAACAAGTTAGTGGCGCTCCCCAATTTCACCTACAAAGGCTTGTAGCCATGGTCTTATATATGACTTTGTTGAGTTGTTTTATAATTAAAGTTTTATATTACTTTGTTTTAATAAATGCTGTTTATTTGAGATAATTTTGTTATATGCCTAGCGTCACTATGCTCGTATTGTTCTTACACTAAACAATTAATTTTTCCTTGACAGATAGAGATGGCCCGAGTTCATACCTCTCCATGAGTTCTGGGAATCATGGTGGCCCGAGCAATTTTTTCCTCGATGACTTGTAAGACTCCAGTTTGGTCTTCAGAAGAGAGAACAAACATGCCGGAGCTGTTCGAAAAGCAAGTTTCAGTTAAGAACATCTATAACAACACCGACATTATTTCTACCGTACGTTGATTTACCTTGTTCTGATTCCTCTTGTGGTTTCTGCTGTTTCTCCCTTCCGTAAGGCCAGAGTTGAAGGCTGAAGGCTTGGCTTTGCCATGTTAATTATGTGCTGACACTGCTCCGCGGTTAGAAATCCAGGATAATAAAGTGCTCGCGGTCTCCAGCTTAAAATCTGTAGAAAACACAACGAGATTTAGAAATAAAAGTTGATGGGATCAATGTGATGATCAGCTGAAATTCATTAATTAAAATACAACCTGAAGCGGGATAAGGGTAATGAAATCATCTCCAGTCTCTCCACTTGGTAGTAAATTATACTTGCTGATCATCTCTTCCTCCACTGATTGGAGCTGCCTAGCTCTTGCCTTCAGCCATCTTTCATCACTTGATGAGTCCTGCGTTGGATTTATTACTAGAACCAAATAGAAAGCTAAGAGAAAATAATAATATATATATAAAAAAAATACCTGAGAGAGAAGAAGATTCGAGGCAAACAGGCCAGCAATGAAGAAAAATGAGCATGAGAGAATCAGAGCAGGGAAGCCTAAGTTTGGTTTCTTATAAAACCTCCAGTTTTCCTTCCAAGCTTTGCCTCTCATGCTTTCACAAGTTTTCTGTGCTCAGTGATCACTCGCTGGTTGTGTGTTTCCTTTCCCCTTTTATATCTACGTACGTTGGCGAGTTTGTCAGATAATTACTAGAGCAGGAAAGGTTAATGACTCGAGCAGGAATTTGTAGCCATGGAAGGTGAAGTTACTGCAAAATTTGTCGTGGTTGTGGTAAGAAATCACAGACAGGGTTCACCAGCAGGACAGGAATGCCCGTTTCCTCAAAAGGTAAAATATTCTTTTTCCCTTTACCACACACTGTCCCCTGGTAAGAAGCCCACAGGATTTTGTCATTTGGTTTCTTTCAAATTTTAATTTTAGGTCAAATTGCACTTGATGGTCAGAATCACAAGAGAAGCCTAAGTGATTGGATTCTGCGGTCAAATGCCATGATATTAGCAATCACTACCTGTTCATGCACATGGATATATGTGATCGATGAGTCGAAAGTTATAATCATGAAGGCATGGATGATGAATAATGGGAATTTGATCTTGAGTTAGCTCTTAACAATTGGGTTGAAAATGTAGCCGTTGGCGAGAGAAGACAAACAAGTGGGATTTTAAAGTTGATCTTTTTTGGGATTACAGGCATGTCTCACCATGCACCATAAAACATGGCTTTAGAGCTTTTAAGCCTATAACTAGTCTCTATTTTCATGCTTTTTTTGCGAGGTTAGATAATTGTTTTTTTTAAATAATAATAATAATAATAATAATAATAATAATAATAATAGGTAAGCCTTGAAATGGGATAAAAATAGATTTCAAAAACTGATTATGATAGATCTATAACCATGCCAAAATTAGAGTCTGGGTTAATCTATGATGTTTTACCAAACCCGCAACTCGTATCATTTATTAAAACAACCCAATAAAAAATAAAATTTTTTTTTGTTAGTTTCTCAATCTCGTGACTCAAATCATTAAACTCAAAACACTTAATAAAGAAAATCATGGAGTCCATTTTTTAATTAATTAATTAGAGAAATGATGAAATCGATTATTTGCTTTTAATTTTACAAAAAACATTAAAGAAATGATGATCAAAATTAAAACAAAAAATAAATCTTATATTTAATTGAAGATTGAAATTAAAATAATATTTAGTAAAAGGGCAAAAAAGATTTAAAAATAATGAAGATAGGAAATGACATCAAAAATAAAAACAATGTGTTAACTAAAAAAGGATAATAACTTTTATAAAAGGATCAATAAAAAAACTAAAACTAAAAACAATAAAAACCAAATTACAAAATATATTACTATATATTTAAATTAAATGATGAAAATGAAAACTAGCTGGGGTACCTGACACTAGACGGACCACGCAATACTGACTGCTAGCTTAAAGTCGTAGCTTTGTATGATGATGGCTTGGGCTCTATGTGCTTTTTACCACCTTAATGGAGGGCAATCATCGTTGGTTCCAGCGAAGGCTGTCCCTGTGGGAACCTATTTTAATTGTACACTGGTTAGATTGTACGAGTCATAAACCCGTGTTCCGTTGCAGGGATTAAATTTTTTTTTTGTCTAGTTTCAATACATATAATTTTTTATTTTTTATTTTGGTTTTATTTTTTAATTTTTTAGTTTAGTTTCTAAAAAAGTAAAATTATCGAGACACCCCACTAACAATTCATGGTTTTTGTTTTATTTGAAAGTATTATGATTATTGTACTATGCACAGAAAAAAAAAAAGAAAAAAATCTTTGATACAATTAAATTATTTTAAACATATTTTACATAATAAAATAAGTATATAAAAAATAATATATATTTTTAAAAGTTCTACGATGTCACCCGCGTCTTTTGAAATATCCATGAGCTTTGAAATTGACGTCGTGCCCACAACACCCGACAAAAAATATAATTAAAAATTGGTAAATTACCAATACATCCCTATAACCAACTCTTAGATTTTATCTTATAGGGAGTATTTACGTACTTATACAACTCGTGGTGCGCATCAGCTGAGTCGGACACTCCGGTTATAAAAAAAAAGTCCGAGGATTAGTCATGGTGTGCTCAGGCTCATCCAGAAACCCCAGTTATGAAAAATATATATAAATGAAAAAAACCAAACAAACAAAAAAACAAAAGTTTAAGTTGGCTCAGAGACACTGTTATAAAAAATAATATTAACAAAGAAAAAGTATAAACATGAAAGCATTGTAGCAATCCATATTTTAAAAAAAATCAATCCAGGAATTAGTCGTGGTGCTCTCAAGTTGGATCAGAGATCCCAATGAAAAAAATATATAAGGAAAAAAATAGTAAATTTGGTTTGGGTATTAGTCGTGGTGCGTCCAAGCTGGCATGAACACCTTTATTATCAAAAAACATTTGGGGATTAATTATGGTGCACTGAAGCTAGTCCAGACACCCCGATCATAATATATATATATATATATATATATATATATATATATATATATATATAAGTGCAAAAAGAAAAAAAGTATAACCAGAAAAAAAATCATGGAAAAAAATGAAAAAAAATATAATTAGAAAATAATGAAAAACAAAACTATAAAAAAAAATTAGAACCAATAATTAATTGTGACGTGCTTAAATTATCCCAAACATTGGATCCGTGGATTAATTATGGTGCACTTAAGCTAGTCCGGACACCCCGATCATAATATATATATATAAGTGCAAAAAGAAAAAAAGAAAAAAGTATAACCAGAAAAAAAATATTTCATGAAAAAAAAACTATATAAAAAAATTAGATCCGAGAATTAACTGTGATGTGCTTGAATTAGCCCAAACACCTCGATTATAAAAAACAAATAAAATTATATATAAGTAGAAAAAGAAAAACAATTAACCATAAAAAAATATTTCATGAAAAAAAAAGAAAAAAAAAGCAAGAAAAAAAAGAAAAAAAATCAGAAAAAAAAAGAAAAAAAATAAAGAAATGAAAAAAAATAAAAAAGCAAGAAACAAAAAAAAAGAATCAGAAAAAAAAAAGAAAACAAATCCTAGAATTAACCGTGATGTGCATAAATTAGCCAAAACACCCTGATTATAAAAAAAACAAATAAAATTATATATAAGTAGAAAAAGAAAAAAATTAACCATAAAAAAATATTTCATGAAAAAAAATTAAAAAAAGAAATAAAAAAAGCAAGAAACAAAAAAAAGAAAAAAAAAGAATCAGAAAAAAAAACAAAAAAAAGAAATAAAAAAAGCAAGAAACGAAAAAAAAAAGAATAAAAATAAATAAATAAATAAATAAAAAACCAAGAAACATAAAAAAAGAATCAGAAAAAAATAAAGAAAAGAAGGAAAGCACTGTGGAAATCCACAGTGCTTTGTGTGGGGAACTACATTAAATTCCCCACACGGTTTAGTGTTTTTTATAATGCATTATATTGCGGGCAATATATAATTTTTATAATGGTTAGATTTGAAGAAATTTATAGATTTTATTAATTTAAAAGCATAATATAATATTTACACATACAAAGTTTGATATGATATAACAAATCAATACATCCCATAGCAATAGTATTATTAAAGCTTTAACATAAAGAGACGGAAGTAGGTAATTGTCTGGAAAGTTTTTCAACAAAAAAATAAGGGAAAACATAATTTTTCTCCAACATTTACATCAATCTTTATGATGTTGTTAGCATGCACTATGTTGTAGGTCGAGTAAATAAATTTAATAACTGTTAAAATTAAAATAGAATATTTATACATTGATATAATGAAACAAATGAACACACTTTATTATAACAACAGTACCATCAAAGTTTTAAAATTTAAAATTATCATTGTCATCACCTAATTTTTGGGTGACTCCCCAAAATATACCAAAAATAACAAAAATAAAATAAAAGGGGCCGACATGGGTAGAAAAATCAATGTGCAAATTTTGGTTCTTTTCAAGAATCTAATTGTATATCTTTTGTTCCAAAAAATGAGAGAAAATACAAATTCGAGGTAAAAATTAAGTCAAAAATCATATTATATTTTTTATAGGCCAATTTGATTTAATCATGGGCTAATTCAAAATATTATTATGTTTGAGAATTAATTTAGGGTCCAATTGAAGAATTTAATTAAGTGCAAGGACTTAATTATGTCTTAAATTGATCAAATTAATTTTATTCAGGGCTTAATTGATGAAAAATGAGATTCTTGAATTTTATTCGGGTTTAATTGACAATTTTAGAATTTTTGGAGACCCGATTGAATTTTTTCCAAGCTAATTGTGCAAATTAAGGGTCAAATTGAAGTTTAATTGTCAATTAAGGGTCAAAATGCACAAATCAAAAGAGAAGTAAAATGAAAAAGCACGCAAAAGATAAGGTTAAGTTGAAATTTGGCCAGGGGTATAATTGCACAAAATTACAAATTTAACTTCAATTAAGGATACAAATAATACAATTACAAATTGAAGGACCAAAGTGTAATTGTCCATTAACTATTTTCAACAACACGCCGCCGACAAGCCACCCACAACCTGCAACAACTTGACTTCTCCTCTTGCCATTAATTATCCACCAAAAGCAGCCTCCATGGTCCTATAAATAGAAGAAGAAAACTGAGTGTTGGATGTCCAGAAAGGAGGGGAGAAAATCCTGCAAAAAAACCGAAAAATTGGGAAGAAGAGTTTCGGTTACAGGGGAGAAGAAAAAAGGATGAAAAACCTGCAAAAATAGAAAAAAAGGAGAAAAACTGGAGAAAAGAGGAAGAAGAATAATATACCCGTAACAGTCATCTCTCTCTCGGCCATTTTCACGCTCGCGTCTCTCTCTCTCTCCATCTTCGCCGTCGACCACCAGGCCGAAACCAACAGCTGCCTTCACTTCCTTTTCTTCTCCCTCTCTGCTCATTTCTCTTTCTTTTTTTTCTTTCTTTCTTTCTTCTTCACCTTCTCGGTCGAACAGACCTCTGTCTCTCCTCTCTCTCTTGAAACCAACCCGTTGGTCTCTCTCTCTTCGCCTCCGTTCATCGCTACAGCCACCGTCTCCGACCACCGTGCTCCACTTCGTCCTCCAGAAGCTCCCCAACAGCATCACCAGCAAGATTTTCCTCTCCATCACCGGCGACAAGGAGCACAGCAGAGACAGCCCGAACAGAGCAATAAACCGGCGACTTCCGACGCCCATTTCAGCGACCCACAGACCTCCGTTTACAAAACGACGACTACAGGAAAGACCACCTCGATATCCTCTACAAGTCTGTATAATCAGGTAACCCTCTCATGGATGTTGGACACTTCGCATGAACAGTGCACATGCACTGTTCTTCTTCTTCGTTTTTTTTTTAATTTATTTATTAATTTTTTCTGGATCGGGCCGGGTTGGCCCGACCCAGCCCGCAAACATGGGGCTTCTAGCCCACAGTGATGTGGGCTTTCCAGCCCCTCACGGGCTGGAAGCCCGACTAGTCCGAGTTGGGCTATCACTCACGATGGTGACAACTCAATTCAATAAATAAAAATTAAAAAAACTAAAAACTAAAAAATAAACAAATAAAAAAAATAAAAAATAAAAAATATTTGTTTAATACTTTTGAAAGACATGTTTATATATATATTTTTGTTATTATTAAAAAAAAATCAAAATACAAATGTTTTCGTGCATACGGCCGAATCCCAAAACTTTTCTCATTGTATTTTTCGTAAAAAATATGTGCATATTTTTCCATATTTTTAAAACGAAATTTCGGATATCGTAACCGGTTTACGATTATCCATTGGTATTCGGCCAAAATGTCAAAAATAATTCAACAACCTTTCGGTCTTAGCTTTCGTGGTGTAAATTTACATAGTAAAATACACCCGCAAATAAAATATTTTTACAGTGTAAAATTACATTGTATAATACATCCGTAGATTAAAATAATTTTAACTACGGTGTAAAATTGCATTGTAAAATATATTCAGTAGATAAAATAAAACTTATAACTCATGTGTAAAATTACATTGTAAAGTACACCCGCAGACAAAAAAAATGTTTTCTTTGAAAATACAGTGTAAAAATTCTAACCTAGAAAAAACAATCAAACAACAATGCAGCTTACCTTAGGTAAGGTGCACTGGGGGTGATGCGTCTTCCCCTTGCACAATAAGTCTCCTTACCCTAGACTCTCGCAGACCAATAGGTTCCTAGTAACCTTAATACTAGGTGGCGACTCCCAATATTTATAGTTGTAAATTTTACGACTAATAAACCCCACATTTTCACCGTGCGCCGTTGTCCCCCGAATCAAGGGGTGAAGGCGTGGTGCGAAGCGCGTCCCAAAATCGCCGTCGCGACAATCATCACTATCACTGTCAAAATAATAAAATTAATAAACTAACCCTAGAAAAAATACAATTTTTTTTTACAGAAAAACAAATAAGAACAAAAATTAAAATTATTAATATTATTATTGCGCTAATAATGAAAAAAGAAAAATTAAATCAAAGACTAAAAAAATCATAAAAAAATAATAAAAGAGAAAATAAAAAAAAATAATAGATAATAAAACAAAAATAAAAATTATTAGCTGAAAAAAATCATTTAACTTGAAAATTTAAAATATTATACGCTTTACGTTGCGGGCTGAGCAAACAATTTTTATAAGATTTGCTGGATCAAAATTAAAATATAATATTTATATATGCAAACTTTAATATAATAAAATATATCAATACATCCTATTATAACAATAGCAACATCAGAGTCATTATTATTATTATTATTATTATTATTATTATTATTATATTTGTGTTAATAATGAAAGAAGAAAAAAAATGAAAGATTAAAAAAATCCTAAAAACTTTAACAAAAGATCAAACAAAAAAACTAAAATAAAAATAAAATTATCATTATTATTACTGTCACATCAATAACAATTATCAAATTATCCCAAGAGAAAAAAAACCCAAAAACATTAAAAAAAGAGTAAGAAAAAACAATTAAATTATAATCATCATTGTGTTAATAATGAAAAAAATAAAATAAATGAAAGACTAAAAAAATCTTAAAAACTTTAACAAAAGATCAAACAAAAAAATAAAATAAAAATTATTTGATAAAGAAATCATTTGACTTGAAAATAAAAATAAAGAAACAAATAAAAAAAAACTAAAAGAAAGAACAAAGGGAGAAAAAATAGAAATATCAATTTTCAAATCATAAATACAAAATAAAATTTAAGAGCTATTTTTTTGAAAAAAATATCAACTCAACAAATAAAAAAATAAAAAAAATTAAAAATCAAAGCTAAGAGAAAACTTATATATACATGGACAAAACTAAGGATTATTCTAGAAATATAAAGAAATAAAGGGATTGAAATAAAAAATTAAAAGTATAAGGGCTAAAATAAAAATGAAATATAAAGGGATTATAATAAAAAAAATTAAAAGTATAAGGGATGAAATGAAAATTAAATATATTATCCATTTCAATTAAAGGACTAAATTGAAAAAATGAAAATTATTGTACCGAATTTAATTAATCTTTTTAAGCTCAATCTGGAAATTTAAAGAAGGAGGACCGAATTGAAACATTGACACTGAATTAATTTCAATAGAAAGACGCAATCGAACTAAATCAAAATTTATATAACAAAAATCAGGACCATAAACACAATTAAAAGTACAAGGACCGAAGTGAAACATTACCAAACCTGGGGGACTCGCCTGCACTTTGACGTGCAGTAAAGAGAGAAATGGCTGCAATGGCTTTCACTGTCCATGTCCGTCGGAGGACAAAACGCACTGCACCAGGAGGAAGACCACGCAGCATCACATCGAGAGAGACACCGGTAGCCAATCTCCGGCCACCAGAACATCCCACATGCGCTTCCTAAACAGGGTGTGACACATGCATTGAGTATATAAAGAAAAAAACAATTGTCAATTACCGGTATACATATGTGCTTAAGTCGGCAATTTTGTCTTATTATGAGCTATATGTGTAATTAGCTATTTTTAAAAAATAAAATAATAAAAAAGTAGGCAGACCGGTTCGGACAAAAATTGTGCAATTACCGCGAAGCCCCTCCACCTATAACTGTTCTTTTTTTTTTTGTCTTTTTTGAGGGCTAAGTACGCTAAATATCAACCGAACCGAACGAACCGAGAACCGAACCGACCCCAAAATACACTATTTAAATCCACAGTGAAAACACTCACAAGCTACAATGTTTTCCTGATCTCTTTTAGTTTATTGTATAATAGAAAATATGAGTTGACTAGAAAATTAGTAAGCCTACTAGTTAATTTTCCGAGTTAAGTTGCGGGGTAAACAAATATTTTTTATAATTATTAAAATCAAAATAATTAATATATTTTGCTAATTTAGAAATAAAATATAACATCTATATATGCAAGGTTTAATATAATAAAATACATCAACACCCTATTATAACAATAATAGCAATATTGAAGGCTTAACATCTAAAAATATGATTACTATTATTGCTAAAACAATAAAAATTATCACATTTTTCCGAGAAAAAAAAACTCAAAAACATTAATAAAAGAGGTAACAAGAAAAAAACTAAAATTATTGTTGTTGTTGTTGATGATGATGATGTTGTTGTTGTTATTGCGTGAATAATAGGAAAATAAATTTAATAAAAGAATAAAAAAGACTAAAAAATTTACAATCAATTTCAATCAAATGAAAAAATTGAAAAAATAAAATAAAGTATAATATCTATACATGCAAGGTTTGATATAATCAAACACATCAATACATCCTATTATAACAATAGGAACATCAAAGCCTTAATATCTAAAAATATCATTATTATTATTGCTAAAATAATAAAAAGCATTAAATTAACTTGAAGAAAAAAATAAAAAATATTAACAAAAGAGGAAGCAAGAAAAAACTAAAATTATTGTTGTTGTTGTTGTTGATGCTGCTTCTGCATTAATAATAGGGGAAAATTAAATAAAAAAAGATTCAATAAATTTAATAGAAAAGAAAAAAAACTATAAGAAAAAAAAACCCTGAAAATAAATAAAAGAACTAATAAAAAGGAAAAAAACAGAAAAATACATAGCATAATAGGTGCGTGCAGCAAGGTCGAACCAATGACCTTCGCATAGAAAACAGACGCCTTATTTATTGAGCTACAACCGCTTTGTTGAATTTTATTATGCAAAACTAATGAAATACAAGTAAAACAGCAAACCGCATGAACCGAACTACCTTGAAAACTGAGCAAGACTTTGTAATCCATAATGATTTCACTTACAGGCTATAGTAACCGAATCTGACATCTTTTAATATTAACTAAATAATAAAAGTCATGGGCTTTTTACTGTGCATAATGCTACTATTCACACAGACTTAATTCACTATTCATTGTTACAGTGTAATGACCATTTTACCCCACGTCCGAAATTTTTTAGCCTTGGGGACCAGGGATATTTTTGAATTTTCATGGGACATGGATGATATTTCTGGATTTGTTGCACAGTGTAACGACGCAAATAGCCCCGAATATTTTGAAAAGTGAATCGACTAAAATAACCCCCGAACAAAACAAAAATGAGAACTATAGCTGGGGATAGCGTTGTATTTTCGGCTTAAGTTATTTCACAATTCTGGGCGGGGTGCAGGGGTGTTAAAGTAATTAGTTAATATTTTATTATTATTTTCTTAGTCGTATGGACGCCCTTACAGTGTTAAACGCAGACGCGCCTCTAAGGCAGCGCGTGCGGGGTACTCAGGTGGCCAAAACTTCACCTTCGTCGTGTCCCCTGGTTTGCCTACCTGTCCTCTGTCCACCGGTGCCGCATTTGTCCGTTTCCGGTGTACGGTTAATCGCCCCTGGTTCACCTACCTGTCTTCAATCCACCGGTGTCGCATTTGTCCGTTTCTGGTGTACGGTTAATCACAGGCGAACGATTTTGTATGTTTTTTTGTTTTCTCTCTCCTTCTGACTCAAGTTACGCCTTGGTCCTTAATATCTATCGATTGTTTAGTTTGGTCCTTGAGGTTTTGATTTCATTTTTATTCTTGATTTCTTTAATTGAAAGTTTGATTGTTTTCAATTGTGCCCTTCAATTAAAACTAATTATAAATGTTGGTTTTCATTTCAGTACTTATACTTTTGATTTTTTATTCCTTTAATTTCAGTACACAAATTTGCATTTCTTTTAATTGTGTCCTCCAATTGAAATTGATCATATATGCTACTTTTCATTTTAGTCCTTATTCTTTTAATTTTTTAACAAAATTAAACAACAATTGCCTTAAAAAATGTCATTATTTGTTTTGGTCCAAAAGTGTTTACTTGTTTCAAATTTATCCTTAAATTGATATTAATTATATATATATTTTTAATTTGTTTTAATTTGTTTTAATTGTGTCCTCCAATTGAAATTAGTAATATATGTTACTCTTCATTTCGATCCTTATTATTTTATTTTTTTTTAACAAAATAATAAATTACAAAATTACTATATCCTACTTTTTTAATTAATATATCCTTATAATTAATATATCCTACTTTTTTAAACAAAATTACACTGCATTTTTTAAATTGCTTTATTTTGTTTTGGTCCTAATATTTTTATTTTATCTTTATTAATTATATTTTGTAATCTTTATTTTTGGTTCTTATTTTCTTAATTGTTTCATTTGATTCCTTTTTGTCATTCTTGGACAAAGTTTATTTTTTATCCGTATTTATGCATCTATACTTTTAGTTTTTGTTTTTAATTTTTATTGGGTTATTATTTTTAATCGATTTAATCCTGAAATTTTAATTTATATTGGTGATTATTATAAATTTAATATTGCTCCTTTTTTTGTGTTTTTTGTTATTTTTATTTGTTCTTTGAATCATATGATTTTTGTGATTTTATTACTTGCATAATATTAATGATAATTTTAGTGATTATTTTTAATTGTTTATTTGTAAATTTTTTTTGCTTGTTTTGTAGTTTTCCGGAACAATTAAATTATTTTAATTGTTTGAGCAATAATGCTAATAATAATTTCAACTATTACAACAATGATAATGACTGTAATGTAGGGATGAATTTTCAATTTATGCTTGTCTTTTTGTTGATAGAAAATTAACTACTCATTTTTGTTATTTGATTATTGCAAGTATTTTCACAATTTATATTTTATTTTTGTGTTTGATTTAAATTTAAATTTTAAAATAAAATAATCTTAATACATTGAATTCAATAATCCAAATATTTGAAACTTCTTGTTTTTATAATGATGATGATAATTTTATACTGGTTATTTCGTTAAAACCTGCTAAACATATAAATTTATATCAATTTAAAATTCATATATTTTATATAAAAATTGCACCCGATACAAATTTTATATTAATTTATTATTTAACTAAATTTATACTATAATAATAAAAAATTCTTACACAATTAATATTTTTTTGCATTGAAAAAAAAAAAAAAAAACCACCCATGACAAGACAGGGTGACATTGGCTAGGATAGTATAATCCCCGTGTAAACATGAGAGCTACACGCACAATTGCGTGCACGGTCAAGTTGAACCACAGCAAGCATCTCACATTTGGATAATCTGATTCTGCAAGAAACAGGTGGTGGTATTAAAAAAGGCCACGTAAATAGATGGGATGGACAGATTAGCATTCCATCCGTGGGCCACCCAGACGATGCCAAATCGTCACCGTGGCCAGTTTTGTCCACCTTGGCAAGAATCCTCTCCTTCAAAGAAAGAAAGAAATAAAACGACGTCTCCCTTGTTCTCCTCCACGTAAATAACCCGTGGTCCCTGAAGAAAAAGCAACCATCCCTTTAACTTGATAGTCCACTCCTTCCATTGAAAAAATCGAACACCTAGAAGTTCAGAATTTGGCTGCTGCAACTGCCAGCGGCTAATTTAACGGCCTGAAACTCAATGCTCAGGCTAAATGTCTGCTGCTCCCTAATTCCTAGACCAAGACAAGCCAAACTTGGAGCCAGCTGTGGATCATGGATCATTAGATACAATAGAGCTCAGAAACTCTTACCGTCGGTTTCTGTGAAAGCTTTGAAAGATGAGACGAATGGGGGTACAAGCAGTTCCCCGGGCCGGAGCTGGGAGCCTGGCCTGGAAATCGAGGTCCCTTTTGAACAAAGGCCGGTAAGTCTGCTGTGCGACTGTAAGCACAGTTTCACAACTGCTTTATGCAAATTTATATCCAAGTGTCTCACAAAGCTTTCGAAGAGATGCATAATTTTCTTGCCCAAAAAAATTGCACTCAGATATGCATGTATCAAGTAAACAATCTCTTGCGCATGATACAAGACATATTCAGACTTACAGTGGTCCTGGTTCTGTAATAGGTGAACGAGTACTCGTCTTTGAAAGACGGACCTCTGTATTCTTGGGGCGAACTTGATCCAGGACCCTTTTTCCTTCGTCTTGGTGGACTCTGGTTGGTAACCTTCACAGTTCTTGGAGTTCCGATTGCAGCTGCAACTTTCAATCCTTCCAGGGTAAGTTTATAATGCAGATCATCTTTCCAAAAGAAACATTGATGAAAAATCTGAAACAGAGTTGAAGCTAGTTATCACATGGAAGGCCCAAAAAGAATGTCTTCAAGTTATTTAAAAGTGCTGAAGCACAAGGAAACAGCAGTTCTGCATGAGCCTTTTGCTTTGGAAACTGGGAATTTGTTTTCGAAGAACTACCTGATGAAGGGTATAAAAATAGAATGATGGAGACAAGAATCACGTATCTCAGAAACTTAGAAAGTATAGATATAAAGCTAGATATATTTGATTTGTGAAAAGATTTACACTTATGAATTTTGAGGCTTTATTTCAGTGTTCCAATCTTGCAGGATCCATTAAGATTTGTGCTAGCTGCTGGAACAGGAACTCTATTCCTTGTGTCATTAATCATCTTACGAATATATCTGGTATCATCTCCATCTTCTTTTCATTGTCATCATCATAACATCACACCCATAAAACCACAATCTAGAGAACTAAGTATGTCATGGAGTAAAAATTCTTTTCCTACAAAATACTTCATAAATATAGGAATAAAATAAATCATTTGTTTGGTTGTGAAGGTGGTAACTACAGGGGTAAATAACTATGAGATGCCTAACAGAAAACCAGTTTGCTTGTAGTCACTCCCTTGCTGAATGTATTAGGCAAAAAAGGTTGGTTCTGAAAGGTGCTCTTCAACTAGAAAGGCCATATTCTTAAAGCTTCCACTACACATTCTATTCAATTCATCCGGAAGAAAGTGGTTGCAAAGTTGTCGTAACATGGTAGTATCTTGTAAAAAAATCATGAAGTGGTAGTGTTGAAAAGTGTTAGAGAGTTCGATATCTGTTCTACAATAGTTTATTCAAACACTAAACTCTGGCAGTAAAGAACATTTTACCCACTCAAAACATTAGAAACATACCTAGGCAGAATATTCTAAAATATAGTAACATATCTTTTCTCTAATTGTCCTTGTATAAAACTACCACGTAGTCTAGATGAATGCACAATCAAACCGTCAGTATGCAGGAGATACAAGAGGTGTGATCCCAACTAATTATCATTCAAATTGCACCCTTTCAAGTCATTTCCATTTTAACATGTAACTGCCCACCAATTCATACATTTTTCTAAAGTAATCCTTTGGAAATTACCGTACTTTAATCTGCATACCACAGGGATGGAGTTACGTTGGTGATAGACTTCTGTCTGCAGTGATCCCCTATGAAGAGAGTGGATGGTATGATGGACAAATGTGGGTAAAGCCGCCAGAGGTTAGCATCTCTCTCTCTCTATCATCTTTCGACATATGAGTGTGCGTCTATGTGTCCTTTAGGTGTGGGGGGCCATGTGTCTGCATGCATGCAGAAAAAACTTATGAATTCTTTAGGACGAAGACTTCAATGAATCCTTAATTCTAGTGCATTAAAAAGGATAGGAAGCATATGAAAAGGACAATTTCCTAACAGTTAATTGGTCAACGAGGTTGTATGAAGAATGAAAAATTCAATGTCAAGGGCGTTCAACCATCTTCCAAGAATTTTTAATTGCGCCCTAAGCACAACACCAATGGTGAGAATGATATTCTTAGCAAAAAGGCTGAGGGCAGCAAAGGCCTTCAGGGGCACATACAAGTGGAGGCATTGTTTAAAAAAATCAATTTTGAATTAATTCTGCCAACAACATACTACATTTTCTTAATTATCAATGTTTCTGGCACTGGTGCGTGCACAGAGCTTTGATAGAAGAGAATAAATCAGAGAGATCACCACAGCTAGTGAAATTATGTATTTTGTGACATCACTGATATTTAGCAATTACAAGAACAAAATATTAACAGGAGTCAGAGAGATGTCAGGCTACAAAACAATAAAAAAATAATTGTCGAATAACATGAAGGAAATAACCCCTTAATACATGTAAAATCATGCAATTTATTTGGGACAAAAAGGGTCACAGTATCATATAAGCTCATAACCCGTGAAGGGCCACTGTTAGATTGCTACACATAATGAATATAATAGCATGAGTGTATGAAAATCAAGTATAATAACTAGCACATTCTTTAATTCACATGAATGAGAAGTAAAAGCATAGCTTATCTTACCACTTCGTGATATCAGCCAACTCAGCTTGCAGCCAACATGCCCTCAACAAAGCACAGTGATGGAGATAGCTCAATAGCATTGTCTCAAAGACCAAACTTCGAATAAACATCAGAAAGTAAAATGTCACAATCCTGTAGAAAAGTCAAAATAACTAATAGCAATAAGAATGTCTACTAATTTTCAACCAGAGTTTCTCACTAATGTGGTAGTGATGATAGGATGCAATGTTTAGGCAAACTAGGGAGGACATGTACCAACAGTTTGTTTTTCTCCCATGCAGGTCCTGGCTCGTGATAGACTGTTGGGCTCTTACAAGGTAAGAACACCATATATTATATGCAATTCAGGGATGATGCTTGCAGTGAAAATTATAACAAGGACAAGTTTTATACTAAACCAAATGAGATACCACATGTATAGAACAATAAAGACAGATGGACATACTAAATGAAAAAGACTTTGATGGAACTAAAAGATCTTACAAGAACTCTGCACATGCCTAGATAGAGTTGCACAGGTGTGAGTTAATGGGCATTACCGCATCCAAAGCCAGACAACACACACAGGTATACAAACCACAAGCACAAGAAACCACACAATACTCTCTAACAAGGAATCAAACGCCAATGTAATTATGGAGTGGACTGTAGATGATTTTATTCATTGTCTTTTCACATTGCAAACTGGCACATAATAGCGCTCTTAAATTTTCTAAAGCAAAAGAGATTCATATTGAAACTCCAACCCCTAGGTCAAACCAGTCATCAAGATGTTGAAACAAACACTTGTCGGAACAGGAGCATTGCTTGTCACAGCAGTAATGCTATTTATCTTTGCTACACCAGTAGAAGATTTCTTTCAATCAATTGATCCGGCTTCAGGGAAAAATACAAAGAACAACGTGAGGTACGAGCACAGGTCTAGAGAATCCTACTGCCATTGCATGTCCATTTAATTTACATCATTATATTTTCCTGTGCATATCGTAGGAAAGAGGAGTTGCTTAGATTGCCTGTGGGGGTGATAGCTGATGATGAAATGGCATCTGCTGCCGCTAAGGCTGCTGACGGAAGACCAGTTTACTGCAGAGACAGATATTATCGTGCATTAGCTGGTGGACAGTACTGCAAGTGGGAAGACCTACTTAATTGATGAGGAAAAGGAAATATCTTGTAACATTTAAACTGGAATAAGAAATATATACATACATATATATATACATATATATATATATATGGTTTTATGTGGTTACCTTCAAGGAAATGATTATATTTTCAAAAATCAGAACAACGAAGTTTTGGGAACATCAGGCAACCATCATATAGATAAACTTCATGCAGGAAAATCCAATTTACTGATTGCCGGTAGATTAGAAACTTTAAAGAGGCAAGCAAATGCAGCAAAGCTGCAGGCTATAATGAGATGATATACACACTCTCATGAATCAAATAAGCAAACCCATGCCAGCAACAAAGCAACTGAATCAATCTTGAGAAACCATCACTTTTTCTATAATCTCTGCTTAAAAAACTGCCAAATTATAACTGTGGTCTATCTACACAATGATGAAGTTAGATATTTGCCAAAGGTCAATACTTTAACATGCTTGATGAACAATGCCTCAGAATAACTTCGAGAAAATATGGTAAAGAGAAAGATACACTTTAGAATAGAAAATAAGAGAAAATGGGCAAGAATGCCATCCAAAGATATCTATAAAATGTTCTTAAATCCAGTTAGCTCCGGAACTATACGAAAACAATTTCTCCATATACCACTAAGGTCATCGTAGAAAGCAGGGTACATAAGGATAGGTTCTGAAGAATTCCATTCACCAAACGAAAAGAAAATAAGCTCTGAAGAACTCACGCCCTCACATAAAATGTAGCCAAGGAGGATCAAGATTCACAGAATCATCTCTCCCATCCATGCCTGACAAAAATTGTGTGCAAACAATCTCAAGAATATCAGGTGTGGATGATAAGCCCTTAGAATAGGTGAGCAGGCAAAACAGAATTTCCATGTCCCCAAGATATCTATATAATCATCTTGTAAATCCAGCTAGCACAGTAGTGACCATTTTCCCTATAAACCTGTATGCCATAAAACTCATCTAGCTGGATACAATGATAGAATATTGAGAAATTATTGGTACAAAAAACCCAGCTCTTTCTCAATTGAATATAAGAGCAAACTTAAAAAATCATTCTTCAATCATAGCAATAAATAATCCAAAATTCTAGAGCTGTGATATTTAGCATCAGAAATCAGCATCCAAATGCTCCCCTATTAAACAACTTTGTTGTCCTGAAAATCATACAGGGTTGTTCTACATAATATTCACACTCATCTTGCAGAAACTATGGCTCACGCAATGGCCTTGCTTGATTTATACTAGTATAGTAACTGACCATCCTTCAACATCATAAACAATTCACTTACCAAGTATAAGAGCTGAAACTGATATGAATCTTGAAGCCCTCAAGGTCACTCCTACACAAGTTTCTTGCACCAATGGAGTATTCTACACAGTTGACTTTCAACTAAATTCCTAATTGTTTGTTTCTTTCTTTTTGAATCTTCAATATCCAGAGTTCTATATGCAAGAGCAAGTAAGTACATCGCTGGATGTAGTCTCCTGCAATGGAAAGCACAAAAATTATGTGATGCAGGATTGCAGGAAGATAAGTTTTTTCGAATTCAGTACCCAGAGAGAAAAATAGAGTTTAGTTTTAATGTTTTTGTTTCCTTATGGATATAAGACTGTTTTGAGGGTTTTCCTACTATTACTAGTTTTCCCATTTTATTTGGTTTAGTGCCCTATAGACAAGCACTCTATCTATAGACATCCAGTTTAAACTTATAATGATAATTCCTAGATAACAGGTTTTCTTGATTTGTGTTCTTGTTGGCAGTTCTACAACAATATGGTTCTTAAAATATCCTTTGGGATTCAAGTCAATGGGACACAAATACAATTTTTTTTATTCTTAGCTTGAAGGTATGGAATATTTATTGATGACAGGTCACTATCAAGGTGAGATTAGATAGACTGAAAATACATCATTTATAGCAAACAAAGGTGAATATCTTCAATACATTCAGATCATGTGCCATCAAAGATAAATTGAACTGGTATTTCATGCTAGTAAAAGCATAGTGAATAAGAATTGCCATGCATGCAAACAAATCATACCACAATTCCATACAAACAAATGTGGTATGTGATAAATGATCAGTTCAGCATATAAAGAATAATTGTCACATTAGTTTGTATGAAAAATCTGCATGATTTGTATGCTACACGGATGGCCCAGCTTTGCTAGAGGCATTAGATTCAAAAGTTGTGTTTTCCTTTTCTACCCCTCTCCCCTTTTCTTTAGCTTTTTGGTGTTCTTTCATGTACCTAATGCAAAAAATAGATGAGGAGGAGTAGCTACAGGTTAAAATGCCAACTTGCAATAAGAGGAGGTTTGGAGAAAAAGTACTGAATTTGAAGAAATATAACAAGTTGAGACTTCATTCAACGATTACTATCAAGCCATTTCAGGTATTAACAAATCTAGTACCTACTTAGAACCTTTGAAAAGATCTGCCTATCCCACTAGTTGTACATAATACTTCCAGTAAGATCATACATAATACAGGTGAAATCCTTGATCTTATCAAAAGATGAATCATGCAAAGTTAGGGGAAACTATGACATTAACTCAAAATTTCATTAGGCTACATGTCATGTACTTACTTGTCGTATTGTTCATTTCCATCAAACCCATCCCAAAACCTTTGAGATGGAACTGTCCGACCTTTCTTATCTCTTCCAAATGTTTCAACATACCAACCACCTATGTCATGCATGTCACAACGAGGCTCAAATAGCCAAAATCTGTTGCAATCATTTACATGGAACAAATTAAAATAAAAACCTCAAGAGAAAATTGTCTGTTGGCAATAGTATTTCATCCATCATTGTAGGATAAAATGAAATGAAGCTACTCACTTGCTTGGAGGCAATCGGGCTCTGCTGCATCTACATTCTCCAATAGAAACTCTATCTCCTACTCCATACCAGTGCATATGCTTCACCTGAATTTTTTTAACAGAATTCATGAGTACTATATGATTAACTAACGTGACCAGTAACCCATAGGGCATGCATTAATAATTCTCAATGAAAATGACATGCATGGTCAACAGGAAAAACTAACTTGTATTATCAATTGTCCCATCTGTGGCCATCCCTTACTTTGCAACATAAATAAATTCACCTCAGGCCAGGATTGAATGGTAAACCACCCGAGAACAAAGAATTAGGTTTAATAAATATCAGTTACATTTCCACAACAATCTGAAAACTATCAATTGTCTTCATGAAAGGTGTTCCGTCAAGCTACCAGCATAGCCTAGAAAATACTTATAGAATTGTGGCAAGATATCCATGTGCTTGTAAATGGATCTAGATGGTAAAACTCAGACAATGACATGCAAGGATAGAATACTAAACAGGGCTATTGGAGCTATTAAATTGAAAAAAATCAATGTAATTAGAGTTACCATGATACACAGGGAAATAAAGACATTTATCTTCCTCACAAGCTATAAAGAGGAGAAAGGTCTTCTTTCTGTTCATTGACAATTCCAATTCCCAGTATGGTCATAGAGGGATATTTGATAAGTATGTAAGAGACACCGATAACCAATCCCAACTAGTTTGGGATTGAGGCTTTATGTTGCATTTATTCAAGAGACATTAATCATGCAGGGACCCGGTGCACTCTTTGTCATTCCATGTAAAATAAACAGCATATAAAACTAGATTATCAAGAAGAGCTCAGAGCAAAAAGTTTAATTTGTATCTTTTGCATAATGGGAAGGGATAAAAAAGAGAATACAAACAGGAGAGTAACACTACAAACCATCAAGGTTCTATGATTCATTATCACATGAGTTTTGGTACCGCGGCCATCATAGACAAAGCATGATCCCTCTTCAGGACAGTTGCCTAGTCCTTTTATAGTTCCTAGTGGAATCCTTGCACCAACAGAACCATTCAAAAGAGATTCCTTGTAAAAACCTTTGCTAGCATGCACAAAGTCATCGTCCGAGTTAAGAAAAACATGTATCTGATCTTGTGCATCTTCATTCTGTACTACTCTGTCATCCTGGTTTTTAGGAGGAACTCTAGTTGCCACAGCCACCACCCTTCCAGAAACATACAGTTCTAAATCTTCATATGCATCTGATTTATCACTTACACTATTCCCTGGATTCATCTGAGAAATTCCAGCATCGTCCACCACATCGAAGTTTTTCAAGACACGTGTATCCTCAACAGAGTTACAGACTCCCAAACCAAAAGACGCAAAGGCATTTTTTAATTTTTTAGTAGAGGCAGAAGATAATTTAGGAATCTTGTTGGCCAGGCAGACCATTCCAAAAAGATAACGACCTGAAACCAAATGCAGAACCTCAGGAGTTTCATATACAGACCTTTCCTCCGCCTCAAACCGATCAGGAAGAAGATCCATAGACTCAATTACAGGTCCATAATAAGCTGCATGTATGGCTGAATAAAAATCAGCTTCAAGTACATCAAAATAACCAGTTCCAACCACCACCTCTCTCTGAGACAATATATCATTTATAGCCAATCTATACCACTTTAACCACTCAACAACTTCCATCTCCTTATTCATAGTCATTCGTGATTCGTATCTGTACATTGCCGAACCTTGTCTCGGCACTATCACTCTCTTTCTCTGAGATAGCAAATAACTGTCATAGTGCGCCCTCTTTTCAGAGTCCGAAAGAATCTGCAATTAAAAATAATTTCTACATTCTCAACTAAAATTAAAATACTTTCTAGAAAAATCATTCTCGACTATAATTAAAATGCATATAATTTCTACAGAAAATCATTCTCAACCACAATTAATTTAATTTCTAAAACGCACCTGAAATGGCGTTCATCAAAAACGAAAAATCCACTCTCGGTAATAAATGATCAAATTCAACAAAGAAATGATACTAATAAATAAGATCAGGAAAAAAAACAAATAGAGGCCTAGAAGAAGACTAGGAACCTCATAAGCAGCGAGGATTTGAATGAAACGATGAGAATTAAAGGCGTTTGAGTGACGAGCGAGGTCAGGGTGAGTTTGCTTCGCTAATTTATGAAACGAAGCTTTGATATCTGCCAATGAGCTGCTCTCCGAAACTCCTAAGATATCATACGCGTTCTCGCCAGTGAACTCAGGCCGAGTCGACTTGGAGCTGCTGCTCAACCACCGACCTCCATGACTCGAATTCAGCGACAAGACTATATAACTGTACTTCATTTTATTGTTGCTGTAACCTGATTGAAATCGAAATTAAGTAAATAATTATTTTCTTTCACTTCCTGCTTCGTATTGCGTTTTAGTTTCTTTTCTTTTATTTCTTCTTTTTTTCCCCGGAAAATGGCGATGATGCTCGGACTCTAGCGGTTATGCCACCGTCAGATTGGTGATGAGGTATGATAAGTTGACACTCGAGAGCATGGAAATTGAAACGTGTCGGTTTTTCATTTTCGTGTGTTTTTACTTTTACTCCATTTCCTTTGTATTCTTTAAAATTGTTTTAATTTATGAAAAAAAGAAGGTTGGGTAACAATAAGAAATGCTTTTCCTCTAGCATTCGAGGATTTTGGTTTGGAATTACCCTTTAGAGGCATCAAAGTAAAATTAATCACATTTTTAACAAACCTATATATGTTTTTTTTTTGTTATCCCTCATACCATATAATTATACTATATTATCATGGCCTAACAAAAAACAAGTTACAAGCATTCTTGTAAATTATATCATAATAAACCCTATCTTTATAATTCCCTATAAAAAAAATTAAATCTTTCAGTTATTGTTATCTTTGGTTCCTTTTTAATCTAACCGATAGTGTAAGGTTTTAAGGTGTTTCTCAATATTTAAACCCAATTTAACATTGCTTTCCTTGCCAATAATATTCTCGCAGGTAACATATCAATAATAAGCAAGGTTGTTAATTCCATTCCGTTCTAGCCAGAACGTTCCGTGTCATTAAAAAAACTGAGACGAAACGGTGTCGTTTTCGTCTCGGTTTTAATTCTGACCCGTTCCGGCTCAAAATCATAATATTTTTTTATTTTAGAACATTTTACTATCAAAATATTTTGGAGTTTTAGAGATGTTTCTAATTTTGAGATTATATTTGTTTGACTTTGTGTTTGTATTGTATAATTTAAAGTTAATTTATCATAGCTAAAGCTAACGGTAGCTTGCCTGGACTGAATATTTATCTGTGGCAGATTAGCTTTCCTAGCAAAAGAGGGATCAAGAATTCACTATCCCTTTTACATACTATCAACAAAATCCTTCATCAACATCATCCTCTTTTTTCAATAACATTACCCAAATTTAATCTTCACCCATTACCAAGAGTAATAGCCTCTATTGTAACCTCCACCCACACTAACACACTAAAACAACACCATTCCCATTTGAACCTACACAATCTCTCAATCTTAAAATTGATATTCCAAGATATTAATGGTCTCTATATGATAATTAGATTAAAAAAAAACCCTTCTATCTCAATCACCATCTTAGCTTTTCTAAAATTGCATACCACATTATCCTTTCACCAAAAGTCATCTTTATTTTCCCTATTTCATTTTTAAGAAAAATCTCCTATTATCCAAAACTCAGACACTATCTCTTCCCAGCCTTACAGACAACCCTTGATGATGCGAACCTCGTGATCATGTGGTCACGCAACCCACAACCAAGAATGAGATAAGATCCCGGAAAGCAGAAATAAGATCTGATAGGAGTGTGACACAATGGAAACCTGCCCTAAGGCACCAGCACTATTGGAATGAGTAGAATGACGCCACAGCGCTATCTTCGATAAGTCAGATTCAGTTCATTTAAGAACTGAAGAATGCAAGAATCTCTCTCACACATAAACTGAAAAGTTCATAATGAAGTTTCATAAAAAATGGCTCCTGAAGTAAGGGTTACATGAGTTTATATAGTCCTTAAAAGTAACCCTAATGGACCTCTTATGTGGACTTAAATGAGGTCCACTGAAAACTGACCCAAAATCCTAAATTAAAGAGCCAATTACTTAATCCAAGCAAGCCTTGGATCCTATCTGAAAACAAAGTCTTAATTAAGCCCAAACAAGCCTTGAGTTGTAGCTAACTAACTTAAATAAAGCTCATAAGGTTTATTTATTCTCTTCTATCCAGCCCATCAATCCCATGTTTCCATGTTATAGTAGGACTCTTTTGGATCCTTTTGTTGTCCTAACTTCATGACCCAAATAAAGTTGTATTGGACCCCTCCTGCACATGGATAAAATGTACTAAGGTCTCCTCTTAATACTCCAATGGTCCTTGCAATTCTATCCGGGTTGAAACCTTCAAGACCAATGCATTCATTGCCTCTTTCAATGCCTTTGTCCTAGACCGCGTGATTGGACAATTTGGAACCTGTAATGGGTCTATGCTGGTGTTTTTGGGCTGGTCCGCATCACTTGATTTAACAAATTTGACTACCTAAAAGTTTATTTGATAATCCAACCACTCAATTCTTATTCCTAATCAATACCAAATCAAAAAATTTATCGTAATAATTAAAAATCATATCCTATCTATCATCTTCATTCATTACCCATCACAAAACCAATAACACCTAAATTTTATCTAACATGACCAAATATCAGTTTCAACCTACATCAACACCTCATTATGATGGGTCAAGTTACATTATGAGCAACTAAGTATGATTTATAAAAAAAAGGATAACCATCATTTATCATAATCAACTTTAACAAAAAAAGATGGATATGACATATGATAAGAAAGCTTGAAACCATATATATATATACACATACATAATCATATCATATCATATGATAGATAACAAAAGAGAGAAATACAAAACCCTCTAAACAAAGAGCAAGAAACAACTCATCTTTGTTTTTTCATCCATAAAGAAGAGATGGAATAAAGGGAAAAGATGGTGAGAAGCCTAAATATTTCAATTTTAAGGATATTTTGGGTATTAAATTAATAATAATAACAAACCTATAATATTTAAAACTTTTTTTTTATATATAATTGAGTTTGCAATTTTCTTGATTCATTATATAAAATGATATGAATTATTCAAATAGTAGTGTAAAAAATGTATTTTAAAAAACAAATGGAGGAAAATATCATTGCAAGTCAAAACTCGAAGCTCAAAACATAGAAGTATATCCTCTTGAAAGCCTAACCCGGCAACAAGAATCACCCTTTTGTAGTACTCTTGGAATATCAACAACCGATAACTTAAAAGAATGTAAATGAAGTTCCATGTAACATTGCTGTATCTTCACCCATATGCTGATTCTAGAGATATCCAGTTCCTCTAAGCCTGTGCTTATACATGATACCCTCAACTCTTCCATGTGCTTCCAAAGGAGCTTGACTTAGTGAAGGCAATCATCGGAATCAATCCAATATTCGTAATCTAGTTTAGCTTAATATTATAAATTCATGGCAGCTTCTGTTCTGTTTGCTCTCTCTACCCCTCATCACCCCTCTTCTCTTCTCTTCTCTTCTCTTCTCCCGTTAACAAGTCAAAACATGCAGGCATCATAGCTTTTTTAAAAAAAATTCCTTGAAGCATGCAAAAATCTATAGAATTGACCACCAAACAACATAGCAGACAACCATGCATGTTAATCTCAAGAAGCTCTGCATCACTAATCCATATCCACATCTTTCTCAAGATACTACTACTCTAAATAGTGGATTTGAACATCAAATGTGTATAAAAAGAAAAGCGCCCTGGATTGATGTTTATTAACGTGATTGATTATTCCAGAAAATAGAAAAAAAAGGGGTTATTTTTAATATCGTGAGTGTAAAGTCAACGTGAAGCTTACTTCTAATTAACATCGAGAGCATCAAGTCATCTTGAAATAAAAAACAGTAACTAGTAGTGAAGACGAATAAAAACAACGTACGATTGTACCCTACTTTTGGAATACCATGCATTCTCAAAACAGCAACTACTGCTACTGCTACGCCTAGGATTTTGATTTTTGAAAATATTTAGTCTATTTGAACTGTTTGATGATGGTTATAGCAAGAATCTTGGAGGATCGAGAACGCTGTGAGCAAAATGACATGATTAGATGTTGTTGTTGGGGTGTTGTGATCTGAATTAAGAATCCAGGACCATTGATCACTCAAACATGAAAAGAAAGGAAATGGGGAGGAGGGTTCTCTTTCAACTTGTTTTTGATTAAGATAGCGACAAAATGAAGGAAAGAGAAAAAACAGAATGCTCCTCGTCCTCATCACTCTTAATTAATTAGCTGTTCTGATCGATCATAGCTAGGGTAAATTATAATGTTGGAGTGAAATTAAGACCCTTTATGTTCTTCCATCTAATTTTAAAACTTAAGCTAACTCTGTTGAATTTAATTTGGTGTTTTGCTCGCAAAACTATGAAAACTCTTTGAAATTAATTAATCCCAAATATTTCATTCATTCTTGCTGCAGACTTTATCTCCAGAAATTACGCCTTCTGATCATTCACTCTGAGTTGCCTATCTTTTATATATATATAATATACATGCTAACGACAAACTAAATGAACCAGGGCATATATATATATATATACATATGCTAACGACAAATATATATATATATATAAATGTACATATGTCAAGATCTGAACTTAACTGTTTGTGGATCATATGCCCCCGAATCATGCTAAAAAAGAAACACATTAAAATGAACTTTGTTTACTTTAATATATAGAGGCAGTAACATTATTGAACCAAGTTCCAATACATCATGGTCAAAATATGGGACTGATCATGCCTTTCATGCAGTTACAGATTTCATTTTGGTAGCCGCATTTTCTTGAGACCACCCCGGCTGTACTTGTATGAACATACTTTGGGATTTCTTCTACGCTTTTTTGAGTTGGAAGCTAACTGAAAAGCAGGGTTTAATGTTTATGTTTTACGGTGCATGTTGCTGTTTAATAGATTAAATTTGAAAACAATGCTCTTCGATTGGCTTCATATGGAGGGGACCAGGGCAAGTTTCTTGGCTCTAAAGGGATCTAGTTCTAACTCTAAATGGAGACCATCATGACTGACTCGACTCCTGATCTGCAATTCAAGTCTCTTTTCTATAATCTGGATGCATTTAGTTTAATTTTGGAGTCTCTTCTTTTCATAAATATTGTTATTTGAATCCTTCACCTGATCAGACTCATGGGTTGATGCGTGTATATATGGCTATTCCAGTCCGGTCCACTGACCATTTCTAATATAATTGACTTTGAGTGCGGCTGCTCTAAAGCTAGCTAGCTAGCGCTTAGAAGAATGTTTTACAGAGAGAGGTGTACTCTAATATTTCGTTTCCTTTTCAAGACTTGTTAATTCCAACTTGGTTTCATTTCCATTAAAATAATTCTGCCCACCTGTGATTATGATTCAGCCTTGTTTTGGACCTTTCGGACGTTACTTTATTAGTGGCTTCTGTTTACTTAAAGTTTCATTACCTCTTCCCCTCCATAGGCTATATATCAACTTGCATGTTAAGTATACCACTCCACCACAAAGAATTCAGAAACAAAACAAAAACTCGACTCTACTGATCATCGCACAAACCTCCAATGGAGTCACAATCTCAAAAAGATTCACTTCACAGAGCTAGCTCAGAATGTACCAATCCTTCATGTTTCTTCTGCTCCATGAATGAACAAGATCTCTCTCTCAGAAAAACCAAACTTGCTCGATGTTTCAGAGAAATGCCTCAGAGAGATGACCAAGAACATGTCTTGGTCTTACGTGGGATCTGGAACATTGCCATGACTCAACCTGATGATCCTGAATTCCCATCCCTTGGCATCTTCGAGTGCATGGGAAAACTTATCCAAAGAGCCGTTACAGATAGACAATGGCTTCTTAGAGATCAAAACATCTATATCCCATACTATGCAGCACATATTATCGGTTCATATACCATGAACAAAGTTCAGTTTGCCGAGAAAGCAGTTAACTCGAATGTGGTTTTGCCTCTAATAGAGCTTCTTAGGGGCAAAATCAGTTGGGTTGAGCAAAGAGTTGCGGTTCGATCACTGGGCCACTTGGCTAGCCATGCGACAACCTTCGAAGCCATTGCTGAGCATGAGGTTGAAATCATAAAGTTGGCCATGGAAATATCTTGCAATTGCATCAAAACTGTCTATAGAAGGTTTGTCTGTGTCAAAGATAGCAAGAGAGTGAAGTATCATTCGGACCTGCTTACAACTGGGCTTGGAGACTTGGAGATTGAGAACAGAAAGGCTGAGGAATGGGCCAGTCAGTTACAGTGCTGGTCTTTGTACCTCTTAAACTGCTTCGCTTGCAAAGGAAGATCACTAAATCTTATCTGTAACAAACACTTCTTGAAGGAGCTGTGCGGCATGTGGGGTGGCTTGGCAAACTGCGCATCGCCTGGTGGAATAGGATGCATCAGAACTCTGTGCGACTTCAAGGCTGGAAGAGAAAGTTTAGCGAATTCCAAAGAAGTGATGGAGATTTTATGCAATACCTCAAGATCTTCTGATGATTGGCAGTACATGGCTATTGACTGTCTTCTCTTACTTCTAAAAGACACAGATACAAGATACATAGTCATACACACTGCAGCTTCGTCTCTTGCTGATTTGGTTGAGCTAAGAAGCCTCAAAGAAAGAAAAAAAGTTGGAGAAGCGATAACACAGGCACTCTTACAGGATTACCATAAGATCAAATATGGTGACTTGAAATTGAGCAGCCAAGATGCTGAGAGAGCATTAAAGGAGACATGGGATTTGATGGTAGAGAGAAGAAAGAGAGAGGAGCTGATGTCTGAAGAAGAACTGAAAGAGAGAAAAGATTTGGTGGGCATGCTGAAACAGGAAGGAAACAAAAAGTTCTGGTCTGGCCAGATTGAAAAAGCTGTCACCACATACACAAAAGCCCTGGATTTGTGCCCATTGAAGATGAGAAAAGAAAGAATAGTTCTGCATAGTAATAGAGGTCAGAGTTATTTGCTTCTTCACAACGCTGAAGCTGTAATCAGTGACACAACTAGAGCCTTGTGCCTATCCAGTACTGCGAGTCCTCACAGGAAGAGCCTCTGGAGAAGGGCACAGGCTTATGATATGAAAGGGTTAGCTAAGGAAAGCTTGATGGACTGCTTAATGTTCATCCATGGACGCATGAAAGCTGAGAAAACGAAGCATGCCAAGATCCCATACTTCGCAGCACGTATGATTCACAAGCAAATGAATGCCACGTGGCTTTTCTCAACTGTTGCCAAGTCAAAAAACAAAGATGAAGCTGGAGTAGAGAAAACGAGAGTAGTAGTAGAGCATGGAGAGGACCTGTGCCAAGTGACAGAAGAGATCAAAGAGAGAAATGGTGAGTGGTAACCTTAAGATTCTTAAAATGCTATTATAATTTCATTTAATCTATTTTTAATCTCCTTCATCCTAGTCCAAGAAGAATTTGCTATATAAGCCGCTGGCTTTTAATACTAAAAGGATTGGACTGTATCAGCCTAGATAGTTATTCGATCAAAATACTCGCTCGTTAAGGTTGCATTATGGATTGACTTGTATATATATATATGTCCGTAAACCATAAATTGGCTTTGTTCTTTGCCGGATTCAGCTCCAGATGGATCGTTTACGGAAGGGAAACGGAGAAGTAGAAGCAGGAAAGATAGGTCAAGGCAGGAAAGGATGCTGCTAGTAGCCATGACTGCTGAGTTGGCAGCTCAAAATGCAGCGAGAAGTGTTGAACTGCCGTGTAAATCCGAGAAATGAACTTGGAAGCTTCAGGGCAGATCAACGTCCTATTGTATGGTCATGTCCATATATATATATATATAAATGAGAGACATGGACTTATTATTGTGACGAGCTAGAGCTAGCATAAATTAAAATCACTGTCATGTAGCTACTACTCTACTGTTCGCGCCTTCAAAACTGTCTTTGTCGATGATACCTGAAGGTCATTTAAATTTTATAGCTTGTTGCTTCAAATTCATTGATGGTTATGGATTATGACCGTTATCTAGTGACGACCCAATTTCCCACCTAAAAAATCCGACCGAAATCTTTTCTAAAACCTAATCTAGATCTTGCATGCCGGATATCTTACCTAACTCGCTAATTGTTCTCTACCGTCGAATATGGAGAAAGTGGTAATCAATACTGTTCATCTCCCATTAATATAAACGGGTGCTTTAAAGTTCATTGACGCTGGCTGGCTGGCTCCATCGTGGATGCTGGGGGTGTTCATTCACAGTGACCCTTCCCTCACAGATCAAGTTAACTTACTTGGTGACCTCGTGTAAATTTTTATCGTGGTGGCGGGTCTGGACTGCCTATGGACTAGGGAAAGCGATGGTGAATGCTAGCCCTTCCCATACATGGACGAATCAATGCCTACAAAACAAACATATAAAAAACGAGCTGCTTGGTGAAATATTATTATATTAAAGCCAGCTACACCTCATACTTAACTCTCCACATGGCTGTTTATCTAAATACATAAGAGTACAGGCGTTGGCACAGTTCTCGGCAGGAAGATGCAGCAACAACATGATAGTATCAGGCAGAAGTCATTAGCAGGTGCTCAAAACCAGCCATAGAAAATGTCGATCAAATACAATCATTACCAAGCCAAATGAAACACAACGACAAAGCTAATTATTTATATCCCAACGAGCCCACTTGTGCAGACATGGGCATTTATTTTTAAATTAATGGAGAACCGCAACGGCTAAAACTTTGAAACTATGTTATTCTAAAACGCTATACAACACATAATGGGGGCATGTTGTGCAGACAAGATTGTTGAATTGGTGTGGTAAGCAATGGGGGCATGTTTTGTCTAATTGAGAAGATTCTGGTCCAACATCAAGAGAGTACGTCATTCCAGGGAAGAGCACCACATCGCTTTGCTCACTGCATTGAGGTTGAAGTGGCGCAGGTCAGAATGCTTGTTAGAACCATTCATATGCTAAGAAACAGAACGCTATTTACGTGTTTTGAGTTTTGCACATCGTTAATAGTTAGCGAATCAACAAGTCACAATACGTGATTGTTCTAGCAGAAACAGAGACACCTCATCTACCATTTGATGACAACTGTCCGTCAGTCTTAAAATGTCAAGGAATTAATTATATGGAGTCACTTCCATGGGGTAATCAAGTGTTCATTCATGGATAACCCCTCAAACGTGTAATGCAACTAACTTACCTGCTCTGTATTCGCAGGTGCTCAATCATCATAGGAGCTCAGAGCAGCAACTACAGATCCTGTTGTTGCCAAAGTCGATGCAACATCTGGATAATCTTTCCAGGATGTCGTAATCTTGAGAGAAGGATACAGCCAGCTCTTAATGGATTCTGCAAAGGAGTTAGGATTAAAATTCAGAATGGCTTCCCAATCCACCTGTATGCCCTTTGGGATTTTCCCTGTAAACTCCATATTTGCGGCAAGAAGTAATCCAAGCAGAACAGAAAACCCAACAACAGCAGAGCCTCTAGACAATGGCATAAAATTGTACCTAAAAAACATCCCAGAAATCATTACACGGAACCTTAACTTATCCAAGATAAATTATCTCATCACAATTAACATAAATGTATCATACCAGTAATACGTCATCCTTAGAATTGCATCTCTAACATTTTCAAGGACATCAAAATCAGTTGACCCATAAGTTTCACCGCAGTAAGCATTGCACAAAGCCTGCAAATCCAAACCCACTAATCTCAAAGTTGTTCAACATAAAAGGCTACCACTCTGCTCATGGGAGCTCGAGTCTAAGGAAAGAACCCACATCTGCTAAGTAATTGCAATTTTACCAAGTTGTAGGTCCGTACAGTTGTGTTGCTAATTTTAGGACCATATCAAGCAGGGCATGTATAAACTCAGTGCATGAAATTTATTAAACTTGATAATACTACAGCTCCAACCAGAAGAGTTACAACATAGCCAGAATGGATGGTATAAAGGCTTGAAGTACAGTTACAATGACGCCTTGGTGGTAAAAAGACCACTCTCCAAGTCAAACCCAAATCTCGAAGTCCTCCTTTGACATTCGACCACTAAAGAAAGCATCCACAAGAATTGTCAATTAAGCACATAATTCTCAAAGCTACCTTGTGATAAACACATGTAGAAAAGAACCTAAGAGGAAACAGACATAGCTTCCTCTACTCCATTTTTAAACGGCTAGCACATCTTCAGTTTCTATTTGGAATCAATTGAAAGTAGCATAAGCTCAGTTAGAATGTCAGAAATGACACACGGAGCATTTTTTTTAAAAAAAAACAGATGAGCTAATCAAAACAGATAGAATATTTGGTAGAGAAACGAAAGCATGATAAGTAAACATGCCAAGAGTTTTGGTCTACTATTTTGAGGACTTGGTTGACTTCCCATTGAAAGTAGCATAAACTCAGCACACTAAAGGACCATTATAAAATATTACAGATGAGCTTATCAGAACAGATAAAAAATCTCAGTCGGGAAACGAAAGCATGACAAGTAAACATGCCAGGAGTTATGGTCTACTATTTCGAGGACTTGGTTGACTTACTTCCCATTGAAAGTAGTAAGCTCAGCACACTAAAGGACCATTATAAAAAATTACAGATGAGCTTATCAGAACAGATAAAAAATCTCAGTCGAGAAACGAAAGCATGATAGGTAAACATGCCAAGAGTTTTGGTCTACTAATTTGAGGACTTGGTTGACTTACTTCCCATGCCATTGCCATTTCTGCATCAAATTCATTCCATCTAGATGGCATACAAGGTGTTCTGATTGCAAAGTCAAATCCACCTTCAGCCCTGAAAGAATCATTTAATATTTCCTCATAAAAAAATAGAAGAGCATTTATTATCAAATAAAAGAAGAAACAATGAGAAACAATAATAAAGGTATTTACATCTTCACTAGAGTAATCCTCGTGCCCTCAAGTTGCTTCCTGAAATGATTGTGAAAAGCCAAGAATAATTTTAATGAAAGAATCTTGATATGCTCACTGCATTGCACTTTGAATTAAACAGATAATTACTCTTCAAATGCTGTGCTGCTGCACTGTGTAGCCAACCAGAAGTCCTCACCAACTATATTGTATAGATCAGAACAGTTTTTTGCCTCTATAATCTGCACACGGCATCTCAACATTAGCCTTGCGCATAAAACACTCTTTTTCTTAACTGATGCCCAACAACTTCAACTGAGACAATATTTGATCAAATAGAATGCCTTATCAAAAAGTAATAATGAATTATGGATGTTGTTAATTTGATAGACTTTTAAACAATACAGCCATTCAAAATAAAGAAGGCAAAGATGAAGACTTTCAAACAGTAACAATCAAGCATGAGCCAAGCAAAAGCTCAAACAAGAACACCATTGCATCTGAATTGTTGTTTTTCAGGAACTAGTTGACCTATTTCATTGCTTACTATTTAACTAGCTTGCAATTGTAAATTTTAGATAATTCAATATACAAAAAACTATACAGGCCCAATATCCTATTTTGAGCATCATGGGCAGAAAAAAAATGGAGGGAGATCATCTATGGAAGCAGAGTTGAAATGCTCACAGCTTGAATTTTATCTTTGGGCAAATCAATGATGTTGTCCAGCTTGTTGTGCACAAAGAGCTTATCCTTCATGATTTTTTTTGCAACATCAAATGTTCTGCAGTGTCAACCAGTAGTGAGCATTTGTAGAGACAACATTGATCTAAAAGAAACCAGAACCAGGTATCACCTTTCATAATTTTGGTAGTAGCGAATAACTTTAGCTTGTCCAAGAATCATTGGTGTGTGAGACCCAAATCCAGAATTGAACTCCTCACTGAATTGCAAAGATACCAAATTAACACAAAAACAAGCAATGGGAAAAAGGAAGAACATATTAAACCATTCATCTGAAACTTTCAAAAACATAAAACAAAAGTAGAAGTTTTTTTTCTGAATTGTCTGAATTCAACATCACATGCATAACTATAGCAACTCAACAAAGGTGAGATCTACATATGGAGTCGACTAGGAGAAGAAAGTTCAGGTTTTAATGGGAACCCACTAGCATTCACAAGGTAAGAGATGGTAAAGGAGTTGTCTTGATTTGAAGCACTAATACTTTTGCTTGAGTTCAATGTTTTATGAGGAATAAAAATAATGGCGATGTTTCACATTAAAAATAAAAAATTAATTAAAACCATAGTTTTCAGTCATTCTATTCTAAAGTAACAAGGCGGCAATGGAAATCACATTAACAGTAAATAGCGCTGTTACAAAATGTATGACAGTCCCAAGAGACTATTCAATTTGGTAGATAAATAGGGCATACCTTAGCTTGTTAATCCAAACAACTGGGTCACAAGGTTCAGATATCTGCCTCCATTTGACAGCCATTGAGTAAACATCTTTCCATGACATCATAGAACGACCAGATGATCTATCTTCAAGGACGCCATATGAGGTTGTCGTTTCAGAGGAACTACTGGTACTACAACCTGCCCCACCTCTATTCTGACTGGGTATGTTGATTCTTCTCCGGACACGTTTACCATATTTTGACGTGCTTTTATTGGAATGCTTCCATTCATTTTGTACAGAACGCCATGCTTTTGCAACCTTTTGTGCAATTTCAATAATGGCTAATCCTGCCATACGATGCTGACACGTAACAGAAGATGAATCTCATTAATATACTTAAATTCTTTGACAATTTGGGAAATAAAAAATAAGTCTACTTCTTGAAAGAGAAATAAAAAATTGTATGTAGAACCCTGATAAGATTATTAGTAGGCCACTTTAGAGTGGAGAGAAATTCTCTGAAAATGACCAGATCATTTATTAGAATGTGAACACCAGAAATCTTGATAGTGCTTTGTAAATGTAGTTTGAAATGACAAGGCTAACAAGATAGTCTGACACATCACAGAGGAGCATATGGAGACAATTTTAAATGAAACAGCTTGCAGGAAACTCTGATACACTAGCAGAAGCAGATCAAGAATAATTTATGTTCATATCCATGAAATCTCCAATAAAATTGTAATTATTTAAAGTCCTAATTCCATTTCAAATGGTCTATATTTCTGAAAATGAGTCGATTGTTTTTGGCTTAAATGTTTCCCTTGTTGAGTAAGAACATTAGCTAAGAGTTAACAGACATTAACCGTTTAAATGCCACAACAATGTTATCAATTTTGTCTGCCAACCTAACACTCGGAATAAGGATTTTCTAGCTCTGTGCTGTGAGATATAAAAAATAAATAAAGCACCCTGCAAAAAATAATTTTTAGAGAACACATCTCAGAGGTTTTATAATCTTCAATTTGAAACAAAACAGATGAAAATAAAACAATACAAAATTCACAAGCATTACAAAAACTACAAGTTGAAATTCATTCTTTGTTTCGAGTTACTAACTTTATCACATCAGCTCTTACTTTAGCATCCAAATTAATCACTTCGACCACAAGAACTAGTGCAACATGATATCAGCTCGTTTCAATATCAAAACCACATGGAAAAAGCATTAAAATAATATGGATACTTCAAATATAACAATCATTCTGGAAAAGAGAAGATGCAAAATCATTTTACATGGACAAACACTTGAGAACATAAAAAGAAAATGAAGAAACCACTGAGATACTATACATACATGCATGCATACATACATACATAAATACATATATATAAAAAAATTAATTAAAATCTGCTCTCAAAAATCAATTACCTGTCGTCTATTGGGTAAGAAGCCGTAACAATCATATTGAATCTTCTGGCCAATTGAATCTGCAGCTAACAATAGAGCAATCTTCTGCTTTGTTGTGGCAAAATCTTGCTTTCTAAGTTTACCCCTTTTCAGAGAATCCCGCAGAGGAGGTTGTCTATAAACCTTTTCGCACACATTCTTAGGGTGCAATCTTTTGCACCAGTACTCCTAAAATTCCCATTATGACATAACTAAACATAAATATGGGCATGAAGAACACGCATAAAGAAATTTATTTCAATTATAAAGCACTTTGCTTCATCAGAATAGTCCATGAAAGCATTGTGAGATTCAGACCAAAGTGCTTTATAAAGAAAATTATAAAGGATGTTGAAATCTCACAATGCTTGTCTAATTGCACTCAGGAAGTGCTTTGTTATTTCTTCCCAATTTTATCAAAATTCAGACCAAAGTGCTTTTCCAATTAAGCTAATGACATGTAAGAAGTTGATGGATGAATAGTAAATTACATACAATATGATATTATATCTGAAAGAAAAGTCAAATACTATAGTGAGCTTTCAAAACAAACTATTCATGGAGTTCACAAGCATGTAAACCATAAACTCAAAAAACCTAAAATTAAGGCATGAGATGTAAATCAGTAATAGCAATGAGTATGAAATTGTGGAATCAGTAAATTTCTCAACAACTATCACCTTAAACAGAGGATCAATATCTCCATCAATGTCAAACCAGCAGAACTCACTGTTGATTTTCGAAGCTGTGTACAAAGCAATTTCTTTCTGCAAAACAAAAGAGTTGAATTTAGAACCCTCTTTCTTCAAAAACTAGGGTCAGTTATACACCTCCTTGGGTTTAAATTGACAGCTACCCAATTGGTTTATTAAATAGTAAGGAGCTGTCTTCAATGCCTCAGTTAAAGCAAAGGCATTGATAATTCGTAATAAATCATGTCCCTCTTAATTGCATGTGGATTGATTGCATTATGATATCAGTTGAAAAAAACAAAACATAAAGTTCAGTTAAAATAAAAAAGGAAATAAGTAGAAATGTTGCAGTTATGATACTTCTTTGTATTGTTTTAAAATTCATAGAAAAGAAGACCTAATATTCTTTAAAAGGCATTGCTGCTGGAATGCGAAAGAAGGTACAACAGAGGCCACCTGTATTCTGCATATTCAACTCACTAGTGAAACAATTGTATTATGAAAAAGGGAAGTAAGAACATTGTATTCAACATGGTGTCCATGTAATTCAAATCTTATGCAAAGACGGTCCAAAATAAGTTTCAAAACTTAAAAAGTTTATATTACATATAAGGGTGCATGCTAACTTGCACACCCTTTGTGCCTATTTTCCTCAGACTTAAATTACCCTTAGAATAGAGGGTTTTACTGATATATGTCATACTAACAAAAACCTGCATCTCACTTATTCTCCTTTCACATCATTTCTCTCTTCACTGCAGTTTTTGAACTAATAAGACAAACAGAAAGGCCTTTCATGATCAATTTATAAAAGATAAAAGAATTCACTTACCACTTAAATTTTGAATCAACCAAAAGGAACCCACATGCCAATCTTCTTCACGCAATTAAATAACAATTATTGATCAAAATTTTAGGCCCAAAAAAGAAAGGTGAACTTCGAAAATTGAAGAAACTCTGTACACTGGGTTAAACTTCGTTTCTTTTGAAAGTCAAGTTTGTACCTTTCTTGTCTTCTAGTATGACACAAGTTTTAAATGCATTAAGATTATAAATATGATCTTATTGTTATATTGTGCAAACAAACAGATAGCAATTTAAAATATATATATATATATATATAATTACTTCCATATCCAAAGAAAGTGATTTCTGCAACAAAAATCAACATAGGTTTCTCCAGATTTTCAGATGTGAAAAAGTTTTGTTCAGCAATCAAAGCATAGAAAACAAGAGCTAAGGAGAGAGAACCATGCTTTGATGGGAGAGAGTTGAAGGGTTTTCCTTATTTTCACTGATTTGGCATTTAAATGAATGGAACCTTATATTTAGGGGTAATTTAAATTCAATAAAAGTGGCACAAGGCCAACTTGCTCAAGGATTGTGCAAGTTAGCAACCCCATGTAAATATTCATATACAGTGCAAATGGTGGTTATGGCTACCAGTTGCGTTCTTGAATACCTGGAATAATTTAAATATTCAGAAAAAGAGCACTACAGGGAACATGTCTATCAAGTAATATACTATAGTATTACAAGTCAAATCCTACCTGATAGAAGGCCAAGCATTGGAGCACAAACTTCTCCATTGAGTCTAGTTCCAAATCAAGTGTAGCATCATAATCTTTAACCTGTTACCATCAAATAAATGTTATGAAAACTGATGGGGAAAATGGTTGTAGAGATTTAACATGCTATTGAGACTGACCAAAATTCCAGTCAATTCCCAAGTGTAAATGGCGAGTACAAAAAATAACGGGGGTCTGTAATTAAAGAATATTATTTATAAACAATATATAAAGTTTAATGCTCATTTTCTTTTTGTAGTTTCACATATCTTCATTTTAAATGTTCAGATGTCTGCTTGCATTCTAGCTAAATAAAATATAAATTGAACTTTGAGAAAAAAATATATCAAACTACAAGCATATTAAAAAAAATCCACAAACAAGATGCATTATAGAAGTAGAGTAATATATGATAAAGCAAAAGAGCAAATTCACAGTTTCTAATGGATTGGATAAAAAACTTCCAAAAGACAAATGTATGTGAATTGATATTGTTGGATTATATTGAAAATTATGTCCTAAAAGATTTGAAGAAAAAAAAATACAAGTTAGGAATTTTAATATAACCCACAAATTGAAGCATTAAATAAATGCTATGCTATTCAGTAAACAGTAATTTAAGGGGGGCTAACTCTTTAATGGAGAATGAGAACAAATGGAAGAAAAACAAAAATCATTACCGCCTCTCCATATTCTCCGATAGCATGGTAGCAAGATGCTCGTAAATATAAGCTCTCTATGTTTGCATTTTCAATGCTCAGCCCAATCGATAAATCCTTGATGGCTTTCCTACAACAATCAAAATCAATTTGCTTGGTGAGAAAACACCAACACCGATGATGAAACAATTCTAAATGCACACATGCAATCTACAGTCATCGCTGTTTAATACAAGAATTACCATGTGAGATTATCTCAATTTCATGTGTGCATTTTTATGGAAGATTGGCCAGGTTCTTGCATCTAAACTGTAGGAAGTTGCTAAAAATTGTGGTCAGGTAATTGCTTCTTGTTTTCTTTTTTTTTTTCAAACCAAGAGAAGAAAAGCAATCAAAAATTAATTATGTATGAATGGTTAAGTGCTAGAGAATCATTCTAGGAACTATTTTCTGTAGAACTTATGTTCTCTTTTTATCCATTCTAGAATGCTGGAATAATACACTTCAAGGGAGGAATTGCATTCTTTATTTCACTATCTCCATTCCTCTGCAACTTCTATTCTTTCTATCTCCCTCACTATCTCCATTCCCCTTCACCATAATATGTTCTTTCTCTATTCCTTGATAGAAATGTAGCATGACAGTCTTTCTGCCTTCCTAAATGAAGTTCATTCACGGAACTACACATCTATCATAGAAATTATCGTTCTATACTGTGTAAATTAAACAGAAATTATTGATTGTAATACTCAAAAGTCCGTTATGTAAGTTGTTCAAACTCAAAAGCATAAGAATCATAAAACACGGACTTCCAAAGACTGCACATTTTGATGCAATATAAACCTTGTAACTTTCTACATATACTTTAATTCCAATGCTTATGGTAGACATTCAAGAAAACTAGAAGTCATGAGGAATTGATAGCCTTTGAGTTATGGTTTAAGTGGGAAAAAAGGACAAACACAATTTGCAATGCATGAAAAGAATACAATGAATCAATGTCAAAGTCTCCATCCCATTAAGGCTTGGAAAATGATTAACACAATCCAAAACCCAACTCTTAGTCACATCTCCATTTTATAACACTAAAGGAAGCTCTATAAAATTCTATACAAAAATCATGCTAAAATAGGGGGCTATCAACATAAGATTATTCCCCAGTAGGTGCAATTCAACAGAAAAAACTAGAAAAGAAACAAAAGAAAGCTAAAACAGTGAGCATTGCATCAGAAGTAAATGCTTATTGCTGACAAACATGAAAATGTGGCACTTTACAACATGCAGCACTCAGACAGGACATACAAAATGGATGTTCTTCAAGCATAAAAACACAAATGACTGTAAAAATGCTTTGCAATACACTTATTTTGAGTGATGAGGCAATACACTCAAAATCATAGATCCACACATAAAATTGGAATGATGAGGCAGTTAAATAACAATATCAGGACAGAAGCAAAAACTAAATGCATCAGTAACTGTGTAATCAGATGATGAAGTTATTATTAGATCATCACCCTGGAACTAGGACAGAAGAACAAGTTATTATTAGACAACAATTTTATTTTCAAGTAGCAAACAGTGACATCATGTTAAGAAAATCCACAGAGCTATGAACAACCCTCTCATTTTATTATTACATTAAATTATTCTTCCCAATTCCTCTTAGCATCATCAATGTATTGGTCCCAAAGATCGAGAGTCAATTGTGAGAACCACTTCTCAACAAAATGAAAACTCAAATCATTCATTGAGCATCAATTATTTGGTATAAAATACCTGTGTTCACCCATTCCATGCAGCAGCAGTCCACGCAAATGATAAGCTTTTGCAAACCTATTAAAAGCAGTAACAGTAACAATCATTATTCAAAAAGCTTATAAAGGGATCAGAAGAACAAGATACCAGCAAGTAAGCATACGCATCCAGAAGAGAAACAGAATGGAACAGACGTGACAGTTACCTTGAGTCAATTTGGAGAACTTGATTGATGCAGTCCAAAGCTTTTGTTGAGTTTGCCAAATCTTGATAGAACTGCCAAAAAGACAAATTGAAATATGAACATGTACAGAACTGCTTCAAAAAAAAAATAGCAATGTAAAAAAAATAGCAATGTAAAAAAAATCTTTATAATTTTAACACCAAGTAAAATGGTGGAGCTACCTGGTGCAGCATAGTTATATTGTGCTCTTGAAGACAATGAATCACGACTATTCCAACCACTAGTAAGTATAGCATTAATGGACTTTAAATAATGCAATTTAAATTTCTAAAGTAGTGGATTAAATTTTAATCCTTATGCTTTTAAAACCAACACCATATTCCCTATAAAGCATAATTAACAAGGAATAAAGGTACAGGGCCACTAAAGCCTTACCTTGTAAATAAAAAGACCAGAGACTATTTCATTAGTTCTAAAAACACAGGAATCAATGTTCAACTATACCCAAGGCTATCAAAATCACATTTTGGATTGTATATTCTTAGGTTTTACAGTTCAAAATTGACCTAATGATTTGACTCCTCTAGAAATTCCAAGTAGAATGAGATCAATAATTGAAACGTCAAGCTCTTTAAAAATGCGAGTTTACCTGCATTTTTAAGGAGTTCAACATTGAAAGGGATTCGGAGTTTTGACACAATGACAAAACTAACCCTTCTTTCATGCCTGCCTCTTTTGCTATTATTTACTGAATCTATAGTTGTCACATGCACTCTCTTTACCTACTCTCTTCTCTCCTTCATCCTATTTCCATTTTCCATGTTTAATTGGAGTATGATCACTATCTTCAATCATCCTCTGACTAATATTCTTCTGACTTGTGAGACTTAAAGCTAAGAAGATGAAGGATGAAAATGATTGAGCAAGAAGGGTGATTGATAAAGTATAGGAAAACAAACTAGAATCACTGTTAGAAGATTTCAAGCACTTTAATGGATTTAAGATGGAAAACAGAAAAATAGAGAAGATAAGAAAGAAACTACATGGTTTAATAATGTTGTTGGATAATGGACTAAATGGTTACAAAATTTTCCACACGGAAGAAAAGTCCTTTCAAGTGCTTGATTTGTACATGGCCCAAATCAAGTCTTTATTTGACGGCCCATACCAATAACTTCTTTTATACATGTGTGTTATTAACTTGGTAATTTTTCTAGAAAAAGTCTCTTTATATGTGGCTTAATGATAAGGATATTTGAATTTAGTAGTTTTAATCTTCATAAAAAACAATAGATTATAGTGTGGACAAAAAATCAAGATGGGATGGGATGGTATAAGCGAAGGACAAAGTAGCACATTTTAACTTTTTCTGTTTATATTTGTAGTTATAAGACATAATTTTAGTATTTTATAAAAACTTCTGATTGTACAATGTGATTTTTCAAACCCTCTGTCAATTAAAAAAAAAAAAAGTGATTTTAACAACCTTGAGTGCACTAAACTCTCGGACTTGAATCAATCAACTAAGAATTTTAGTCTTTAGAGGTGTTCCATTCAGATTTAGATACCATAAGAAAGCGACAGAGAATTAAAAGCAAAACCCATTTGTATACAGATGTTGAGCAAGTTTGGTACAAGATAAGTTTACCATCAAGACAGATAGAGTAAGACATGAAGTACATTTACAAACTTGCCTTGTGTCTTGAAGAAGCAATAAGTAGATATTTAAAAAAGCAAAACAAACAAAGAAATAAAAGGAATCATCACATCAAAGACTGATAGTTAAATCTCTATGTGTGAATGCGTGAAATTGAAAATAACCTAGTTACTCTTTTATGTCCCAAATCCCTTGCATTTTCTTTTTATGCTCATTCATCTCCATCCTACCTTGCTATCTCACTAAAACCTTGATCAAACATATATTTTCAATTGTTCGGTAACTTGAGTCTCTCCATCCCCCATCTTTCTCTCATCTCTGTATCCAAACAAGTCTAATTTATTGTTTTATTCCCCTCTATTTGTTCACACAATCACTATCCACCTATTCATCATCAAAATAATTCCTTAATCTTGTGTTCTACAACATCTGTAATGTTGTATCAATTCAAAGAAAATGCATTTTAACATAAATAATTTTATGCCAGTGAAAATTTTGTAGATTCAGAATATTGGAAACATGCTTTGTACAAGCCTGTCAATTGTGAAGAGACTTTCTCATTCAGCCCAATTCCATGATGGTCTGTGTCTTATTGCCAATTGATGCTTGCATGCATTGACATCAGAAATACAACAATTACTATCATGGCAATCCTCAGTTAAGAAATCAACTAAACTGTGCCCCTCTGATAAAAGATAATAGTGTCTCATAGATACCTGGGTTAGATGAGCCCATGCCTCAAGAAAATTGCGATCAAGTTGGATTGCCTTTAAATGTGCCTCCTCTGCCCTTTTATATTCTCCAATTGAAGATAAGGCCAAACCCTAGTAAAGTCAAACATACAGTCAGCGCATGACTAGCAATAGAATCTATAATATAACTCAAGTGTAGAAACAGCGTAGTTTCATATGAGCGGTACTGACTAAATATGTGTAGGCAGACATGTTATCCATATCAAGCTTCACACATGCAGAAAGGTCTTCAACAGCAGCATCGAAATCCTTAAACTTGTAACTAACAATTCCTGCATTATTAGCAATTGTGTTTCATTGCAAAACTTCATTGAAAAAAGAGAGACTTCTGTTACAGTATCAAGAAGTGTATTGATTAGAATTTAGAACTCAACTCATATCAGAAAATTCTGAAATGTTCCACTTGTGATATCAAGATTTTAACAGTAAATTGTATTATGATTTAACAATAAAGACAACTACTTTTAAGTCAAAAAAACTACATGAGGTGCGGGTGCAGATAACACTCGGTTATAGATCCTTTCAATACAATCGACACATCAAGTAATTATTCACATGACTTGCTGCAATTAGTCTGAAGTGGAAGTGAAGGCACAGATTTTTGCTGCATCTGATTGAGAAGATCACCGAAACATTCAAGTACATGAACAGATCTAGATTCAGGAAATTACCTCTTTCATGCAAGATATCTGCAGAGTTTGGCTCAAACTCCAATGCCTTAGTCAAGTCATTAATGGCCTGGTTTTAACAGACAATATGATTATGTCACAAATGTGATTCAGTTGGAGCTTGCAGTCATTAGGAACAACTTTGTAATAACTAATAACTGCCACTAACAAATATGGTTTTATATTGATGAATTTTACATAGAAATATGTTTTAGATCTACTTTCCCATTTGTTTGGTGCCTTTTTTATTATGCGTTTTTTATTCACTCCATGAGTATAAAATGTCGCTCCACATGAAAATAAAAGTTTCTGTGCAGAGTGGAAGAAAGCAGTTTATTTTTAAGAAAAGCTTATAATTTTTAAGTGAAACTTAAATAAGCTTGTTTGTGTGGTCATTTTAAAAACCAAAAACAAAGATTACAAACATATGGACAAAGGGAATAAAGACAAACTCTTTTATACATTAAAAGATGCTGATATTTCAAACATTTCTTCTTTCTTTTTTCATTAGAAGTTTAAATGATCTCACTGACCTCTGCAGATTCCCCTAAGGCAGCTCGAGCCTGCCCTCTTCGCTTCCATGCCTCACCAGCTGCTGGGTTTGATTCTATAGCCTAAGTCATAAATCATATAGCCCGTTATAAATCAGAGCTGGAATTTTTTTTCATATGCCTGCAGAGCATTGAAATCTGATACCTTAGAAAAATCAGCAATAGCATATCCTAGTTCTCTTTTGAATGCATGTGCTGTCCCTCTTCCTATAAGTGCCTCAGGATAAGTGGGATCCTCTTTCAGTATCTGAGAATAACATGTGCCAAAGAAATCACAAAAGGTTAGTACAAATTTTAAAAAGGACCCACAATACGAGGGTTAGTTCCAACTGTTCCACATCCTCGTACTCTTTGAAAACAGAAAGGGGCAATGAAGATAAATTCCGAGTTGATACAAAATTATCAAATTGATGCATGCACTCATGCCAAAACAAATTACCTGGTTAAAAATTGATATGGCAATAGCATATTTTCCTTCATTAACCTGCAAGGGGAGTAGAGTAAATCTTTTAAACAAGATAAAAGAATGAAAATATCAAGAGCATGATGTAGGCACCAACTGTACATTTTAAGAAAATAAGATGAAAATGTAGCAAGCACCTGTGCTATACCCCTTGACAGTCGAAAATCTACGCTTATGGACTTGGTCTTTGAAATCCTAGTAGCACATAATTTTTTATTTCTTTTGGCTTCATCAGTTACTTCATTATGCATGTTTGCTTTATTACTTGACTTGCTCAGAATTTCACTTGTATCTCCCAAGTTGCCAGGTATCATAGATAATCTACTGGATAGTTCAGATGCATTGTTTACACCACTACAAGATCCAGAAACAAGATTCGGCAAATCAAGAATGTCATGAGTTTCATTCACTAGGATACCAGACTTTTGATTTCTTTCATCTTTCTTCTCACTTCGCCCATTATCCATGTCAAAATTATCCCCAGATTTACAGCAGATCTCGGGAGCATCCCTGAGCTCACTGCATAACTCAGATTTGTCACTCTCTTTACTGGTGTTTTTACTGGTTTCACTAGATTTTTCATCGGTATGACATCCTGATTCAGGAACAAGCTTAGGTGACCTTCCACCTTCATCACTTGTCCCCTTGTGTATCTCAAAATTATCTCCAGACTTGCTATGGATCCCCAGCACATTCCTTGACTCGCTGCATAAATTAGAGATGTCACTCAATTTATTTTGGTGCTTAGAAGTTTCATCTGATTTGCTATGAGGTCGAGATTCTGCTACATACATAGACAATCTAGATTCAACGACATGGGTTTCACAACCAGCACTCCTGTCTTGTTTTGCGAAATTCAAGAGCTCCTCCAGTTCTAGCAATTGCTTTAGATCTGCAGATTGATGCAGAGCATGTTCATAGCCTTGTTCCCACACCAAAAGAGCATCATCATTCCTTCCTAAGGATGAAAATGCACGACCTAGATGACAATGAGCAGGGGGGCTAGCATCAGAATACAGCACGAGCCCAATGCATAATATTTTCTCGATTAAATTTGATAGTCACAAAACCAGTTTATATCACTTTCTATCATTCTTCAAAGAGAATACAGTAAGACAAGCCAACCTATTATCGCATGGATCAAAACTCACACTTACACCAAACAAGGACGTGATAACAAAATGATGATTTCCTTGTTCAAACATGCAAAGAAAGTAAGTTAACTTTTGATCAATATACATTTCTTAAAGAAAAGCAGGAGCATGTGAGAGGAAAAGGAGAATCTACATTCCAAATTATATTATTCTTTGAAGACAGTACATGATGCTCATACTCCTGCGTGTCAACTTTTTATTTTCTATCTGATAAATGATAATTATAAACCTATTTTCTTCCACAATAATGAACCAATTGCCACTCTAGTGTTTGCACTCATAATTTGGAAAACCATTACAGTTTCCATAGCCCACTAATTTTTTCATGAGCTAAATTAAAATTTTGTTTTCACATAAAACTGTTCATGACATAATTTATTAGGCAACTCAACTAGAAATCCACAAACCTGATGAATAAAGACATTAAAAAGCCTTAGCAACGCAGTGAGACAGAGACTATAACATTATAAACGAATTATTTGCATATCTAACAAGCAAGCAACACCAGTGATCACTGTTTTTCTCCCTTCAAAAATGCAGAATCAAGATTCTTTTCCAGTAATAAAAATCAATCACGAAAGCAGATAGCTGGATTCCTTAAAATAAAAATTGATAATAAGAAAAATAAAACGCAATAATTGCTTCAAAAATCTCATGAATCTAATTTAATCTAAACATGAGAGACAAAAGAGAATTACAGCACCTTTGAGAATATAAGCCTGAAGAAGCGTAGGGTCTAGCTGGAGCGCTCTATCGCAGTCCTTAATCACATGCTTGTGTAGCTCTAATTGACTGTAACAAAACGCTCTATTGCTATATCCAAACAAACAAAAATCAAATTCACGTTTACAATTACCAAATCGATCAAAGAGAATTGAAGATCAATCAAATTGAACGGACGGACCAGATATCTTGAATAGCGCACGACTGAACTAGGAGCGAGTCGAGAACTCGAATTGCTTTCGACCAGTCCCGACAGCTACAGAGTTTAGCGAGCTCAACTCGCTCGGAGATTGCTGAGGGCATCGAAAATCGGCGGCGCTGAACTTGCCGGTGTTGTTTGATAATTTTGCACGGAGAAAACGATTATTGTCAGTGAAAAAGAGGGGGAGGGGAGAGGGTAAAATGGGAAACAATAAAGTTGGGGGAAAGAGAGCTGGAAATAACACGGCGAGACGTGGAAGAAGGAAAGGTGAGGTGGTGGTGGAGAAAATGAGCGTGGTGGATGTGGGATTTACACGTGTGGACAATATTGCTTGCATCTGATTGGTTGGGTTTTTTATTTTAATCTTCCCTCTGGCTGGGTTCATTCATTGTTCTTTGGTTTTGGTGGTTGCCTCTCTTGACCGGTTAACTGAATGTCCGGGAGTGAATTTTTGTTTTTGAATTTTATTTTCAAATAATTTTTATTTTTAATATTATCATCTCAAAATACTTGAAAATAATTTAAAAAAATAATTCAATATAATTTTAAGATAAACGCACTCGAATGCAAAACTCAATGTAAGAATCACTATTGGTTCCCGTACATTTTGATTTTTTTTTTCCGATTAGACCTTTTACTAATAATTAGCCACAACATGCCTTGTACTTCCTCTTTTTGGTCATCGAAGACCCTCCTCAGCTTATGTTTTCCATTAGTTGACGTCCAAAAACCAATGGCATACTGGCAGGTGTGAGTCCAAGTCACATCCAAACTGTGCTTAAAAATTTAAATTCAAAAACACTCCTCTTACATAAAGTTTACATTCATTTTCTTATATAAAACTATTCCGAAATTCACTTGACGTGAGGAAATTCACATCATCCTCTGTTTTTTAATATGTTTATGTTTTTAAAATTTTAGTTTTTATTTCAAATTTTATTTTAGATATAAAGAAGATTAACATGTGTTACACTGTTATTCTATGTCTTAAGTCAACCACCAAATTTATGAAATTTAATTCTCAATCAACCAAATTTATAAGTTATTATCTAAGTCATAAGAGTAGGATTACACCATACAAAGCAGACTAGAAAAAAAAAATATATAATCGAGTTAACTTGACAAATTCGCAATAAGTCATAAGACTATGTTAATTTAATAGGGAAAAAATCATGAATCTCAATTATCAACTAACTAAACTTGTGATCCAAGTCATGAGGATAACATTATGAAAGGACTTACAAAAATTAGCTCTAAATCATACCATAACTTATAAAAGAAATAATTTTTAAGAAAGATAAAATTTATATGGGTTTAGATGAAAAGTAAATAAAAAATTATGAAACTCGACTTTCAAACAGTTCTAGTTGTTTCTTAAGATGTTGGACCATTTTGGTTACTACATTGTCGTTTCCAAAATGATGTGATCATTTCGCTAGTGTCTAGATTTTATTCCATTTCCATGTTTTGGTTTTTTTTTCTCTCATTACTTTGGCATGGCATAGATTTCTTTTACATCCCGAAGAGTAATTGAGTTTTGAAGTTTGCATATAAACAAATTCATAAAAATTTATGTTCTTTATCCTTCTCGATTGTATTCTTATTTATAATGCTTGAATTCTTGGATATTGAAGGGAGATTAAGAGATTGGTCATGGTTATTTTTTTTAAATTCTTTTTACCTATCCTTTCTCGAGGACGAGCAAGAGCTAAGTATGGGGGTATTTAATGCGACCGTATTATTTGATAATTTCATCCATATTTACGTAGTATTTTGCATATGTTTTGTGTATAAAATGTCTTGATATTCTTTGTTTTATATTTTGAAGGCATTTTTGGATGAAAGATGCAAAAAGGAGTAAATTGGAGGTAATTGGCCGATTTGACGTTCAGTCGATGTCTTGTGCAGAGCGTGAGTTCTAGAATCAAAATGAAGTGATTCCAGTGGAACTGAAAAGATAACATCCATACCTTTCTTTAAATGTAATGCAAGAAAAATAAAAGGAGAAAGATCATGGAAATCGCATCCTACAAAGTCAAATTTCGCATTTTGCCAGTGTCGACCTTTGTCCATTCCAACTTCAATATATAGAGCTACAGAAGTTAGATTGATGCAAACTCAATTGTAATGGATTCAGGACTTAAAGACCTATAAACTCTTCAAATTTCAGCTCAAAACGATGTCATATGAAGGAGATATGAATTTTACAAGGGACAACTAAATTCTGTCAACTTAAGGAAGGACTATTTGGTAAAATAGACATTAGGATTTCTAAGCATATATAAAGGAGAAGAGGAGCAAGGAAGTGGCAGCCAGCACAAGAGAAAACACAAAATCTTCATCCTCCAAACCCAAAATCATGTGTTCTTCCATCTTTTTATTTAGTTGTTCAATAAACATGCAAGGCTAGACTCTTTTGCTTGGTTGCAAGGACACAAAAACCTTGGGATTTCAAGAACCGTGAGATTTATTCTTCCTTTTATTTTCAGTTTATGTTATGAATGAGTATGATTGTTTTCATATGCATATTTCCTATGATTGTTGTTGATGATTGCTGGAGTGGATTCTAAGTTATTGTTGTGAACAATCTATTGCTAAGTTTAATATAAAAACTGGAGTTGTGATATATGAACTTGTGAAGCAACTAAGCTTGATAATTGTGGCGGAACTATATTATTGAACTTAGGGAGAACATATGAATAAATTGACACAAGTTGCGGACAACTTGTATGTTAATCTTGATGAAATTATCTAGTTCTTAAAGCTACCATTAAATTGAATCATTAGTGCGGACACTTTGATTGTTTGTTGGTTAGGATTAGTTATACGGTGGATCCGTTAATTAATCATGTTAAGAAAAGATAAAATTTCATAACATAAATTGCATTTTTTGTTTCAAGGATCGGTTCTAATTTCCGTAGGTGGATGTATGCTTGTGACCAAGGTTTGTTTTCTTGATAAGTTTCGGTTTTAATTGATTTTGTTTGCTAGTTTAATTGTTGTCATAGTTTAGATAATCACAAACCAAATCCCCCCAATCACATAACGTACAACATAAAAATCTGACTTGAAACTTCCTCGTGGGATCGACCCCTTGCTTGCTCTATACTATCTTGTGTGTTTTAAGCTAGGGTAATTAATTTGTGCGACCGCGACATCGCAACAATAGTATTAAGGCATCACAAATACCTAAAAAGAAGGTAAATTAGGTATGCAAAGTAAAAATATAAATTAAAAGTTTTTTACCTAATAATATGCAATTCTATATACTTAAGAAAATACTGAAGAAATAAACAATATAAATATGATGGTTAAAGAGTGGGAATTTAAAGAATTGCATAAGGATATAGAGAGGTTTGGGAAACCTCGTACTCCTCTTTTTAAACTTTCATTCAAGAGTCTCACTATCATACACGATCTTCTTAGTAGTTAAGACTAAATTGTTACCTGATTTTTTTTATAGGCATGAGAGCAAACCCAATCTTTTTTGTTGTTTTGATCAAACCATTATCGTTAATCCTTTTATGGGCTAAATATGAGAAAACCTCTCTTCAATACTTATTAAAGAACTAATTTTAAACCACTCATAATTTTGTCTGTATGAGACTTTTCTAAATGTCTAGAGTGTCACTCATATTTCTCACAATATACTTTCTTATTACACTTGATTGGAATAACAATCAAGCTCTTTAGAAAGAATTTTTCAATTCATATTTAACCTTATTTTGGATTATTATAAGTGAAACAAGAGTGTATAAGTTCTTTTTAAGAGAGAGTATGCTTAAATATTTGTCATAGGAGTTCCACACCTTTTTTGGGTAAGTGAAATGATATTTATATACTTAGAAAAGAAACAAGTCATTTGAAATAATTTTTTTCTCAGTGCTAAAATTAAACAGACTATTTTAGAATCAATCAAATGTTTATAAGAATCGGTCAAAACCCTTTTATAATTGATTAAACTCTTTTAGAGAACCTCATGAGTTTCTGAAAATTTTCCAAAATAGACTAGCCATTATAAGAAACATCTCGACTACTTTGAGAATTAGTTTGATCATTACTTAAAATAGTTAGACCTTTTTGGCTATTGCCTTGTCATTTGTAAGTTTTTGGTATTGACCTATTTTTGTATATTATTCTTCTCTTGTTTTTCCTTGATTTATTTTAGGTTTGTTTAGGTTGTGTAAGTATTATAAGGTCTACAAATGTTTTTTTTAAATCCCATTACAATTTTTAATTAGCATAGCCAATATCATGCATACGGCCAAATAAATCAGACTTCTTGCTATGTTTTTGTCTATTTGAGTGATCATCATACCAAACTCTTGATTGAGCTTACAAACTTTTTAAATAATTGATGAATTTTGTTGTGATTTTATATTACTTGTTTGTGTCTTTTTTATAGATATATGGTGTGAATTATCATTACATATAATTTTGACTCTTCATTATAAATTTTTGCTAAGTCGAGTTGCAAACTATTCAAATATAAGACCACATCACTAGCTAATCAACTCATCATAAAAGAAAAATAAAATAAAAAAGGAACAATCATCCTTTATTTTTATTTTGTACTTATTTGGTACATGCAACTTATACTCTAAGATCGAACTTAACATGACACAATTCTTTTCTTTTTTAACAATTTTTTAGCGATTTAAATCTCCATTGTAAATCAATGAGAGGATTACATGCGATCAGTTCTACAAGCAAGTTGCCATGAGAAGCGATGCCGAGGAGACTATGAATGAAGACGCTTTCGTTCCTCGCAGTGCAAAGAAAGTAATATCTATGATACTTTACCTAAGAAAGAGTATATCTAAAAGCTTGGCAAAACACTTAGCCACATGTGATTATGTGAACGAGTAAATTTATACAAAAATTAGTTAGTAAACCTTGCGTTGTAATTTCTCTTTTTTCTTAATATATATATAATATTTTTTTATAAAATGAAGATGTAATTTAATGAAAGGAAGAAAAATGATATAATCTAATAACACAATTGTTTAGCAAAACATTTAAAAAGTGCTTTCAAAAATTTGATTTTTTTATATTTAATTATTTTTTTGTGTTTTTAGAACATTTTCATGTGCTAATGTTAAAAATATTTTTTTAAAAAATAAAAAATATCATTTTGATGCATTTTTGAACAAAAAGAACTACAAAAAAGCAACATCAACCACGCCTCCAAATATCACTTATTAATTAATAAGAGAATTGCATGCGATTATTTCTACGAGCAAGTTGCCATGAGATGCGATGCTGAGGAGACTATGAATGCAGATGCTTCAGGTCTTAGTAGTGCAAGTAAAGTAATATCAATGATACTTTACCCAAGGAGGAGCAAGTATATCTCAAAGTTTAACTAAACACTTTCAGCCACGTGTGCTTATATGAGTGATGAAATTTATACAAAAATTAATTAGTAATTTCTTTTTTCTTTTTAATATATATATATATATATTTAAAATGAAGATGTAATTTAATGACAGGAAGAAAGATAAGGTAATCTAATAACAAAAGTGTTTAGTACATTGTTTTAAAAATGCTTTTAAAAAATCATTTTTTATTTTTATTAATTATTTTAAATTAATTTTTGGTGTTTTTAGATAATTTTAATGTTCTAATATTAAAAATATTTTTTTTAAAAAAACATCATGTTGATGCATTTCTGAACAAAAAACACTTGAAAAAACAACCTCAACCACACCCCTAAATATCACTTATTAATCAATGAGAGGATTGCATGCGATCATTTCTACGAGCAAGTTCCCATGAGATGTGATGCCGTGGAGATTGTGAATGCAGATGCTTTTGTTCCTCACAATGCAAGTAAAGTAATATTAATGATACTTTACCCAAGAAGGAGGAACAAGTATATCTAAAAGTTTATCAAAACACTTTTAGCTGCGTGTGCTTATGTGAGCGATGAAATTTATACAAAAATTAGTTAGTAAACCTTGCGTTGTAAGTTCTTTTTTTTAATATATATAATATTATTTTTAAATGAAAATGTAATTTAATGAAAGGAAGAAAGATGAGATAATCCAATAACACAACTGTTTAGCAAAGCATTTTAAAAGCGCTTTTGAAAAATATGAAAATTTTTATTTTTTATTAATTTTTGGAGTTTTTAGATTATTTTCATGTGATGATGTTAAAAATATTTTTTCTAAAAAATAAAAAAAATCATTCTAATGAATTTCTGAACAAAAAACACTTTAATAAACAACCTCAATCATACCCCTAAATATCACTTATTAATCAATGAGAGGATTCATGCGATCATTTCTACAAGCAAGTTTCCATGAGATGTAATATCATGGAGACTATGAATGTAGATGCTTTCGTTCCTCACATTACAAGTAAAGTAATATCAATGATACTTTATCCAAGAAGGAGGAACAAGTATATCTAAAAGTTTAACAAAACACTTTTAGCCACGTGTGCTTATGTGAGTGATCAAATTTATACCAAAATTTGTTAGTAAACCTTGCATTGTAATTTCTCTTTTTTAATATATATATATATATAATATTTTTTTAAAAATAAAGATATAGTTTAATTAAAGGAAGAAAGATGAGAGAATCTCATAACACAACTGTTTAACAAAGTGTTTTTTTTTAAAAAGAAATTTTTATTTTATTTTTTATTTTAAATTTATTTAAAAAATAATTTTGGTATTTTTAGATCATTTTAATATGCGCATGTTAAAAATAGGTTTTTTAAAAAATAAAAAAAATATTTTAATTTATTTGAGAACAAAAAACACTTTAATAAACAACTTCACCACACCCCCAAATATCACTTATTAATCAATAAGAGGATTGCATACGATCATTTCTACGAGCAGGTTTCCATCAGATTAGATGCTTCCATTCCTTGCAGTGCAAGTAAAATAATATCAATGATACTTATCCAAGAAGGAGGAAAAAGTATATCTAAAAGTTTGGCAAAACACTTTTAGCCATGTATGTTTGTGTGAGCGATTAAATTAATACAAAAATTAATTTGTAAACCTTGCATTGTAATTTCTTTTTTTTAATATATATATATATATATAAAAATATTTTTTTTTAAAATGAAAATGTAATTTAATGAAAGGAAGAAATATGAGATAATCTAATAACAAAGTTGTTTAGCAATATGAATTTAAAAGGCAATTTTGAAAAAAATGAAAAATATTTATTGTTATTTTTATTTTAAATTTTTTTAGTGTTTTTAGATCATTTTCATGTGCTTATGTTAAAAATAATCTCTTAAAAAATAAAAAATAAAAAAATTATTTTGATGTATTTTTGAACAAAAAACACTTTCAAAACAACCTCAACCACACCCTCAAATATCACTTATTAATCAATGAGAGGATTGATAAAAAATTGTGGTGTTTCATTTTTTCTTATTTTTTTTATTAAATATCTATATTCTACATCCTTTCTTTCCAATCTCATATTTTAATATTTTATTAATTAGAATTTGGTAAACATACTTTATTTTGATTTAATACACTATTTATATGAATAATAATAAAGTTTATTTTAACTTCTTTTTTTTTAATTGTAATTTCCAAATTTGTTTTATTTGAATTTTATTTCTTAATAATTTATTGATTTTAAATTGATCATTATAATTTGTTATGATTTGTTTATTTAAAGTTATCATAATATCAAATAAGATATCTGGTTAATTTTTTATTTTTAATAGAGTATATTTTTGGTATCATATCATTAAATAAAAAATAGTTTTTTATATATAAAAAAAACATAAACACAATAAAGTTCATTTTTGGCTCGCACTATTGATTAATTTTTTTTTAAAAAAATAAACATGTAAAAAATTGAATAAGCTATAAGAATATTGACTAGCATTTTTATTTAATTTTATCCAATATGTTAACCTTGAATTCTCCTACCTTGAGTAATGTTTTTAGTCCATGTTTAAAATTAACTATTTGAGAGTTACCTTAACTTTATTTCATTGACTTGATAGGTCTAAAAATGACTCGGACTACCAATTAAAATGTTTGTGTTTAATTGGACGAATTAAAAGTTCTTGTGGATGGATTAAAAAAATGTTTGTTTAATTAGTCTATTCATAAGTTGTTCGTTGTGATCAATTGATTTTCAAACTTCTATTTTATGATTTGATCAGTCTATAAGAGCTTTTCTTTTTACTAATTCTATTCAAAAAATTTATGTTTAATTAGTTCATCCAAGATATGCTTGTTTTGACTAATTGATTTCAAAACTTGTTTTTTCTAATGGGATCATCCAAAAGTGGTTTATTTGTAATCGATCGTATTTAAAATATTGTGTTTAACCAATCCATCCAGAAAAAAATTGTTTTAACTAGTTAATTTCAAAACTTGTGTTTTATGATCAATTCACCCATAAACAATTCATTTATATTCAATCATTTAAAAAAAAATTATGTTTTACTAATCCACGTGCGAAGATTTGGTTTCAACTAGTTAATTTAAAACTTGTATTTCTCAATTAGTTCACCTATGAGCTGTATTTGTTCTATTAATCCTTTTCAAAACCTTGTGTTTAATTGGTTAACCTATGAGTGATTCATTCTGATTAATAATTCTAAGAGCCAATACTTCTGTTATTAATTCACCTATACATGGTATGTTCTTAACTCATCTATTTTAAAACTTAGGTTTTCTAACAATTCTCCCTTTAGGGATTCATTATAGATTGACCACCAGAAAACTTATTTTCCTTATTGTATTTCCCTTTTGTATAATAAAGTGTTGCATGTTGTATATTTACAACAACAACAATAATTAAAATAACAACAATCCCTTAGAGATGATTGGTCGATGATGATGATATTTTATATGTAGTTGTGTCATGTCCCATTAGTTTTGGTGTTTTTTCTTGTGTTACAAATATGGTAAAATCAAGAATTCCATCTTTGAGGTTGATAGTTGGAATCTTATTTGCTTATGTTTTTACTTTTTTGCACTCATTTTCTAGTCCTGAGACCATCATTTACCCGAGTAAAAGATTCCTATGTTTTTTTTTTAATTTACTTCACTTTTTTGTGTGTGTTATAACTAGAGATTTTTCTTATGATTAATGTGTTCATTGTGGTTGGCCTCAGGCCAAATGGTGGTGGGGTATCGTTGATTGAGTTCATCTACCTTTCACATAACCAAATCCTTACTTAGACTTTGGTAGATCAATTATTCGGTTCCTAGGGTCGTTAATGATGTGATAATGTTTGCAAATGCATAAAATCACAAGAATTAGTAAGGTTTTTATGAATAAGAGACTGTTGGACCCATAAGGATCAATTATGGTATTGAGTATTAAAATTTACCAGATTATTTATTACTTAAAAATATAACTAAGAATTTATAAATTTGACCACTGAAATAAAACTAAAGTGTTTGAGAAAAGTAATTAAAAGAAATTGAGGATAAAACTTATAGATATAATAAAATAAATATAGAGCTTCTGATTTCACCTAGTTAATCCTACATAGTTTATTCCAAAATAATAATGATCCGTTACCACAATATTAGAATTGACGTAACATCCAAGTATATGGTATTGCTTATGACCTCACTGAAATGAAAACAATGAGTTTGGAATGCAACTACTAAATTATTGTTAGCCATACCTATATATTTACAAATTTATCAATTTCTTTAGCTCTAATAAAGAAGCTAACAAGTTGTTATAATGCTTATATTTTCAAGGAACAATATGAAGCAAGTTTTATACAATTTAGTAAAAAAAATTGTAAAGAAGCAAGTTCGTGTGGATAACAATTATTATTATGTATAATTGTCTATTTTATGTGAAGAGCAAGGTGAATGATTGCTTTATTCGCATGAACATCATTGATAATAGTTTGTCTTTAAACCTCATGCCTCCTACCATTATGAGATTTTTATGCTTTGATAAGAGATATGAGAGCACTTATTTTCAAACAAAATGCCATGCTATGGTGGATTTCCAAAAAAAAATGATGTGATGGTAATTAGGGATGTTCATAGTCTGGTTTGGGACAAAAAAAATTAACTTAACCAATTTTGTTTAACTTCTAGAAATTTCGACTAAAAAACCTAGTTCAAACTGAACCAACCCAACTCAATTTTTTCCTTTAAAAAAACTAGAAAACCCCATGTCTGAGCTTGTTTTTGGGCTCTTAATGGGCTTGTTTTAAAATGGGATTGAACATCTTCTTATCGGTTTAGGTTTCGTTAACAAATGCTTTTGTATTGGGCTATTTAAACCAAACAGGCCGAACCTCAAACTTCGGATATCAATAATAATAAATCAAATTTGCCATAGGAACTGACACATAGCTATCTTGTACAAATATGAACACAAGAATTATTTGCCGACAGAAAATGGACACTGAGAAACAAAAAATAAAAGCCTTAACTAGTTCGATGTAACAGGTTTTAGCTTATTGAAACAAATAATGAACAAACCAGATGCTTTTTCTTGTTTTTTTAATCGATTAGTTCAGTTTGTTTTTGTCCCAGATTGGTTTTTACAGTAAATATTCTTTGGTTTCTACGGTTATTTCAGTTGGTAGATCTCTTAGAACACCCTTAATGGTAATACATGTCAAGGTACAGTAAACTGTTTTACAATTTATTCTGACTTGTCCCTCATCAACCATACAAACTACGGAGACAGTCAACCCATCTTTTATACCATTCCCAGAAACAATTGTCTTTATCTCGTTTCAGATCATCCCCTCTACCTCAGCTATCTCCGAATTTTAGGACCTGGGACAGCAATCACCTTAGAATCTAGCTACAACCATTCACGCAACTTCCTAATTAGCAGAGCCCAACATAAGAAAGGAAACCCATTTTGCAGGGAAAGAGGAGGTTTACAACAGAGAAGTGATCACGCAGCAATATCATAACGAATGTGCTTCAGAAGCACGGGGATCACAATATCCGGAGAGCTCAACTGGGGCAGGTGGCCGTCTGATGACATGACTTCAACAATTGACTCACCACCAAGATTTTGATGCAGGTATTCAGCGACAACCACAGGCACTGCCAAGTCCTTCATGCTCTGCAGAATGTGGCAGGGCACTGTGACCATGTGCAGGATTGACCTCATGTCACTTTGGAAGATGGTCTGTGCCACGCTAAGGGCTATGTCTGGTCTCATATTGAAGAGGGTGCGGCTGAATTCTTGCACCGCTACAGAATCCATGTCTCCACCCACGGCTAGTGGGGCAAAACCTGAACACCATGCTTTATAATTGCTTTGCATCGCTTCAAATAACTGGTCTAAATCTTCTTGCTCAAATCCTCCAAAGTAATCAGCATCATTCAAATACCTGATTAGAAGAATATTGACAGATTTCACAATCGATTATGTTTTTTCTACTATGATTGTGGTACAGAAACAGATACCTAATTTGCATAGAGGCAAGTGGCTGGCTAACTAATAGCCCAAAACCCAACGACAAAAATATAATATAAAATCATCATATCATCATAAGCAACTCCTCTTTCAACTGATCATTAGAAAAATTTAAAGAACGATAAACAAGAGAGCGATCCATAGCATGTTATCAACAAATATTATAGAAGTAAAAATGGGCGGTACAGTCAATAAATGAACTGATGCATAACAATCAAACGCCGCTACAGTAGCAGCTGAAGTGTTTTAACAAAATTGTATCTAGATGGACGTGTCTTACTGTTTTTGTGATTAGAATTAAATGCAGTAGCAATTAGCAATACAACAGCGACTTTATGATGTAATTATGAAAAAAAAAATGATCAACGATTCAAAAGTTTTCGAGGAACAAACCTTGGAGAAGCAGAAAGCATAACAATTTTCGAGAAGAGTTCAGGGCGACTGATAGAGGCAATAGCACCAATAACGCTAGAAACAGAGTGAGCGACAAGAATACAAGACTCGACTTTTAACTCCTCTAAAATGGCAAGCAAATCATAAGCATAACCTTCAAGAGTTGAGTACCGATTGAAGTCAAAATACTCTGGGTTAGTAGTGCCAGCACCCATGTTATCATACAGAATAACCTTGTACTCATCGACGACGTGTGGAATCAAGTGCTTCCATACAGACTGATCCGTCCCAAACCCATGAGCCAAAACGATCACTTGCTCTCCTGACCCCAAGATCTTCGCGTTGTGAGCTTCTTCTACAATACCCATTTTCTATTTTTTTCTCTTTTCTTCAGCTAGAGCTGCTGCTTGACTCTCTTACGGGGCTGGCTTGTGTCTTATGGTGTGAAAGCGGAGTGGTCTCTTTTGTGGGTGTCGTTTTACACATTTAAATATGCAAGGAGGAGGAACCGGTGTTCCAATGAGGACCATGTATGTGTTGATGATTTTACGATAAGATTATTGGGTTGTTGTATGGTTGCGATGTTTTTTTAGGTTTTAAATTATTATGTATATTAATAAATTATTTTTAAAAATTGATTGCAAGAACGTTTAATACGCCAACTTGTCTATTTAATTTGATGTGTTCAAAATATATATTGTATAACAACTTAATAAACCAAGAAAAAAAATTATTTTTATGAAAGTTGTTTTTGAGATTTCAATTTAAAATTTTAAAAATTTAAAAATAATTAAAATAACCTAGGATCAATTCTCAGGTGATGCTAGTGACACGTATTGTATTCCGATATCGAATGTTAGTGATCATAAGATCATCAACTCTGAATTATGCAGTGGTGGAGTTGTGATGTAAATAATTGATCAAATGATGATGACTCATGCAACTCCCTTCTCCGGCTCTTAATGTATTTTTAAAAGGTACAATTAAGTTTATCTATGAGTGAGTAAACAATTCAAATAATTGAATTAAGTAGAAAACTAATATAAAATCAATAAAATAAATGGAATGAGATATCCAGTACAAAAATAAATTAGATTATTCAAAAAAAATCAATTAGTTTTGATTTTAGCATTCGATAAACCAAAAAAAAAAACTTTTTTTTTAAATAGAAAAAAAAATGTTAATGTCCATTGTATCAAAACCTCTAAAACATTAAATTAAAAGATTTATATATTTTTAAAATAGAAAATTAAAAAAAACTATATATATACACGACACACATGTGCTCCTCCTTCTCTTTGGTTTCTAGTGACAAAATGAAAGATAACTTGAAATGAGTTGCAAGTGGAGTATAATTTATGTTTTGCATACCAAAATGCTCAGGTATCTTCTTAGGATATATATATATATGATAAGTATAACTTGCCAACACTTTGATCGTTATGTATCCTTAGACCAAAAAAAAACATTTGGATCTACCTAAATATTTAATCTCAAACTTATCACTCATTAAACCCTTTAAACAATTGATCTTAGACATGTTTTTGGAGGCAATTAACATGTCATCAATATACAACAATATGTACATAAAAAACCATTTAACATCGTGCAATACACACAATTATCATAATCACTCTTAAAAGTATCAAACCTTTTATATAATTTTTTAGTGATTGCTTTAAACTATGCAATAACTTTTTCAATAAAACTCTTTTTTTTTTAAATTTGAGTGTTGAAAACCTATAATGGATGCATGTTGATCATTTCCTCCGGTGTAACATGTAGAAAAGCTATTTTGACCATAGTTATTAATTCGTTCTGTTCCGATCAAAATGGCCTGAATTTTTCATTCTGTTCAAAAAATCGAGATAAAAAAACGTCGTTTTTAGTCTCAGTTTTAATTCCGGTCCGTTTTGGAAATTCCGGCCAAAATCATTTTTTTTTTATTTTTAATTTTTTTTTATATCTATACATCAAAATAATTTAAAAACACCAAAATATTTTAAATAAAACAGAATTCAAATTTTAATTATGCTTGTTAAATTAAAATTTTATTATATATATAATTAATTATATATGAGCAGTACAACACCGAAATGGCACGCCGGAACGACGACTAGAACGGTATTGACAAGATTTTGACATTCAACTACTCAAGCTTTAAGTCAAATAAAGTAACCATAATAAATTGTATTTGGATTGAATTATGCTTGACATCTAGAGACAACACCTTATTGAAGTCTAACACATTCTTTTTATATAAAACTCTTATCAACTTGGTGTGCTTTAAACCTTGCATCTCAACAAACTTCCATGTCTAGTTCATATTAAAAAAAAATCTCATTCATAAAAAGTATCCATTAAGAATATTATTTGCAAGCAATGATTTTTGTTATAAGAACAAGACTTATGATCGAGAAGATTCTTTGTAACCTATATGTCTCAACAAGACTTCCATGATCGTAGATTCTTATAATAATCAAAAAAATAAACTAAATCAATATAACTATACTTAACTAGTGCTTTTATCTATCTTATTTTCATCTTCATCTTGAAATACTTTAATATTGTTCTTCATATGTATTTTTATAAAGTATATCATGCACTATTTTCTTATGATCAATTAAACATTATTATGATATGACACAAGACTTAATCATGACTCCACGCTTAAGTATCTCTTCCTGTAACATTCAATAATAAATTTAAATGACTTGTGATCAATACAACAAATATACTTATGATCTAGTGCATTTTATCATATCTTAATTGTATTCATCTTCAATGTATCGAACAATAAACTTATAACTATAAGTGAGCGTCTGACCATATCGAAGTGATGGATGACTTTCTTATAAAGTTATATCATGAGACCTATGATCTCTCTACTTAGTTTCTTCGATATGGGATGTCAAGTAGAAACATTGAACTTATGATCATGACCTCATATAAGCACAAGTGCCTTTAGTATTCATATTTAACTCCATCACTAACATGAAATAACTAGTATCTCTACACTAAGGTTCACCCTATTGATACATCAAATCCAATTGCCTAAAAATTTAGATCATTTAATTGGCTTTATCTTGTTGATCATTACAACACAACATAATTATCCATATAAGCCAACGATAGATTAATGATCAACAATATCCATTCACCCGTATTCATAGCCTAAGTCGCTCTGCATCAAACTTTATCTTTTTAATATGAGCTAAGTTGAATAACAAATACTCTATTTTTAGAGTGATCAATAGGAGAACAAACCATACCTCAACGGAGTATTCAACTTTAAAACCGATCATAAATATTTATTCACTAGATAACAAGTCATGTTAATTACTTTATTCAGAAAGTCTTTCGATAATTCAAGCATACAACATGCTATTTGTATTAATGTCGAATAATTCTTTTATTCTTGCAAAAACCCTATAAACTCACCTAATAAGACGTCCAAACCATTATCTAATCTTAATCATTTAATCATCTCACGAGTATGCTTCTCATCATCACTTGAATATGACAAACATATCATTTTTTTCTATTAAGAAAATAGACCTATATCTTCCTATAATAGCATATCCACATTGCTCTCATCTTCCTATCCTTTCCCTTTTCATACTCCCACCATTTCTCATGAACGTGCAAAGCTCGAGGGAGTCTTTATCAGAGTGTTTTTTTTTTAATTTAAAATATAACCATCCCAATCGAAGCTTGCGTGCATGAACAGGGCTCCATTAGGATGTGAAAGAAGTTAATAATAGCTGGAATCGGTCAAACTTTGAGATATCTCTATCCTGGTAACAAATTAGCTGAGTAGATGTTCATTCTCATTATCAAATGGGTCCATGTCTTCGCTGATTTTTGTGCAATGAAGCTCTTCTCCATTATTGACATCTACAGACAAAGGTACGCATCAATTATTATTGCTGCTCCGAGAGAGTTGGGTAGGAGTTTCCTGTTAGATGACGACACATGAACAAGCAGTCCCTGCATAATAAACCACCTTCATCTATAAATTTTAGATTCGATTTTTATAGTTTTTAATATAATAATTACTAAAAATTTATATAATCGTTAATTTTAAGATTCATAAAATTAGTTGAGATGTATGAAAATTAATCTGAATATCTATATTAATTAAAAAATAGGCTGCGAGTTGCCTGCTGAAATTTACATCACCTGCCTTATACTTGATGATAAACTTTAAGTTTCGTATTATTTGTTTTCCTTGGTTAGGGATGAAGGTCGAGCCATCGACCCAGCTTTCTTCTAGTTTTCTGAAGACGACATTTTGGAGGCATTAGCTGTGATTAGTTGGCTATGAATCTCGACCTTTCACATCCTCCTCCTACTCTGCAGATTCATTAAATAACAGATGCGGGAAGTTTCAATTTCAGAGTAAACTAGCCGTTTAAACAGCAGCCACGGGTTACAGTTTTTTTTTTTATATATAAACTAGGTTGTTTTAATGTGTTTTTTTTATAAATTTTAAAAAGGCTACACAAATGTTTAATTTAATAAATCGAAAATCATTTATAAAAATAAATAAAAATTAAGAGATAAATGTAGATTAAGATATTGAATAATATAAAATGAGACATTAAGGTTATTATTTTTACTGAACTTATTCATTTAAATCAATAAAAAATAAATTTATATTCTAAAAAACTTATAACCTAAAAAGTAAATACAAATAAAAGTAACTGAATAAACTCACGCTATAAAAAAAATATTATACAAAACCGAACACATCAAAAATATTATTTAAATATATGCACACACACACAAGTATAATATTTAAAAGCAGCGTTTTTTTTAATAATTTATTGAAAAATTAATATTTCTCAAATAATTTTATATCACTATTAATATATGAACTGTAAATCATTAAATAGAACATCTAAAAGAAATAAGAGTTTAATATCTTTTCAGTAAAAAGCATGTTTATAATATGGCATGATACACGTTTATAACCCTTTTCTATCACTTCTCTTTAAAAGTGTTTTTGAAAAAAAATATTTTTTATTTTAAATTATTTTTTAAATATTTTAGATCATTTTTCATTTTCATATATTAATATCAAAAATAATTTTAAAAAATAAATAAATAATTACTTTAATACATTTCTAAACAACAATCACATAAAATATAAAAAGACACTCGCACATGAAACATAAGAGTCATGAGACACTCGCACATGAAACATAAAAAGTAAAAAAGAAGTATACACTGATTTGCCGGAAAAGTCTCCGTTGCATGACACACGTGCAAGAAAATATATCGCAGAGAAAAGACTTGTTTGAGAAGGCAGTTGTGGTAATTTTTTAAAGTAATTTTTGTATCGAAATACATCAAAATGATTTTTTTTATTTTTTTAAAAATCATTTTTAATATCATCATATCAAAATGATATAAAAACACTGAAATATATTCATTTTAAATATGAAAAAAATTTAATTTCTGCGGCACGGCGTTATTTTCAAATGACAGAGGCTGAGATATAGTGGTAGAAAGATGGATAAAATTTTCAAATGACAGAGGGTGAGATATAGTGGTAGCATCATCTAAGCCATCAAGGGTATATTCTACTGTCAACTTGTTTCATCTCTACATTACAGGAAGAGAATATTTTGCTGAATTGAGGTCACACACACACACATATATATATTTCAATTCAATTGCAACTCATCTTCCGAATTGCTATATTTTCTTAAGCATATCCAATAAAAAAATAAAATAAGGGATACCGTTCAGCCCTGTCATAGCTCCATCCTGAACTCTCAAATGCTGTGTGTATCCCTTTCTACTCACCAGATATGGGTGCCAACGGCTAGTATTTCTTTCTGAGAACAGAATTTGAAGCTAGTCTTGGGCTTCATCTTAGTTCGATGAGAAGATATCAACAGGGGAGGTTGTGCAGTCAACAAGATTATGATCCAATCTACCATTTGAAGAGCCTTTTGGATCATCTAGATACACAACAATGACAGTGATATCATCGTGGATATGGCGTCTCACTCCTCTCTCAGTTGTTTTTATATCATCGTATCTCATTTCTGTTTTCCTTGCAGCCTCCTGCATGGCAGCTCTCGCCAATCGCTTTGCTATTCCCTGTAAAGAAAGCTCGCACTCATTTTTCAGCACAAAAAGAAACATCTTTTTGTTACAGTGCATCATTAGTTGTGGTTTAAGACAATTTACAGGCAAAAAAGTGAAAAAAAGTTTTCAAAAGTAAGTTCAAAGAAACAAATTATGAATGAAGAATTTACAAAAACAGATCATAAGGGAGACATTACGATTCGGGGGCTTCTCAAAACTATGTCGACAGCTGTTTTGTCAGTTATTTGCTCCCATAGACCATCTGATGCAAATATCAAGAACAAGTCTTGTGGCTTCAGCTTTCTCATCAAAATTGATGGTTCTGCCGTCAACACAGGCCTTGTTAAAGGAAAAGGGAATCCAAATCGCTGAAAAAGAGGATCTCTATTGAGCTCAGTTTTCTTTAAATAGAAGTCTCCTATTGATCTTGAGATCTGCAGTAGAGAAGTTTTAGATAAACTTAGTGCATCACAAGCTGTAGACTGTCACTAGAAATTTTGACGAGTAAATGATTTCAATCAACAACAATGTACCTACTTTTAGCTCATAAAAAGGTATAGAAGCTGAAATTATTGCAGCCATGCATCTTAACTTACGCTTGATTCCATTAGAGCCACATAACTTGTATTATACCTCCAATTTACAGAATAAAAATGTTCACAAATGTCCAGTTCGCCTATGTTATGGATGCTGTTGGAACACAGAGCGTTATACATTGAAGAACACATCTTATGAACCATTCTTCAAACTAATCCGATCTAAGAATAGGTAGCCAACAAGTCAAACTATGGGGAGGAGAATGTTTTACCCTTTCGCATTTGAGAAACACGATATAACTAGCATAGACAGGTTACGGAAATTCAGCCAAGGAATTCAAAAAAGTTCTGTTTCATGCACTCTTCACGAAGTATTATTTGTAAGCTGTAGACTATTGTTCTCAAGATATTATTAGGGAGATGTCGGCATGGAATATAGATAATAACTTGTACCTTCAACGACAAGAGGTAGATTGTTTCAAGGCTATAGAGATCAAACTTACCTTGAAAACATTTCATAAATAATCACCAGGACAAGCATAAATTTCACAGCATAACTTAAGATAGTGACTCTGTCAAACATCAGCATTCAAAGGCATTTTGTATAGATGCAGGATCAAATACCAGCAAAATGAAGAGTTTAGCAAAGATTCATCAAATCTTTAGTTTCAGTTTGCGTCCATCCAAACCAGTTTACGCAATCGCCGCTCATGCTGGGCCAATTTCTATCAGATAAATGGAAACCAAGAGAATTTCGACATCCACTATGAAGCAAGAGTACAAAAAACTGATACCTGAATTATGCCCTTTATCCGCCAAACTCCACGAGTACAAACCACAATATGTGCATCGTCAGGATGGAGTGCCTCCACCTCCTTCCTCACCTCCTCAACGCAGACATTATGATCAGTAGTTAACCTTTCTGCCACCACTGCACTATTTTCCTTGCCTTCGGATACTTTTCTACCGAGTACTGCTCTCGAGTCCCCGAGATTTGCCACGTATAAAACATCATTTGATATTGCCCCAACAAGGCAGCAAGAACCCACAGATGCCATCTGAGGCCGAGCTATCCATGATTGCTTTACAAAATGTAAGAATTCCATTTCGGCAGCACCAATTGCTTTTCTTATCGCATCTGCAGATAATCCTCCTTGTTCTGCTGCAAACTCTGATAGAGAAAACCATCGAATTAAGAACAAGACGATTAAAGAAATGAAAAATACTAAAACATTGTCCAAGTGAGTTACTATATTGTTTTGATTTAACCAACATGGAATTGCCGATAATAACAATGACCCCAAAACATAAGGTCTTTACATTTCATTGTTGACATTAATTTTTCAAGTATTCTCACCATGTCAATAATTCAACTACCCACTTTTTTTTCCTTTCTTTTCCTGCACCTTCTCGGAAACTGAACTTAGCAAGATTAAACAGACGAAAACTAAAGATGCTAAAACCTTGGTCTATTTTCTTTTAATAATTTTTTCCAGTTCAAATTCCAAAAATATGCAACAAAGACAAAAGCAGAACCAAAGCTCCACCAAAGTGGAAGAGGGTAAACATTACGAAAAATCAAGATCATAAAACCTTTCATTTTCTTCTACTTTCCCACTCTCTCCCATGAACCAAACATGCTCTATAAAACTTAAAAGAAAAGGGGAAAAAAACGGTGCTCACTATGGAGGAAAGGAAACAAATGGCTAGTGAGAAAGCGAGAAGCCTCAGGGCCACCATGGCCATCATAAACACCAACATAAGTAGCAGAAGGAGAAGTGAAAACTTGTCCCTGGTCCTCAAGCAAGGAGTTAGCTTGAACCACAGCAATTGAATAATCTCCAGAAGCATAAGGTTTCAAGTCCAAATGCCATAATAGCCCATCTCCACCACCCCCACCTCCTAAACACCTAATTAACGGCCTTGTACACATCTCCAAAAAAATGCCCTCTCAATGAAAATCACTCTCTTTGTCCCTGTGTGTTTGATTTACGAGTTAGTTTAGGTGCATAAATTGAGGACAGAGAAGAGGAGGGAGGGAGGGATATTGGGAGTTGAGGACGGTTCGAATGGGGTCTTGAGAATGGTTCAAAGTAAACGGTTAGGATGGTGGAAGTTTAAGGTTTTTGTTTCCTTAGTTGACGTGGACCAAGAAAAACTTGTCTTCAGCTTTCGTCAGCTTAGAATCCCATTGCTTGGTGTTTTCTCCCAAACAATTGTCGGTTTCTGATTCTGTGACTTATCTCCTTTTCTTTCGGAAGCAAGGGAGCACGCCGGCGCTACTCACCTGATCGATGATTGTTTGTCATTGTTTCAAAAGCATTTTTTTAAAGAAAAATATTTATATTTAATTTTTATTTTAACTTAAAACTTTTTAATATTTTAAAATCATTTTCATTTCCACTATATTTTTATAATACCTTTTTAAATAAAAAGAATTTTTAAAATCAATATTAAATATTCAAAGTGTTTATTGCCTTTTGGGAGTTTTGGCATCGAGGGCGGTGGTAGCCGTAGGTGGAAGTTTTAGCATAGTTGTTATTTCCGTTCTGTTCCTACCGTTCCATTTCGTTTAAAAAAATAAGATAAAATCGTGTCGTTTTCGTCTCGGTTTTAATTTTGTTTTGTTCCAGAAATTCCGACCAGAACGCCTCGGTTCCGTTCCAGGTTCAAAATTTATTTTTTTTATTTTAAAAAAATTATTTTTGACATCTATACATCAAAATAATTTAAAAACACCAAAATATTTTCAATAAAAAAGAATTCAAATTTTAATTATGGTTGTTAAATTAATATTTTATATATATATATATAAACAGTATGACACTGAAACAGCACGTCGGAACGCTCCGAAACCGGAACGTTCCGTTACAATCGAAAAACCAGAACGGCATTGACAACTATGAGTTTTAGAACGAGAGTTTATAAATAGTTAAAAATATTTTTAAATGGTGAAAAATCTTGAAGAAGTGTTTAGTTAAATATACAATTAAAAATGAGGTTATATAGAATACAATTAAAAATTTATAAAATATACATGTAATTTTCATTCATATATATATATATTACCTAATATATAATAGTCGTGGGTTTTTTACTGTTTGGCGCACTGTTTCTTCGGAGTAAAATCACTGTGGACTTTGACAGTATACAAACGATTTTACCCTTGATGATCTCGGGGATGTGTTGTTGGCTGAGGGATGTTTTTGATTTTTCATTCTCTTTTGTTTTTGTCTTTTGTTTTGGGTTCTTGGTTTCTGTTTTTGAAACCAGTTCGTGCAGTGAGGGACGAGAGGTTTTTTTGTTGTTGGAACCAATTCAGGTAGCGAGGCATGGGACGAGACATTAAACTCTCTTTGTTTGCCGTCGTAAACTCCCATTGAAGGTCTGGATTGTTATCTGAAGTATTAAGGTGCTTCATCAAACCCCAATTTCATTTCACATAACAATAATTTCAAAAATAGATAATGAAAAAATCAATGTAAACAATCAATATTTCATAGCAGGAAGGAATAGTGCTTACATGGTTCAAGGTAGTGGACAGGGATCATGATGTCTGTTAAAATGAGATAAACGGGGAGAAATGAGATTGAAGGAAGCGATTGGATGCAAATAAAATAAGAGGAAATTAAATTCAAAGGAGAAATCTTGAGGAGTTAAGCGGAGAGATTGACGGATCTTGAGGGGACACGTGGCTCTGAGACAAGCTAGCATTTTTAGGGGTGCTGAGCATAGTGGAGAGTGAAGATAATGTGGTTAGGTTAGATGATGTTTATGATATTTACCCCAAATTCAAGAGAAGAAATGAATGAAGCCAGCAAGCATGTTGTTTGAATCTGGACACAAGAAGATTGTCTAAAGGCCCCACCCGTAAATCATAGAGAAGTTTTATATATATAATAATAAATGAAAAAAATATCAATTTAAAAATTAAAAATTGATTTATCAATTAGATAAAGTAACACACAATTCTAGAAGATGATTAATTAAAAACTGGTTTTAATCTATTAATCTTTTTCAATGTTTATACTTAGAGAAATTTCACATTAAATAAAATTTATTAAAAAATATATAAAAGAAATGTGTTTGTTGGCATGTGGTTCTTTAAAAATCTTTTTTTTATAAATATATTTATTAGTAGGTTATTTATCATTTATATCTTCACATTCTATGTTTATTGTTCTGTCAATTCATATTAATATTTGAAAAACGAATTTCATCAAAAAGTTCTTACAAAATTATTTTTTTATACCTTAAAAGTAAGTTTTATCATAAATAAATAAATAACTTTTTTTTTTGCAAAATAAGGTTGTATTTACTCTTAATATAAATATATATTGTTCTCTCTAAATTTATTTTTCAACCTTTTTGAAACCAAAAACACCTAAAAAGCAATCCTAAAATCTCTTTATTTGTTTCGGTCCCAAGATTTTTATTTGTTGCAATTTTTCCCTTTAATTAGAATTAATTATATTTTTTTATTTTGACCTTTATTCTTTTAATTTTTTATTTGGTATGATTTCTTTGGTTTTTCCCGGTCCTTCTTATACAATGTTTATTTTTTACCTGTATTTATGTATCTATGCCTTTAATTTATTTTATTTTCTTATATTGATGTTTTATTTTTATTCAGTTTAATCTTGGTATTTTAATTGATGTTGGCGATCATTTTAAAATTAATATTTCTTCTTTTTTCCTTTTATTCTTTTTTATGGTGTTTTTTATTATTTATATTTGTTCTTCAAAACAAATGATTTTAGTGATTATTTTTTTATTGTTTTTTTTTTATAAAAAATGTTTTGCTTTTTCTTTATTTTTTGGGGCAATTTAATGATTTTAATTGTGTGGGCAGTAATGTTGATAATAATTTCAACTGTTATAGTCATGATAATGATGACAACGTAGAGATGAATTTTCAATGATATCTTCTTCCTTTTGTAGTTATAAATGAACTACTTATTTTTTTTATTTGGTTATTCCAAGTGTTTTCAAAATTTATATTTTGTTTGTTGTGTTTAATTTAAATTGAATTATAAATATACTAATACTAATACAGTGAATTCGATAATTTAGGTATCCAAATCTTCTTGCGTTTTTAATGACGATAATAATTTTATGTCGGTGATTTCGTTGAAAATACTAAATAAATAAATTTATAACCATTTAAAATTTATATATTTTATAGGAAACTCGAAGCAAGTATAATTCTTTACGGATTTATTATTTTACCCAAATTTATATTATAATAAAAAAATTCTCATATAATTATTATTTTTTATGTTAAAAAAAATATAATTTTGACCGCGACGAAGTGCGGTTAAGTAGCTAGTGTGTATATATATAAACCAACTTTTGGCCTTGGTATAAGGCTATGTCTCAAAAAGAAGTTGAAGTAGTGTTTGGAATGTTTAGAGCTAATAATTTCATGACACCAAAGACCAAGTGTCTTTGAACCCATACTTTCTTTAGCGTTTTTAATTTAGTTAAATGATTATTAGATAAATTCCTATAAAACTCAAAACCAAAAATATAATGAGATTTTTAATAGACCAATTGAATTTAATTATGAGCCAAATTAAAATTTAATTATGTCTAAGAATTAATTTGAGTCTAATTGAAGGATTTAATTAGATATAAGAAATTAATTATACTTTAAATGAGTCAAATTAATTTTATTATGGACTTGATTGGTGAAAACTAAGTTTAAGATCCTAATTTGGATTTAATTGAGAATATGGTGCCAAATGTACTTTTACTACGTCAATTGGTTCAAATGAAAGGCCAAATTGCAAGTAAAACATTGTTTTATAGTTAATTAAGAGCTAATTTGTAGTAATTTGTAACCAAGTACCAACATGTAAAAGACATTCAATTATAGGGGCTTAATTGATTGCACTAAAGGGTGAAATTGAAGAAAATCGAGAGTTTAATTGTCATTTGAGAGTCAAATTGTATAAGTCCAAATCAAGGACCAAAATAAAAAGGCCACAGGTAAAAATGAGGCTCACGTTGAAATCCAGCCACAAGTAAAAATTGCACTAAATTGGAAGTTTAGGATCAATTATTAGTGCAATTGAAAGGAATTAAATGTTAAAGGATCAAATTAAACTATAACAAAAATACCTAATATAAACTCTAAAACGACGCCATTTTGATGAAGAAAAAAAAATATAAAAGAGCAATGTTTAGCATGTTAGGCATCCAATGACCTAACTTGACCTAATTGGGTCGGGCTAGGTGGATGAGTCAAGCCTATCACAATATTATATTTATATTATATTAATATAATAGTCAAATATTATACCCATAACATTTTTCCTCACAAAGATATACGAGTAGATTAGTCGGCTTCGCGCACCCCATGACTGGTTGACGACTTCTCTAGGGACAATTTGGTTAGGCTAGGTTTTGCTTGTTTAATTGATTGCTTTTGTTGGTGTATTTAATTTTAGCATGCATTTTTACTTTCAAATAATGCATGAGCACATCGTTTATGGATTAATACCCTCAAGCACTGTAATTTTATAAATAAACTCAATTTTAGATTAGGTGAGAAATAATGGTCTATCTCATGACTTTTAGTCCAGCTTAGATTCATGAAACGTCGAACTATGGTGTTTTATTCAGTAATGTCAGTCCATAGTCCCCCAACCATTACTTATGAATCCCTATAATACATTTATGTAAGGGGATCATTAGATAGTTCATAGAAGCTTTCGAGACTAGGTAGAAAGCTTACCTCATTTGTAATGGTGTACTTGCCCTTAGTGTATTAATTGTTTGATAATCCAAACCTAATGATCATGTACATATATTTGCATCCATTTATTGTAAATAGCATACATGTACATTCACTTGATCAAAATATAGGTCTCCGAAGATATTAAACTTGTAGAGTCTACAATACTCAACTTCGACAAAGAAAATATAGAAGCTGAAGAGTGTGCTCACCATAATGCTCACTTCTAGGAAGAGATTACTTTCTGAAAGTTATCATGATTCACCTCATTAGTTTACTCGAGTAAGCACTTATAAATGCCTCAACCAAGACATATATACTTGAAAACTACTCACATTATCTCTCAACAATAATAGAAACTAAAGATGAAGACTAATATGATAGCTTGGGATTAAGGAGTTTCCTCCCTTAGTGGTTTTAAGTTCGATCCATGGATTGCTAATATGATCACCATTGTAAACTTACATGATTGTTAATTTTAGGGTCCATGAAATTAGTTGAAATAATACACAAGTTGACTAAACACCAATGTTAATAAAAAAAATAAGTAGAGAAACGAAAGCTAAAGATTAAACTAAAAAGAAGACAATGAATTGGAAGCCTAAAAGAAAGGGCCGGTTGGAAGCAGTTTGGAGGGTAGAAACAATATAATTTATTGTCAAAAAACAAACTGCTCCCACCTTCATTATTTACACAAGAAATCAGACAACAACTACTACAATTAATTCAAGTAATTTTCATTTAAAATGTTAATACTATATGTTTTTTTTTAAAACTAAATAATAAAATTAAAATGAGAATTATTTGAAAATCAAATAAAATATAATTCATAGACTTGACAAATTCAAAGAATCTAGATAAATAAATTAACATAGGCTAGAAAAAAGTAATTTTCTATATCAAATAATTACGAAAACATGACTGTTTTTACAAAAAAAAAAAAAAAAACTCACCGGCTTCTCCCATCTAAAAACTCTAGTGCCATACAAACTTAATTTTCACTTTCAATTACAATGCAAGCACGCGAAACTAAAGACAACAAAACAAACAAAAAACACATGGATTTTAATGAGCGCAAAAAGCTAATCTCAAGCTCACAATTTTTATTTTCTCTAGAATTTAAATACTACTTAGAAAATTTACAAGACCTTGAACAAGTCAGAAACTCTACCTAAATTAAAAAAATAAAATAAAATTTTTGAGATTGCAGGGAAAGAAACATAAAATCCAAAAACAAACATGAAATCAGAAACTGACAAGGAAAAATCATAAAAAATATCTAGGGCAATAGTTTGAAAATCTAAAGATTTATTAGGGCATATTTGGGAGGGCGATTACGGTTGCTTTTGAAAGTGCTTTTTATTTAGAAATACATCAAAATGATATTTTTTTAAAAAAAAATCATTTTTGACATCAACATATCAAAATGATCTAAAAACATTTCATTTAAAATGAAAAAAAATAACCAAACAACGTTTCAACTGCTTGGCCAAACAGACACTTAATTATATGAGTAGCCATTTCACGCTACTCTAAGAGAAACAACATCTAGAAGCTCTTGTAAAAATTTGGACGTAATTCAAAGACAAAATAAAAAAAAAATGGTTTTTTCAAGTGATTACTTTAGTTTGATGCGAAAACTTCTTGAGCCTAATCTTGTATCATTCCTCCATAAACATATATGTTATGTCATCTATATAATCTATCTGAGACAAATTCTTATCTATATAGAAGATGTACTTTGAGTTACTCATAGTCATCCATTCTCGCAAACCCAACTACATCATATACGCTAGTACAAGAGCTTATAGTCTTCTAACCTGGAATGTGGTGTTTCGAAATTAAATGTCTATTTACTCATAATTTATTTATGATACATGTCAATATTATAAGTTAAATAACTTACATAGATAATTCATATAAGTTTGCATACACAGAAAGAAAGAAGAAGAGAAGTATGTCTCGTTAGTGATGACATCAATCCCTTAAAATTATCCCAAATGGGTAGAAGCTGTTTCAAGGGGTAAGAAAGATAACAATCCATGGATTCCACGTCATAATTAGAAGGAAGAAACCATCATGTCTTTGATTGGTTGAAATCGCTAATTTCTATGAAACGGACGATGTTCAAAATTTTTGTATTAAAGACGCAGCGGGGACAGCTTTACCCTGACACTACAACTTTATTTTATTTGCTTACTATGCTTAGGCTTGGACATTAAAATTGAGATGGATAAAAAAATTAAAAAAAATCGAAAGAAATAAATCCAAATGAGTTGATATGCATTTATATGCTAAATAAAACTAAACTTGAACACTAATAAAATTGTATTTGACTTATGCAAAATCGATAAAATCAATAAAAATCGGCCTGCTTTTATGAATTTATTAAATTTGTGATATGAACAATCAAGTTAATTTTGAATTTTAACTTATAATATTTATTGATACTTTGTGAGATCAAATATATCTTTCAAATTACATGTTGGATTTGGTTGAGATTTTATAGGGAAATATTAGATACATGAAATATATTTTGTTAGATTAAATAAAGTCCAGAAACATATTATTTCATATAGTTAAAATTACTACACGAATCTTGTCAAAACTATCAAACTAGTCTTTTATATATTGTTTTTGAAACATTTGGAATTACAAATAAAATTTTCTTGTTATTCTAAATAGGATAAAAACTAGACTTCTTAATATTTTTAAATATATATTATAAACTTAGTAATTTATTTATACGGAGAACTATATGTTTGAAATCTACTAGGAATCTATGAAAAATAAAGATCTAGACCAAGATTGTCAATTTCGGAACATTCCGTGCCGTTAAAAAACCGAGATAAAAAAGACGTCGTTTTCATCTCGGTTTAAATTTCGGTTTGTTTCGAAAATTCTGGCCATATTCCCGCCGGAATGTCTCAGTACCGTTTTGGATGTGCCGTTCCGACCTTAAAATCCTCTTTATTTTGATTAACTTGTGATTTTTTTCTATTTTGAGATTATATTTGTTTGAATTTGTGTTTATATTGTATAATTTAAAGTTAATTTATCTTGAATTTTAATTATGCTTGTTAAATTAATATTTTATTTTTTTATATCCTAAACGCTCTGGAACCGGAACGTTCCGTTCCAATAGAAAAACTGGAATGATATTGACAACCCTGATTTAGACTACATGGAAAAAAATTAGAATGAAAACTTTGTTTTTATTATCATATTTTATTTATTTAATTAATGTTAAAAAATATTTTAAATTTAAATTTTTTCTGGCATATCAAACATTGTTTAATAGTTTATTTTAATCATTAAACTTATGCCAATTAATTACTAATTTAAACTCATTAGTTTTGCAACTTGAAAAAAGTTCATTATGACTTGTTGTGATGAGAACAACCAAGTTGTCACCGAGTTCTTTTATAGTTACTATCATTTGGTAATTTACACATATTAATTTTTTTTTAATGTTATTGATTTGTTGATTTATATTATCTATTTTTTTATTTATTAAAAAAATCAAAAGAAAGAAATCCAAATGTGCTGACAGCTTATCCAATATAAATTTCTCATTGGATCCGAGTGAATAATTGTAATAATTGTGTCTCCTGTCGTTTTTTTTCCGTAAATGACTTTACTTGAGCCAAAAAATTGGAATCTTATTAGAGTTTTCTTTAGTAAATTCTAGGTGTGCGTGGTAAAGTGGATTCAGATTATTTTTTTTATAAAAGTATTTTTAGTTGAAATATAATAAAATAATATTTTTTAATTTTTAATATTATCATATAAAAAAGTGTATAAGAAAATTATTTTTTTTATTTTTCTGATGAATAATTTAAAAAATACTTTAAAAAACAAAAAGTGTTACAATACTAAATAAACATAACGAATTAAAATATTTACTAATTTACTAATTTTGAAAATTACTTTCTCTAATTTTGAAAAAAAAAATCTTTAGTTTAAAAATTAGTTTGTGAATTTATTTGTAACTTAATACTTTTTATTTATCCATCTCATGTTGTTTTTTGATTTATTTAAAAAACAAAAAAGAGGAAAAAAATAGATGGTATGGAATGATGAATGAAATTTAATGTTATTTTTTTAGCAAAATAATATTAAATTAAACATGATTACTACTTATCAAGAAACTAAGTAATTAGTTTTAAAATGTAAAAATATATCTAATTTATTTTGCAAAACTAGAAAAAATAATTTATAATTTACTATTAGAACTACAATTTCTTCTTCCGTTTTGATGCAATGCTATTATTATTATTTTAAAAAAAATCAAACTAAATACAGATTATATTTCTTTTCTAAAATATCCTCCCCTCGTTGTTTGTCTTTACCTTTTGCTTCTTCTGTTTATTTCTTCCTCTCTCCAATCCATCGCTCAGCTTCTCTCCCATGTGTGTGCTTTTGTAGCAGTCACGAATTGCCATGCCCCCACATCCATAAAGTTTCAATTGTCACGCCACAATCATTACATGCACCAACACCAACACCACGGCCTCACTCACCCTTCATTTTTCATCATTTCCTCCCTTCAACTTAGCTTCCATTTCTCAATCATTTTTATTTTTATTTCTTATGAAAATAATGGTGAATTATGTTTTCTTGTTATTATTATTATTTTTTATTTTTTATTTAGCTAATGACACCTTATTTATACCGGTAAATAACACATCGTATACTTGTTTATGTTTTAACCATCAAATCAAAGTGTGGAATTTTACAAGTAAAGAGTTAATTTCTAATCCTTTTCATTTACGAATATTTAATAAACATGCTAAAAAACCACATTGAATTCACTAATAGCAACAAAAAAAAACATTATTTCATAAATAAAAAACTCGAAATCAAATTGAAAGGAAAAATCCTCTCAAACCTCAATTTATTTTCTTACCATATTGATAACACTCCTCGGCAAGATGAACTTATTGATACTAAGATTTATTTATTTATTTATTTAGTGATTTGTTCTCTCTTTTCTAAGACTTATGGACTTAAACACTAAACAATTGAAGTTATAGATCAAATTGTACTTTACAAAACCAAGAATTCATAAACTAAATCCTTATCAACAAAAATGAAGTTTTTTGGGTGAGAATAAAAAGACCCTTATTTGTTTTTTATTTTTAATTTGGTCATTCTTTAAATTATTTTTTACACCAAATTTTAAGGTGGCCTCTAATTCAATTTTTAAAGTTTATCAAACACATTAAGTTGAAGAAAATGCAAAGAAACAAAATCTCAACATATAAAATATCACCATCATAGCATGTAAGGATGAAATTAAAAATAAATAAAAAAAGGTGTTCATAATGAATTTAGGCAAATGAAAAGTAAAACACCGATGTTATTTTTTAGTCGCATTGTGCACTGTGTAAAGGTCCTACGGAGCCTCGCAATCTTCAAAATCCTTCATTTTATATATAAAATCCATAACTAGCCGCTGTTCTAGTTTAGGGTTTTCACAGCCTCAACATTCTCCAAAAAGTAAGAGCTGTAGCTCTAGTTAACAGTGCCAATTCACATCAGTAACAGGTAACAAACAGAAAATCTAAATTAAAGAGAAAGCGGATCCAAAAAACAAAAAAGGCAGAGAAAAAGATAATGATTAAAGGAAAACAGGCATGCTGCGAGAGGAATTGTTTTTAAAAAAGAGTCTAGACAGCTTCCCCTTCATGGTCAAGATAGGTATTTGCATGTGAAAGCTGCTTTATCCACTCGAACGTTCGATGACGTGACAGAGCCTGCTTTCCATCCTGCTGCTTGTGCACCATTCTTTTCTTCATCTTCAATTCCTGCAGCTTCTCCTCTACCTCCATGGACCCTCTTCCACTTTTATCATTATTGCCATTTCCTGCGCTGCGACTCCTGCTGCTGCTGCTTTTCACGACAGCGATATTGCTCTTCAATGGAACTGGTTTCTCTGCACTGACTGAACAGCTACATCCACTTAATAACCCTCCACTTTTCTCCAGCAAACTCTGTTTTTCCATCTTCCTCCCACTATCAGCGCTGCTATGTCTACTCACGTTCTTGATTTTCCAGCTACTTTTACTATTGCCACTGCTAACGTAAATTTTGCTGCCCTTGTTGATGCTTGAATTGCTGCTACTAGAGCTACTGTTCCTACTCACTGAATTACGAGCCTTAAGATCTTGCAACTCAATCTCTGGTGTACGGACCAAACCCAGTCTGAAAAGGTCCCAGATTGAAGAATTTCTTGGTTTGCTACTAGCTGCGTTCCCCAGCGAGGCAATGGAGAGTCTAATTTGAGGTTTTGGGCTTGGATGTGCGAGGAACTGGTTTTGAATTATTGGCTTTATCATTCTTGTTCTGGCAATGGCAGTGCTTGTGCTGCTGCTGCTGCTTGTCGAGAAATGGCTTCTGCTACTGCTGCTTCTGCTACTGAAACTTGTTAAACCACCAAGTGAATTGTGGTCCATGGACTCCGACCTTGATAGGCATTGGCATGGGTTCAAGCTGATGTCATTCTTGAACCTGATCACACCACTTTCTGAGCTAACTGAGAGACGAAGAGGGAGAATTTGGCCTTGAAAGAATATATCATCAGCTGCACACATATATGATTTGTTAGAAAGAGAGCCATCGCCACCCCTGATAGGGCCAAAGTCGAATTCTTCTTCATTTGTTTCGGTTTCTTGATGAGCTTCTTGATCCCTAGCTGCTTGGTTGTTCTCTCCTTTCACCATTTTGACCGGTAAATCACACAGTGATAATGATTCTTCCTCTTCCTCTTCCTCTTCTTGATCTTGATCTTCTTCGTCTTGAGCTCGACGGTCCGGTTGCTCCCATATCTCTTCCAAAGACCTTGCTGCCATTTCTGCAAGGTAAAATCTTACAAAAGGTCTGGGTTCAAATACTGTCGAGGTCCTCCTGTGAAGTCGCGAAAGGATAAAGATATTTAAGAATTATATATACACCAGGAAGAAGTTATTTAAATATGAGAAAGAAACTTGGATTTTGAATAAGGTTTCATAAGAAAGAGCCAGGGACAAGTGGAATATAAAGAAGTAAAAGCTAGAAATGACAGGCAAATGGACAAGTCAGTGAGAGTGTTGCAGGCTACCCAAATAATTTTATTTTTTTTCTATAGCTATATGGGACCAAAACAAAAAGTGTAGCTACTTATGCCGGCCATTACCTGCGTTAGAATGTCTGATCTCTAATTTTCAGACTATTATAGGATGGTGGTGGCGCTCATGTGGGGCTAGGGATAGTCCTCGCACAGAGAAATTTTTGTATGGGGACTTTGTGTTTTCTTCTACAATTTTGGAAATGTAACCCACCGCTATGATGGACGTACAACTTTGTTCGACAAGCATATCTCGCATGAAACCTAAACTTATGCTTTTACCTAAATTTATTTTGAGTAACAAAACAATTGGCATTGTCCTGTAATTCCAACCTAATTGTCGATAACAAAAATAGTCAGAATGTGGATCGTCCTAGAAAATGAGGGGAAAACATCTCCAGGAAAAACCCAAGACTTCATCATCAGTAATTATATTTATGAAAAATCCTAGATAATTTTTACACTTGAGGTCATCCAATCAAAAACTACATATAGGTTATTGGTTCATAAACCACATGTAGGTCACTCAATCATGAACCATAGGTAGGCTACCCAATCACAAATCATAACTAGGTTACTCGATCGTAAACCACGGGCATGTTATCAAATCATGAACCACGAGTAAATCATCCAAATACAAACTATTTATGAAAAGTACTAGATATTTTTTATACCATAGATAGGGCACCCAAACAAAGACCATTCACGAAAAATTATAGATGTATTTTCACTTTATGGGTAGGTCACCCAAACATACACCATTTGCGAAAAATCATTGATATTTTTCATTCATAAACCACGAGCAGGTCATCTAATCACGAACCACATATAGATCTATTAATCTTAGATTATACAGGCAACCCAAACACAGACTTTGCGTGAAAACTTTTAGATGTATTTTCACACAATGGGTAGGTTGCTCAAATAACATCACCTTTAAAAATAAAGATTGTCGCATGCTCCATGAGAGCACGGCATCGCGAAGACCCTCCCCGGGAGAGGGGATTCATGTCGGGGTTTTTTGTTTTGTGAAAAAGGAAGTTGTGTACCTAGTATTATGGTTACTATAAAACCTAACTGGTCTTTTAGAGATTCTAAGCTAAGGGACTTATTGCATAAAGGAAAAATTTTAGTACCCCTAGTACGCTCTACCTAAGATAAATTGCATGATGTTTTGGTTTGTCTTATGATTGCTATGGTGTTGGTGTTATTTAAGCAATTTTCCTAGAATATATTCGCAAGGAAAATGAAATAAAAATTTCGATGATAAATTTACAGCCTATAAATTAAGAGAAATCTAGAATAGAAATCTAAAGAGATTTAATGGGCTTAAAACTTCACTTCTCCCTTTAGTATTTCAAGTGTTCACAACTCGTAAATCACAAGAAAATTACAAAATCTAAGAAAATTCAAAGCGCTCTAAAAGCCTACTTAGTATTTCATACTCTTACAGCTCATAAATTATGGAGTCAAAATTGAAATGTCCCTAATTATAATCAGAACTTCTTTCAAAGATATGTTGATTAAATAATAATGACTTATTATTCCTGACAAAGTGTTTGGATATTTACCATTTTAGAATTTCGTTATCCAAATATTAACAATGAATAATAGTGAATTATCCCCACTAATATTTTCAATATTAACCCCTTTGAGATTGTTTTATTTAATTACTAACAGTGAATAGTTTGAATCCCTAATAAATAAGATCTTGGTATTTGTTTTGGAATATTATCCAATATCCTTTGGAATTTACAAACATGCTGTAAAATTCACAAATGTAAGAAAATAATTTTGTGTTTTTGAAATCCATGGTAAAATATATTTTCTTTTAAACTATGAATATTTGTTTTTTTCTCTTAAAAAAGCATTCAAGACATGTTAGCATATTGGCTGTATGCATAACAAAATTTGTGTTTTGGTATATACGTATATTTTGTGTATCGCGCCGAAAACTAGGTATTCTAAATATGAGATTGATATTTTTAAAGTATAAAGCAAATACATACCTTAAACTAAATATGTCATAAAATCATAAATCTCTTTATCTTATTTTATTTTATATTTCTTAGAAAAAAAAGTGTCGAGTCACTTGGTCAAACTAGTGACCTAGTGGCAAAAAAGAGGCATGCATGAGTTATCTCACGCTTGACTCCATAGTTAGTGTTCAAGTGAATTATAATTCACTTGAACAGTAACCACAAAGGCAACACAATGAATGAATTAAAATTCAAAGTGAAGAAAAATACATGGCGGCTTACTAACGGGTAAAGGTTATGTTATAGGAACTCTTGCGCAACAAGTGATCACTACTTCTAAGAATGCAAAATTGGTGGTGACTGATCAGAAAAAAGTTTGATCAGGGTTGTTACTGGTAGTTGTTGGTTGAGGGAGAGGCTGAGGTGAAGGGGAAAGGGTTGGTTGTTGTTTTTCTTGTTAGCGACCTCTCTTCTTTCTCTCTTTTCTCTCTTCTTTCTTTCTTTTTCTTCTTCTATTTTCCTCTCCTTTCTCTTTTTTTAGGCCAACAAGGGAGGGTTATAGATATCCTTGACATAACTCTTATTTAGGGAAGATTAGTGAAGTTAATCTAAGATGCAAAATAAGGAAAGAAATATTATGGTTGATATTCAATTATTTTAAGTCAGAAAAAACATGATTTGCAACTCAAAGATCAAGTGAGAAAATTATGGAAACCAAATGGGAAGTTATAGAGAAAAGGAAAGAAGTTGTAGGCAGGGCTTTTTCAAAGTGACGATGAATAATAAATATCGCAACAGGATTTTTTACTTTTACATTGGACATTAAAACGAGGATATCTTGTAGATATAATATCCAAATCGGGCAATTCAAAACCCCAAACTCATCTACACGTGTAGGAATACAACTTTCATGAAGACACAAAGTTAGATAAAAAAAAATTGATGGACAAAATCTACCCACATTCTACTTGGTCAAAACTATTCTAAAAAAATAATTTTCTACTTTTATACACGATAATCAAACAAGAATATCTTGATATTTTGATATCCAAATCAGGTAATTAAAAACCCTAAATTCATCTACATGTGCAAGATTACAATTTTCATGAAGGAACCAAAGTGAGAAAAAATTATTTTGATGAACACAATCTACCTGCAATCTACTTGGTCAAAATTGTTTTAAAGAAAAAGGATTTTCATGACAACGCAAAATCATATTTTTTTGTGAAAATTTTGAGCGATTTATCCAACCTTAAACCTATGGTAAAAAGAAGTAATAGGTCTTGGCTTGGTGGTCAGAGAGGGGGTTTGTCTTCCTCCCACCCCAGCTTCAAGCCTTGTCAGGCACGCCTGTCACCACCGCGGTGCCTTACCTGCTCATTTGGCTTGCAGGATATTCAGTGGGCCTGGAGATTTAGTTGTGATGCGCGCAAGCTGGCCCAGACACCCCGGTCATAAAAAAAAAAAGACGTACTGGTAATAAAAAAAATGTCAGTGGTTCTGCAAAAAGAAACAAAATATAACCATGCACGACAATCAAGCAACAAGAATTATTGTGACGTTTCCTGAACCATTCTCCTTGTTTTTCAGCAAGACTAATTAACATTTATCAAATTTAAAATTGGTCTTCAATTTATCCTGATAAATCTTTGAAACATTAAATTGGGTCTCTCAGATAAAATTTGCAATCTCGTGTCAGAATCATTTTCGTGGTTGGATTTTCTTCTTTTATGCTAGAATATCTTGAGCTTTCGATAGCAAAATCAAGCAAATCAAAAATCTAAACCAGATTCAAAGTTTAAATAGTAATAACAATTTGGTATGAGAAAAAAAATGTGACAACATCAAAATGAGTGCAAATTATAAGGAATTCATTCATCCTTAAACACTAGATAAAGAATGAATGACTTTAGCTTTCTAAAAATTTATAATTGGTCTAAGAAGCCTCACGATTTCAATAGAAAAGGAGAAGAATAAGAAAAATTGAAAACAACAAAGACAAGGTTCGAAAAAATATTTTAATTCTCTACTTTTTTTCCATTGTCTAGTAACCATGTGTTATACTCTTGCATTTGGTTCCAAATGGGTGTACACCATTTTCAGCAAATGGGGTAAAAAAAAAGAGTAACAACAAAGATAAAAACTCTTGATTTCCAAGATAATCGAGCTTATTTACAAGGGTAGCCACATCTTAAGTACTAATATCAAAAATACCTCGTAGACTTTTTCTCTCAATCAAAAAAGGTTTTTACATCAATTTTGTTACTTTGCAAATTAACTTGTCTCTTACAAGACTTTATACCATATGCACCGTAAAAAAAGGATAATTTTCATGACCTTATTTTCGGTCCCCTCTAACTATTTTATGTAAAAACAACATTTTAAATATTCAAAATTCATAAACTCAAAATAAAATAAAAAACTTTTAGAGCACAAATAAATGAGCTTTTAATCTAAACAAGTCAAAATACAAGAATGGTCAAATTAGAATATTGTTGACATAATAAGTTGAAGAAGGAATTAATTAAAGAAAAAAAAAACTAATTTGACCAAAATTAGAATAAATAATTAAGTTCAGCGGTGTAATTAAACTTTTAATGGCTTAATTGATTGAACTAAGGACCTATTTGAAGCAAAGTTTAACTTTAAAATCCATTTTGTCCAAGATTAGAAGAATTAATTAAGTATAAGATCTTAATTAAATTTTGAATGGTTAGTTAACTTAATTAAGAAATTAATTAAAGAAGAAATTAAGTTTGAAAGTCAAATTGGTCAAAATTAGAAGACATTATTAAGTTAAAAGGCTTAATTAATTTAGCTTAATTTATCATTTAATAGATTTATTGACTCAATCAAGGAATGAATTAAAGAAAAATAAGTTTAAAGACCTAATTCAAGCCAATTTACAATAATTGGAATATTACAGACCTATTTGAACTTCGAAAAAACTGGATTGGTGCAATAATGAGCTTAATTCAAATAAATTTGATGTTTAAAAGTTGATAAAGGACCAAATGGAAGAATTCTAAAACCAAATATCAAAATGCAATAAGCGTGTGCATTCAAGGACTAAAATTAATCAAATTAAAGGTCAATTTGAGACAAATTAACTAATAAGGGTGAAATTGTGTATATAGGAAATCAAGACATAAGTTTAAGAAAACTTGCAAGTTAAAAGGATTCTAACCAATGTTAGCAAGGATGTAGCTATAGCAATTAAAAAGTTTATGGTTCAATTAGACACATAAACTTTGAAATCAAAACAAGGGCAAAAATAAAAATTCAAAAAACCCTATTACAAAACCTAATTTTTAGTGTATAGTAAGAGGTGAGATGTCATCCAAAATAAATGACAAAATAGGTGACATGATATCCAGTCATTGTTGTTTTCTCACCTAAAGGATGATCGAGAAATTATATTTAGACAAATGCTTGTTTGTTTTCTTACCACTTCAAAGGATATGATTGACACTACATAACTGAGAAATGCTTTACGTATAAATTTTAGCCATCTACATTAAAAAAAATCTACCTTTTTTTCTTAATGAAATCAATAATATCTTATTCTCGGTCAATCTCCATTACATTGAAAAGTCCAAAATGAATGGAAACCAACCTACCAATCATTGAATATGGAGTTAAAATCGAAAATGGATTGTGGTTTCATTTAATGATAGATTTAAAACCCCTCAACAAGTTTAGAAATGGTACATTGATTACCCAAAGTTTCAATAGTTGCTCTAGAGTATCATATTCCATCAACTTTGATTGACAAAGAAGCACGCTCATAAAACAACTAACTTAAAAGCTATTATTTCTTATAAAGATTAGTTTAAAAGGAAGAAAGCATCATAACCATTCGAAATACATGATAAAAGATAGAGAGAAAGGAAGGGGATAATCACCTAAATTCTAAGAAAAAACATTTTATATTTGTACTTCCTAGTTTAATTTGGCTTATAAAAGTTGTATCTGAAAGAAAATAGAGGAAATAAATTATAGAAAGAATCAAGAGTGACATTAAAAGTTTTGATAGTAAAAAGAGTAGAAAAGTGATGTTCAAAAGATAATAATAATAAAAAAAAAAGAACTTACAAATCAAAGATAAGAAGCTTAAAACACCAAGGATCTAAACATTGAAGAAGAAGCAAGACATTCCTAATCAAAAGGCATTATCAAACAAAAAAATGTATACCTTGAACTTTGATAAGATGGTATAGCTTAATAAGCACCCATCTCTATTAATTTTTGTTACATTATGATTGCTTAGTGTTTTATTTGTGGTGATTATTTATGAGTTACAAATATAATGTATATTATTTTTTATAAACCAAATTTAGTTGCTAAAGAAAATGATATGTATGGTTTTAAATACGTATGCTCAAGGTTTTTTGAACGTGTGTTTGATGTTGTTATAATTATTATTTTCTCTTACTATTTGATTGTTATAAAATCAACAATGATATTTGAAAGCTCAATTTGATCATTTGGATTTGATTTTGATGGCATGAAAGTAATTAAAATTATGACTATCATTTGGTTTTCTGAGTATATTGCTGGTTTTATAGTCAATAATGTTCTTTTTTGCTCGATTAAAAACCATACTAGTTTAATGTAACGATATTAGAGTTAAAAAGTATTTTTTTTAAATTATGTGTTGAAGTATATTTAAAATGATTGTACTTTTCTTTTTTTTTCTGGATGTTTTGATGTTTCAAGAAAATTGCAATAGGCATGCTTAAACTTAAGTTGCAAGTTTTAGGTTATGATTTTAGATCTTTAATCATTTATAAGCTTAGTTATCTTTTTGGGTTTCTTTTGAATTTCTTGATTTTTTTCTTAAATTAATTTCCTAGCTTTTATTGTGAGCTTCAATCAAAGCATAAACTTCTATATTATCTTTTTATGGTACTTATTGGTCAATTAAAGACTTGGTTTGGATCAATTAATTCAATTTAGTTTTGAAGTTAATTTTAAATATTGTTAAGATGGATTTGTGAATTGGATAAATGAAATTACTTGGCTTGGATCAATCAATCAATCAAAAATCATTTCTTGGTTTTCCTTATTTTTTGGCTTATTATACTTTGGTTTTAATGTTATACCTATACTTACCTTTAATTTAATGCAATTTGGCCAGAATTTAATTTTTGTTTATGGGTTCATGAGAGTGTTATTAGTAAAAAAAAAATCTAACAAAACCTTTTTTTATCTTTGTTCTTTAATTTGTTTTAGGTAGGGTTGTGTTTTTTTTGGGAGTTGAACCCATGTGGTTGTGTTAAGCCTGTCAAAACTTAAAGGCTTGTTTATTTACACAAAAAGTTCTAAAAAAGCATTTGGAGTCTTTAAGACGTGTTTGAAAAACTTGGTCTTATGGCAAATTTGTCTATATTTTATAGCTTAGAGTGTGTTTATTTTTTGTTCTTTTTATTTGTTTTGCCAAATATGTTTTAACCTATTTTTCATAGCCTTTATTGTCTTCTTTTTTATGTTTTGCCAAACTCTCCTTAGTTTAGTTTTAATTTTTTTCTGCAATTTTAAAGAACTATTTTGCAATTAATTCTAGGTTTCCACATCATTTTATATATGGGATTGTAAACTTATATGTAAAACATGTTTTTGATATTAAATAAACTAGTTTTGATATATATATAAGAAAGAAAAAAGTTTTTCTATCAAAAATACATTTATGATTTAAATTACATATAGTCGAGTATCTCCAAGGAAATCATGTTTGCATTTCAATACAAAAAAAAATACATCACATCATTTAGTTTTTTTCTCAATACCAAAAGAAAACTAAAAACACTGACTTTTTTTTTCAAGTATCATGGGTTTAATAACAAATTTATTAAAGTTATAAGGACTTGGTCTAAATTGCAAAAACACCCAAAAATTTATTTATCCCTAATACCTAGAATTACAAACTTATATGTATGATGTATTTCTAAAATTAAAAGAGACAAAACATTAATGTTTTAGAATAATTAGAATTTATCCATAAAGTTATGGTTCACTCTACTAGAGTGAATAGACTTGAACTTGTAAATAGGTCAATGGTTAGGAAAATAAACAATGCTTTAGTAATAAATAGACAAAATATATAGTTTACCTTAGGTAAGATATACTAGGGGTGATATTATCCTTCTGATGCATAATTAGTTCCCTTATCAAGATTCTGGAGATCAATTATGGTTTTTAGTGACGAAAATTCAGGTGGTGACTCCAAAAAACTTTATCTAATAAAGAACAAGAATTTTTTTATTCTTAACAACTTAAGAATCCTGATCCAAAAGGATAATCGTCTTGATATCGTACACATGCAACACTTGTCCATGGCTATATCCCACCAATTTATCTCTATAATAGGCTCCAACCTCTCTTTTCAATCACTCACAAGCACAAACATTTTCATGAATTATACAACAAAACACAATTACAAGCAATCTTGCGTGAAAAAATCATTATTCTATATTATAACTCCACTTTCCACAAAGTAAGCTCAAGTCACCTCGATGTATAAATACCTTGGATCACCATGTAAAAAAACACTACCAAAAGTTCAAACAATTCCATTGAATGCATAATTTCATTCACAAAGTAGCAAACCATGAATAACAATCACAACATACTCTTTTATGTTACTAAATATCTTTTATTTTTGTGCTTGTTATTTCTTCTCTTATATTTAATGACCTCAACATCAAAGAGTCTACTATTTTGATAAGAAACTTATTTTTCACTAGAGAATCAAACGATCAAGTACAATCATAATGCCTAAGTACAATCAAGTATAATCATTATGTCTACCTATCAACAGGTAGCTAAGTTCAATGAAACTTTGATATTATCAAGTAGTCATGAAAAGTGGGTTCAAATCCAATTTGGAAATATTCGAGTTCATAAACTACTCTCTTAGAATCATTATTGTGAATTTTATTTTCATTCTTGTTAATATCAAAAACCCATCCTACAAATTTTATATTGAGTAATCCCATTTTCAATCTAAAAAAAACTATAATCGATTAATTAAAAAAATGGTTAGTTAATGAATTGAAAAACAAATGAAATTTTAATAACCTGGTTAAAACACTGCCCATCTGTTGGTTTGTCTTTCGAAGGAGATGCCAAATCACTAAAAGTGATGCCCAAATAAGATGTTAGAGCAAACACCACAAGAAAAATAAACACTTGGCCAATCAATTATTTGGTTAAATTATTGCAGGAACGAATGTTATGCAACCCTTTTATTTATTATTTTCCAATCAAACTCTTAGCCCATTTGTTATGAAATTCAAATCTCAAGCCCACCAAATTAAAAGCCCAAATTTAACAAGTCTTTTTTCAAAATATATTAATTTATTTTGGGAGTATGATTAATGTTCTTTTTCAAAATAATTTTTATTCAAAAATATATTAAAATAATTATTTTTTATTTTTTAAAATTATTTTTGACATAGCATTTAAAATTATATAAAATATTAAAAAACAAATTTAATATAAAAAAAATGCAATTTTTTCACAAAACTTTTAAAACACCAAACCAGAAATTGCAAATAATTTACGAGTTCAAACTTGGATCACTACCAAGAAAAACAAATTATGAAATTTACTAATAGTAAAGTAGCACAACTTGTAATTCTTGTCGATTAGGCAAAGATTCTAGAACTGACATGTCCATATTATACAAAAACAAAATGTTAGAGAATACTTTTCTTTAAAGAAAAGAAAAGGAGTCTGAGAATTTTCCTTAAAACATACACTCATCAAGAAGAACGTCAAGCTTCTAACTTTACAAAATTGTATAGTAATCATGAAGTTTGTGCCCACTAGGAAGTACAGATTAGGGAAAAGTATTATTTATATTGGAATAATTTATTTTTTTAAATCATTTATATATATATATATATATATATATATATTAAAAATATATAATTTATATAAGTTAGCTAAAAATACAAAAATAATTTTAAACAATTTTTTTTTTTTGACAAGCATGACTAAATAATAAAAAAAAAAAACTATTTTATATCAGACGCTTCGCAAGAGATCAAATTAATCTTCCTTTGTTTTTACAAGTTATCGATAGACAACTTCAAGTATTATTTGATTATAGAAAATATTACTCATTCTTAACGTCTCATTGCGTTCAGAACTATATTTTTTAATATAAAAAATATTGGTTGTATAAGATTTTTTATAATAATATAAATTTGGAAAAAATAATAAATTTGTACAAAAATCTTGTGAATTGCAAGTTTTCTATGAAATATATGAATTTTAAATGGATATAAATTTATTTATTTATTTAGGAGGTTTCAACAAAATATTCAGTGAAACATTATTATTATCATTAAAAAGCTAAGAAAATTCAAATATCTGAATTATTGAATTCATTATACTAAGATGAGTTCATTTTATAATTCGATTTAAATTAAATACAAAAACAAAATATAAATTATGAAAACACCTTCAGTAATAAAAAAAAATATTTAATTTTCTATCTCTAAAAAGAAGAAAACTTAATTTGAAAATTTATCCTTACATTACCGTCATTATCATTACCATAACAATTAAAATTATTATCAACATTACTGCCCAAAAAATTAAAATCATTAAATTTCCTCAAAGAATTAAAAAAAAAAGAAAACTATATGTACAAAAAAAACCAATAAAAAAATAATCACTAAAAGTATCATTATTATTTTGCAAACAATAAAATCATAAAATAATTTTATTCGAAAAAAAAGATAAAAATAACAGGAAAAAAAGAACTCTGAAAAAAATGGAGCAATATTAATTTTAAAATGATCATCAACATATATTAAAATTTCATAACTGAATCAAATAAAATTAAAACCCTAATAAAAAATTAAATGAAAAAAATTAATAACAAAAACTAAAAGTATAAATGAATAAATAAAAACAAAAAATAAACATTGTCTAAGAAGGACAAAAAAAAAACCCAAAAGAATTAATACTAAATAAAAAATTTAAAGAATAAGTGTCAAAATAAAAAACAATATATATAATTAATTCTAATTGTATGACAAAACTATAACAAAACAAAACCTTGGGAACAAAAAACAATAAAGGGATTTTTAAAAATTAAATGAAGTGTAACCAACATCAATTAAAATTTCAAAATGGTACCTATTAGAAATAAAACTTCGACAAAAAATAAAACTACAAAAAAGAAAAAACCAAATCGAAAAGCGTAGATGAATAAATACAAACAAAAAAAAACAATAATAAATATATATTTAAAAAAAAGGAATCAATACTAAATATATATTTAAAAGAGTAAGTGCCAAATGAAAAATAAAATATATAATTAATTCCAATTGAATGACAAAACTACAACAAATCAAAACTTTGTGACCGAAAAACAATAAACAAATTTTTAAAAATAAAATGCACTGTAACCTACATAAATTAAAATTTCATACAAAACAGAATAAAAATAAAACCCCAACAAAAAATAAAATAACTAAAATTAAAAACAAAATCTAAAAGTACACATACATAAATATGGACAAAAATAAACATTGTCCAAAAAGGACTAAAAAATCAAAGGAATTAATACTAGAAATATATTTAAGATAATAAGAGCCAAACAAATATATAATTATTTTCAATTAAAGGATAAAAATAAAACAAATCAAAACTCTAGGACCGAAAAAAAAAGGATTTAAAATTTAATACGGTGTAATTGTTGAACCAATTAAAAGAATAAGGACCGAAATAAAAAGTAGCATATATGATCCATTTCAAGTTGAGGACAAAATTCGATTAAATATAAACTTGCATACAAAAATTATTAAAGGAATAAAAAATAAATCAAAAATCAAAAGATTAAGAATTGAAATGAAACATACCATATATAATCAATTTCAATTGAATGGCATAATTGAAAATAATCAAAATTTTCATTGAAAAAATCATGAAGAAAAACAAAATCAAAAAATCAGGGACTGAAATGAAAATAGTTACAAATATAAAGGACTGTATTGTAATTTTTCGGCAATGGGAGAGAGGAAAGGGGGGAAGAAAAACCATCCACCAAGGATTCCACGATCACCTTAGCATGTCACGTCCATGCCTGGACGTAGAGGACATGGTGGTGCACTAGGTAAGACGACGGTTAGGTCGTTTCCATCACAAAGAGACCCTGCTTGCCCCACCTGACTAGCGCGTGCGCATGAAACACTGTTGGCATGTTCGTACGACGTGCTTGTACTGTTTTAGAGAAAGAATTAATAAAAAATAAAAAATTACTTATACACCCCTAAACCCAGCAATATCTACAAATAAAACCCCAGGTGTCAGGCTTTCTTTTTTGTCGTTTTTTGGGCTATTTTCGTAGTTTTCCTGTGTAGAAATTTGGGAAAAAAAATAAAAAACACTCCTAGTTGTTTTGCGTCCTATCGTCAGTACTTAGGGGTAAAATAGTAGTTTTATTGTGCCAAGAATTCAGAAATATCATCCATGTCCCTTGAAAAATGTCTAAAATGACCCTGGACCCGAGGTTTAAATTTTTCAGACCTAGGATAAAGTGGTAATTTTACTGTTGCAATCCACAGTAATCTGTATCTATGTGAATAATAATTATGGAACATTGTTTATATATATATATAATCAAGATTGTTAGTACTGTTTTGTTTGCTGCTTCGTTTTTTCAATGGGAACAAAATGTTTCGGTATATAGATTCAAAAAAAATTGTACATATCCAAAAATAAAATTATTTAGAATTGTGCAATTTAATCTAAAAAAGATAAAATAAAATGATTTTTCTGAATAAAATTATAAAAAACATGTATAATATTATGAGAATGTCATCATCAATCTCGCAAGGTCATTACATTCTCGGATTATTCTAAAATGTTAACATAATATATATAAATATGTTAAGAGAGACTCTTCGTAAAATTTCATCTCAATCTAATGGTCGGATAAAGAGATATAATTGATATTGTAAAATTATTTATTATTTAAAAAAAATATTATTTGGCCGAAACAGAACAAATAGAGTGAAACCAGAATGTTTTGGCTAATATTTGTCTAAAAAATAAAAAAATAGTATAAAATTTAAACAAAGATAAGACTAATATCGTTTATCCTGTTTTTTTAATTGATACAAAACGTTTCAGCCAAAATAAAATGAAACGAGACAGACAACTAATACGTTGGTGGCGTCCATCTTAAATTGAAGTAAACTTGGATTTATAAAAATATATTAAAAAAATTAGCTCAGTTTTAATTTATTTATTTGTAGTGAATTAGGATTTATTTTTTATTAAAAAAATAAAGTTTTTTTGAAATCACAAAAGTTATTACAGCGTCAATCATTATCTAAAATGCTTGGCTATGATATTTCTTAAAAAATAAAGATTTACAGACGTTATTTTCTAATTTGTTTTTATTTCTAGCATGTGCTAGTTTAAAAAACACCCCTTCTACAATTATTGTCAATTCCCGACGTGGCCACCCATAATTGGATTTTCAAACAGGCAAGCTACGCCCCCATCTCAATCACCACAGGGGTGTCAATTTCTCGCTTAAGCCAAAAACACAAACGCACAAAACCCCTCTCCCAAGAGATAATCAAATGATAGTTATGTCTGTGCTGTAAATCTCGTTACCAAAGTAAACTTAATGACGTGTCACTCTAGCACTACAGTAACAATAACAATCATAATCGCAGACAAATCACATGCACGGATGCTACAATGGACCAGCATCCAGCTGGATTCTGTCCACATTACATTTAAGGTGGTGCCTAAATACAAACGGTTTTATTTTTCAAAATATTCAAAAAAAAATATTATTTTTATGTATTTATAAGAAAAAAACACTTTAAAAAACAATTTCAAACAGTATACTCCCAAACAATTATTTATTTGATAGAATAATGCTAGATCTATAGGATCTAAATACAAACAGTTTTATTTTAAAAAATATTTTTTAAAAAAAATATTATTTTAATATATTTTTAAATAAAAAATAATTTCAAATAGTGAATTCCAAACAATCATTTATTTTATAGAATAATGCTACACCTATGGGACCTAATACATTCATTTAAGTTGACTGTATTAGCTTATCACTTATGAGAAGAAACGAAAACGTACAGTTGGTTTCACATGGATTCAAAAATGTTATCTATATAAAATACTTTCTATCATTCATGTTTAATTATTTGTGGTTCTTCTAATATTTAAATTTATTCTTTTACAACTACTATCATATGTGCTATATGAAAACAATTATTATCCATAATAATCAAATAAGATTTCTAAACAACAAACAAGTAATTTCCACATCTACAAAGTCTAAAATTCCTAGAATTTAAAATCTCAAAAAACATGATTTTTTAAATTTAAATCTATATTTCATAATTGATGTGACCCAATCCACACTAAGTTATCTATTGGTAATTATAGTAGGTCCAATCACCAGGTCTAGAGTAAAACAATTCAAAGGAACTCTTAAAAAACTTTCAGAAGATAAAAAGGTTAAGATAGACTACAAAAAAACCTAAGAAGAATAAGTCTTGATAATTTTTATTTATATTTAAGATGGGCTTGAGAACCATGATTTTTGTCCAAGGGAGTAATTCAGCGTCATTAGACTTAAGGTTGTCAAAAACACGAGTTAACTTGTAAAATTTGTATGGTTGTTACGAGTCAACTCGACAAACCTTGCAAAATAGATTAAAAAATCGACAAACACTTAAATCACGAGTTAACTCGCCAACTCGGTCAAACTTATAACTAGGCTTAATTAACACATAAGATCTAGTATTCTAATGTGTGCAACGGTAACTATTTTTTTTTAAGTCGGATTTCCTTCTCTCTAAAATCATTCACCTTGGGTTTTGCATGTGCTCTCTTGTTTTCAATCAACTCACCAAACCGAATATCATGATTCATGGGTTAACCACTACATGAAAAAGTATGATTTTTGTATTGAGTTTAATTACAAGATGGAATCTTTAAGCCCATAACCAAATAAGTTTGTGTGCCTTTTTTGGTTCATAGAGTGTGAGATCGTTTGGGTTTTATTTTATGGGAAGTTTGGTCAGTGTTAGGTGTTTAAGGTTGGTTTGGATGGTAATGAGTATATGAGTCATTTTTTGATTACAATGCAAGCTGAGTGTCTTGAAATGTGATCTGCATGGAAGGAATTTTATGAAATGAATAAAAGAGACTTGGTTTTATGTAATTCGATGATATTAGGGTATTCTAATATGGGTTTTACTAGGGAGTAGTATGAGTTCATTCAAATATAAAAGATTTGAGTTTGTTGAATGTAGAGAATCTTCTCAATGATTTATGGAGCTAGAACATAATGATATTTGCACATAATGATATTTGTAGCTCTACTTGGAGCAACTGAAATTGGTTTTTCAATGGTTGGATCTAATGGGTTGTTTCCTTATTATTGTAATTGGTTTTTCGGTGAGCATGGGATTTGTTCATGTATTTTTAGGATTTTCCAGCTCTTTTATCAATGTTTTTCACATATCAAGATTTCAAGTTCGTCAACAAACATAAAGATATTGCTAACCAACATGTAAATTTTATAAGGAACATGAAAATAAGAGTTGATGAACCTTAGAATAGTTGAATGATTTTAACTGACATGGTGGAAAGGAAGTTAATGAACCGTGAAATCTTATGGTATATGTTATTTATTAGTTGGATTGTGTTGAGCAATGTGAATACTTACAATTTTTAAACCTAAGATACATCTAATTTAACTAATAAATTTCCACGAATAACATAATCTAGAGCCATATACTTGTTGCATGGAATTATCAAATTAGATTGATATTAGTTCAAACCATGGCTGCTTAAAATATGTTGAAAATTATTTAATTTTGTCCTAAAAAATTATTATATTTTGATAATTTATGGCAGACTAGCAATATATACTTATGATTTTATGATTCAAGTTTATATCAATTCCCTTATTATGTCAAAAAAATAATTTTGACAATCTTGATTGGACTTATTTTGTAAAGTATTTTATATTTTCTAATCGAACAAGAAAATCATCAATTGTTTAGGAAAAGGAAGTCTAATCTATCAATGAGATTTAATTACAAGGAACATGCTATTATACCATGGACTAAAGGTGGCAATAAACTAAGATGATGAAGACAAGATAATTTTCTAATCTATTTTTCAAAAAGAAGTAACAACATAAGATATTTTATTTCAAAACAATTATTTCGCTTGTATTTTTTTTGGGTATTAGCTGCAACACCATAAGATAAAATTTTTATATTATTATTTTAAGTTAATTAGTTAGCTTTTGGGTTACTTTGAGCCCATTTTCAAATCAGGTCAAGTGGGCTCATTAAATTATCTTATGAGTTTATTTCCAAGATTATAAATACTCTTTTGCAAGGTTTAATTTTTCAATGTATTACACATAAGTTACTGCATGTTATAGCATATGAAATACATATTTCCTTACTTAGTTCTTGATTGAACTATGTTCTTCTAAAGTATAACCAATATGTGTCGTGCTTTTATGCTTCGTATGCTTGTCTTAGGATGTTGCGAGAGAATGATTATTATAGTTTTGGTATTGGGGTAGATAAATCATTATGTTAAACTCAATTATCAATCTCAAGTTTTAATTAGGTATTTCTTAAATTCAAAGAATCAAGTATAGGTTATGTTAGGATTCTTATCAACAACTTCTTTGAATCTCAAGAAACAATTTAAAGACATGACATACAACACATAAAAAGCAATTGGGTAAGTAAAGAATGTTTCTTCATCCAACAAAATCAAAAATAAAATATCTAAAATCAACCTCTAGTCACTCAAATTTAAATGAAAAATTTAATCTGAAAAAAAATAAAAATAAAATAAATAGTAACACGTATGATTATTATAGATTGTTTTTTAATAATCAATAAAATCCATTAGACAGAAAACATGTTAATAAGATTGATCCATAAAATAGAAATTGAAGAAATAAAACCCTAAAGATAGAAGATATATGAAGAAAATAATTACTAGTAGTTTATTTTGAAGAAAGTTATTTATGTTAAAAAGATATACTTGTTGATATTTATCGAAAATGAAGAAAAATTCATTTACTAAGAAAAGGAAAACTTTTTCTTAGAAAAAAATGCTTAATTTCTAAGTTGATTTGATATTATTTATTTATTATTTTTAAAAACAATTTATTAAGGTGGTATTTGATTTTGAGGTGATGATTTTTTTTTTAAAAAAAACATTTATATAATAAAATATTTTTTCATTTTTTTAAAACTTTTTTTCAAAATATTGACATTAAAAAATATAAAAATTCAAAATCAGAAACACTATCTAAAGTTTGAAAAATAGTTTGTTCAATATTGTTTGGTACGTTTATCTAAAGGCTATTAATTATGGGCCCCATTTATAATCAACGATTCAGATCCACCTAATAATGTCCGTTGCGTTTTACTACTGGGCTCTCTATATATAACATCATCCCTTCTATTGCTATGTTCCGACAAAAACACTCTTTCTCGATTTTCGCACTCTCTCTCTCTCAAAATGGATCGGAATGGCATACTTGGTTTAGCACTGATTTGCGTCATTGTCGCCGGTGTCGGTGGCCAAGCACCAGCTGCGTCGCCGACATCAACTCCGGCGACTCCAACAACTCCGGCGACTCCAACAACTCCTTCCGTACCATTAGCTGCACCTGCTAAAGCACCTGCAAAACCTACAACGCCAGCACCCGTATCATCACCACCGGCGGCAACACCAGTAGCATCTTCACCAAAACAGACTGTTCCAACTCCAGTGGCGACGCCAATGGCTACACCTCCTCCAGCCGTGACTCCAGTTAGCTCCCCACCGGCTCCAGTTCCTGTTAGCTCTCCAACAGAAAAATCTCCTCCGTCTCCAGTGCCTGTTGCTCCACCGACAAGCTCGCCTATGGCTACACCGACAGCAGAGGTCCCTGCTCCTACTCCTAGTAAGAAGAAGCCTAAGAAGAAGCACGCATCGGCGCCTGGTCCGGCATTGATGAGCCCACCTGCACCACCAACGGAGGCTCCTGGACCTAGCGCAGAATCCATGTCCCCTGGTTCTGTCGCTGACGAAGTAAGTTCTACCATTTCATCTTTATTTTATTTTTTATGAGCAATTTTATAATTAGGTTTAACATGCGTGATAAGGCAATGCGGGAATAGATCTAGAAACACAAATCATGAAAAGTTTATTAAAATGGAAAGATCCAATTAGGGTTTTTGGTTTGGTAAGAGAACGGTAGTGTAATTAAGTAGTGACTTGCTTGCTGTCTTAAGTAATGCAATACCAGTAAGAACTCATTTATATTTCCTAATATGAAGCCGATTATTGTACTTGCTTGCTGTCTTAAGTAGATCGGTGATATTTTTTATTTTATTCATTTCATTTGAGTCACATTTAATTATTAATAATTATACCAAATTTGATCTCATGGCTATGGATTAAAATTTAAATCAATTAAAATATGTATTTTAAAAAATACAAGTGACTTAGATTATGGAGAAAAAAAAAGAGTATTTCATCTTCCAAAACTTTCATTTTATTATTTATTTATTATTTTAATGAAAACATATTGTTTTATTACAATCATATTTTTTAATAAAAACCTAGAATGATTTATAAAGCAATTTTTAACCAAGAAACAAAAAATAATATTTCAGTTATATTTATATGACAATATGATAAAGTAAAAGAATAATTGGGCACGTGCCTAGGCTTTTAAGCTCAATCTTGTGCATATGGAATTTTTAGCCTTGGAATCTTCTTTTTCATTAATGTGGTATTTTCGATCAGCTTACTTGTATTTTAATTAATTCCATACACCCTTTTGACTAGTAGGCTATCCTGTCGCTTGTTATAGCTTTTAGACCACTAAAGTTCAAATCCCAATATATTTTATAATAAAAAATAAATATAAAACATTGTAGGAATCTCCAAACCTTCATTCTTAACTACAAAACACATTCTAATCAAACAAACTCAATAATTATTTTTCCTTTGATGTTTTTGAATTATTCTAGCATGTTGGTATTAAAAATAAATAAAAAAAACAACTGCTATTATTAATTACTAGTAATAAATTGCTGATGTGATACGGACGTGGGTCAAGCTATAGAGAAATGTTTTTTCAACTCCAAGTAGATATGAATCTTGAACGAGCCAATTATTGCAGAGTGGAGCGGAGTCGATGAGATGCCTTCAGAAGATAGGAGGAGGAGGTTTGGCATTGGGATGGGGTCTGCTTGCTTTCATCTTCTAGAGAGAGAGAGATAATGTTCCCATCCTCTTACTTCTGTATCACTCTTATTATTATTATTGCCTCTTGTTCGAGAGAGATAATTTATTTCCACATTGTTTGGTCAAATTATTCTTTAGGGAGATTTTGACTCTTTCTGGATTATCACGGACATGGTGATGATGATGATGATCTAATGGCTGCTTGCTTTACGTTTTGTATTTAGCATCCCTCTTTATCGGCGGGAGGCATATCTTTATCGGGGGTGGTGGCTTTATTCCTTACTTGAATGTTTTTTAACGAAAAAAACTGCTGATAAAAAGAGAGTTGGGGGCATAGAGATTGTAACACGAGGAAGTCCACAGCCCCACACTCCTGCAAATAAAATAGATAAATTAGGCAAGTCCATGCATTTATGTAATCCAGCGGTGTTTTATATATTTATATTTATATTTATCAGGTTGAGTTCAAGGATTAGTTGAGTTAAGGATTAGTTGAGTGCGTATAAACTTGTTCCGATTAAAAAAACAAAAAGATAAATTGGTCCATTGATGCTTTCAGTTTTGAATGATATCTTTTCTGAAAAAGGGAAGCCACCAAAATAAGAGCTGGTTCCAGCGGTGCTGCTCATTGTCTTGTTGCCAATTTTTTATTTAAATTTTTTTACTTTTTATTGTTTTTTTGGTTATTTTTATATATCGATATTACAAATAACTAAAAATAATAAAATCATTTTAATACATGTTTAAATAAAATATATTCTTAAAAATAACTTTAATTACACTCTTAAATATATATTTAATGTGGATAAGCAGTAATGAACCGTGCTAATGAAAGGTTAAGTATTTATTTCAAATAAGGGATGAATAAATTAATTGAAAACTACTGATTTTACTAATTTTATGTTCAATTTTCAGTAAAATTATGATTAGATTGCGCCACTGCTAATGTTAGTTTATAAATCGAAGTAAACATAAAATGGAAAGATCTATCCATGAGGTGGTTACGCTATCATAGAAAAAGATATACACGTGGAACCACGTATACCATGTACAAAGAACAAAATCCAATTAGCAGTTTTTATTTTATTTTTTATAATCAATAGCAATCATTGTTCCAATCTTAAACAAGCAAGCGATCGCCAGAGGCTTCGTGTCCCAATATTATTCGAAACCCCAATTTATTACCATTGCTTTCAAATAATCAATTAATAAAATTAAGTTTGTTAATACGGATCTAGTTGTCATTTTAGTTTTTCTATTGGAACAGATTTTTCGGTTTCGGAGCGTTTTGACATGTCATTTCATGGTTGTATTGTTCATATATAATTAATTATATATACATATATATATATATATATATATATATGAAAAAATTATAATTCAATATAAATTAACTTTAAATTATACAATCCAAACAAACATAATCTCAAAATTAAAAACATCTCTAAAATTTCAAAATATTACGAAAGTGAAATGTTCTAAAATAAAAAAAATATAAATCAAACATCTTTTACATCATTAATATAAAAATAAAAATCTTGATCTTGAGGTGGAATAAAAGGAAAGTCATCAACTAGACATTCTCGTCATTAAAACATGTCTCTTCATCATCTAAATTTAAAGTAGAGAAAGGTGATTCGATACTCTACCAACTTATATACTCTCCATCAAGAAGATTGAGTTTTTCACAAATCCATTCATTCAATAGATCAATGTTGTCAAGGCTAATGGGATCTAAAACATCTCTTGTTTTGCTCAAATTCCTATAAAGAATAAACAGGAAAGAAATTAAAAAATTAATAGCAATGTAATATAAAATAATTATTAATATAACAATATTGATATTTTACCTCTGTTGAATCTTTAGATTATAGCGAACGAATACTAAATCGTTTAATCTCTTGTGCTCAAGCCTATTTCGTCTTTTGGAATGGATGAATTCAAATACACTTCAATTTCTTTCGCACTCGAGTTGCACTACAACATTGACTAAGAACTCGAATTGCAAACTTTTGAAGTTCTTCAATATCACTGCCGAATTTCTCCCACCATGCAACTAGATAAGAAAATTTGAATAAATCAAATATTATAGATAAAAACATTATATTTTAATAAAAAAAGTTGTTACCTAGATTTTACTTTTCTCTTTGATGAATAACTAGGGACATGCCAAAAATCACCAGTTGCTTTCTTATACTCCTCAATTTGGACACTAATGATATCTTGCTTATCACAATCGAGAACCAATCTAGTAATTGTGCTAAGCAAACCTCGAGTTACGTCCTTTTGTTTTGAAAAAGAAGGCCTAAAAATATTTTAGCATTAAGAAAACATCCTGCTCGCATGTAATGGACTATGAAGTTGCTTATCCCATCTAGCATCAATTACCCAAACTTATGGTCCATATTGAGATTCTCTATTTTTAACCTTGTTTTGTTGGCTTCTTTTGCTTTAACCATTGTCTCATATAAATATCTCATTGATGGTTTTTCTTCACTGTCTGCTAACCTTAGAACTCGTACTAAAGGCTCGCTAACTTTGACTATATGTGCACATCTCTGTCATCACCCAATTTTTGGGTGACTCCCCAAAAATAAAATAAAAATACCAAAAATAAAATAAAAGAGGTCAGGGTTGTTAGAAAAATTGTGGTGAAAAATTTGAATATTTTCTGAGCTTAATCATATCCTCATTACGCCAAAAATGAGAAAAAAATACAAATTCAAGCTAAACTTTAAAGTCAAAAATCATAATTATATTTTTTATAAGCCAAGTTGATTTAATCATGGGCTAATTCAAAATATTATTATGATTGAGAATTAATTTAGGATCCAATTAAAGAATTTAATTAAGTGCAAGGGCTTAATTATGCTTTAAATTGATCAAATTAATTTTATTATGGGCTTAATTGACAAAAGGTCAAATTCTTGAATTTAATTTGGGTTCAATTCAGAAGATTGGAATTTTGGGAGACCCAATTGAATTTTTCCAAGCTAATTGTGCAAATTAGGGGCCTAATTGAAGACAATTGAGAATTTAATGCTCAATTGAGAGTCAAATTGCACAAAATAAAAAGCAGGGACCAAAATAAAAAAGCACACAAGTTGAAGGACTAAAGCATATTTTTACCTACAATAATTCAACAACCCACTACCACCACTACCAAAAGCAAATATTATCCAAGTTTTTTTATGCTTTAGTGCATAAATACTGTGGCATATCAGCATATCAGCATGGCTATAAATAGCCATGCAAACCAAGCAGAAGGCAACGAAGAAGAGGAGGAGAAGGCTAGAGGCAGAGAAGAAAAGGGAGAAAGAGGGGAAGAAAAAGAAGGAGAAAAAAAAGAAGAGGAGAGGAGGAGGAGAAGAACAGAGAGACAGAGGCTAGAAAAACATCATCGTCCCTCTCGGCCAGAAAAACATCATCGTCCCTCTCTTGGTCACGGTTTGAAAAACATCCCCGTCTCCCTTGCTCTCGGCCTAAAAAACCATCGTCGATCATCTTCCCCATCTCACTGTCAATAGACCAGGCCTTCCATCCTCTTCTCACGCCAGCAGAAACAATTTCGGCAGCCCTCTCTCTCTCTAAAAACAGACTCCATCGCCGTTCTCTCTCTTCCTCATGCTCAGCGACCTCACGTTCATCTGTCAACCACCTCCATCTCACCAGTCAACCGTCCAGGCCTCTCTTGAGCACCACCATCTTCTCCCCTATCACGCCAGCTACCCAGGCAGACATCTCCGGTGAAGAACGCAGAGCAGCCCCGACGAAGCAGCAACAGGCCGACGACTCCGACGCACTTTCCGGCCACCACAGACCTCCATTTTCAAAACCACGACGACAGGAAGGATCACCTCAATCCCCTCTACACGAAGGTATTCTCCTATAAACCTCTCGTTGATGTTTTAAATTTTGAATGAACAGTGCACGTGCATCGTTCTTCTTCTTCATGAATTTCGTTTTTTTTTTTAGTCAGGTTGACCTGACCCGACCAGAATCGATTGGGCTTCAGCCCATGATGGTCGGAAGCCCGACTGTTCAAGTCTGTCATCCCTGGATCGACAATTAAATCGAGTGAGTCATCGACCAGATAAAAAAAAAAAAAAAAAAAAAAAAAAAAAAAAAAAAAAAAAAAAAAAAAAAAAAAAAAAAAAAAAAAAAAAAAAAAAAAAAAAAAAAAAAAAAAAAAAAAAAAAAAAAAAATAAAAAAAAAAAAAAAAAAAAAAAAAAAAAAAAAAAAATATATATATATATATATATATATATATATATATATTTAAAAAAAAAATCAAAAAAAAATAATACATTTTGTTTTCTTGCATAAGGCCGTATTCCAAAGCCTTTCTCATTGTAGTTTTTTATAAAAAATATGTTGCATATATTTTTTTTCTCCTTTCATATTTTAAAATATATTTGGATATTGTCACCGGTTTACAATTATCCATTGAAGGTGGCCAAATGTCAAAAATGATTTAATAATTATTTTGTTTTGGCGTGTAAATTTACATTGTAAAGTACACCGTGTATGAAAAAGGATAATTTATTAATCATTTTTTAGATTTAGTGGTGTAAATTTACATTGTAAAGTACCCCATTTTCTATTACTTGTGATTAGTAAAATTACATTGTAAAGTACACCGACAAAAAAAAAACAAAAATAAAAATTGTTTCTTTGAAAAATGCGGTGCAAAATTTTAATTTAGAAAATAAACAATCAAACAACAATGCAGCTTACCTTAGGTAGGGTGCACTGGGGGTGATGCGTCTTCCCCTTGCACAACAAGTCCCCTTACCCGAGACTCTTGCAGACCAATAGGTTCCTAGTAACCCTAATACTAGGTGGCGACTCCTGATATTTATAGTCGTAGTTTTTACGACCATAAACACCCCCATATTTCCATCCGTGCGCCGTTGTTCCCCGAAAAAAGGAGAATGGCGGGGCGCGAAGCGCGTCAAAAATCGCCGTCGCGACAGATGGCGACTCCACTGGGGACGATAGGGATTGAGCTTTGCTTGTTTGATTGTTTATTTCTCAGTTGCTTTTTGCACTCTTTTTAATTGCTTTAACTTGCATTTTTACTGCTTTAGCATGCATTTTATTTTTCAATTCATGCATAACGTTTAATTTAAATTAATGTCAACATGCATTTTAATTTCCTGTATAAACCCAATTTTAAGATAGGTGGGGATTAGCGGTCTGCCCCATGACTTTCAGTCGGGGTTCAGATTCGTGAAACATCCAACTATGAACTGAGTGTTTACTTGATAATGGCGGTCACACTGTGCCCCAACCATTTCTCGTAAACCCCCATACTACCTTCACGTGAGGTGGTCACTGGGCAGTTCATAGACCCTTTTTGTGACCAGATAGAACAACTTACCCTGCATGTAATAGCCTAGAACCTAGGATGTAGTATCTTTAATAATTTGATCATTATTTGCAGAAATTATTAAACTAAGACCATGACTTCCATGAGTTTTTTGGAATACGGGGAAAGGTCCGAGATGACACACATAACTGAGGGAGATTGCCCAAGAGCTAAAATCAATGGATTGCCACACATGACCAAAATCCACTTCTCCATAGAAAATGTAAAAAGGTTGATGCCCATTATGGGGTATGTAGATGAGACATTGTTTGAAGTAAAATATGGAAGAATCGGTCACCTAATGAGGATTCCGATTCAGATATCAGCAGTCAAAGCCCTTATGCACTTTTGGGATCCTAACTACCGATGCTTTACCTTTGGGGATATTGACATGACTCCTACCATAGAGGAATATGCTCAAATCTTGAATTTTCCCCACAACCCCACAAAGTTTATTTCAGACAGAGAATTAAGAATACAGTTCAAGAGGTCGCTAAGCTTCTATGCTTGGATCAAGTGGGCCAATATATGACTTCTTCTGGAGATTTCAAATGGAAGGCGATTGAGAACAAGTTGAAAGCAAGTAAAGATAAAGGTAGACTTGAGAAGAAGGGTACCGATTGGTGGCTTTTGCTATTTTTGGTCTAATTTTATTTCCTTCGTAGTCGTTGGGATAATTAGCATAGAAGCGACTAATGCTTTTGCTGAATATGAACAGGGAAAGAATAATCCCTCTTCAGCTATATTGGCCGAGACTATCTTGTCTTTGAACCATTGCAGGATGCATGGAAAAGGGGCGATGCGGTGTTGTATCCCTTTATTATTTATGTGGATTGTTAGTCATTTGGAAACCCCCAGAGAAGTTTTCAATAATTTCTGGTGGTTCAACATGAGGCCTCTCGTGGAATTCTAAGTGAAGAATGGAAGGACCTCGATGAAAAGCTTGGGTGGAGAAATACCGAGCACTTCCCGAAAGTAAGTTCAGATGGAAAGCACCTTGGGTAGGAAGTTCAACTTATCTAATGAGTTGCATGTAGTAAAGCATGGGTCCCATTAATTGGTTTAACCTGTTATGTTAGCTATTGCCCATCCCTAGTAACCGTGCAATTTGGAGGAACGCAAGATGTGCCGAGAACTAAAGGATTGACTCGAATATGTGGGTTCTTTCAGAGAAGTCGACTCATTGGTCGAGCTGAAGTAATTAAAAAGGACTAGAAGCAACCTATGTTAGTTAACAGAGAGTCTCATCCAAATAAGCCTTCTGTTAGCCCTGGTTACCTGGCATGGAAGAAGAACATCATAAGTCAAAGCCTGGTACGAGATAAAGCACCCGTCTTTGCTGAAACTAAAAGAAAAAGGGTTGATGAAAGGGACTTGCAAGAAGAATTAGATAAGTTAAGGATTGAGCTCAGCCGCAACAAAAGTAGTCAGAAATTCCTCGAGAAACAACTACTAGAAGAAGAACAGATGAGGGTTTCTGTGGATTGTCAGTTGCAAAGGAAAGAAGAGCAGCTCACCAAGCTGATCCAAGAGAAAAAGCAGCTAGAAGAAATAAGTTCTCAATATAATGTCCGGATAAGTAAATATGAAATGATGGAAAAGGAATTGGTCAGTTTGAAGACAACATCTGGAAATAGGGAGCATGCGAACCAAGAATTGGTAGCCTCCATAATGAAAGAAAGGGACCATTACAAGATGAAATGGGAAACTGAGAAGGAGAAAGGAAGGGTGGCTAGTCTTGTCCTTGAAGAAGAAAAAGAATTAAAGGTCCAATACCGAGTTGGAGGCAAGAAGGATAGCCGAGTCTGACGTGAAAAGATACTTAACCATGGCAAATGACCTGAGAGATCATGTTTCCACTCTACAAGCTGAACTAGAAGCTCGGGAAGAGGACCTAAGGATAGCGCAAGAGCAACGCATCGAATGGCAGTGAATGCACCACCAAAATTGAGGCTCAGCTTGAACTCCGAGACAAGAAGGCTTCGTGAAAGGTTACAAGGGCTAAAGATCAAACCCAACAGCTTTGAAAAATTAGTTCTAATATTAGAGAAAAACAATGACTCATTAATCGCTTGCAATGAAATGTCATGCACAGATAATCTTGTATTCCATCACAAGATAGAGCAGATCGATAAACTTATCAATATAGTGGCTAGAAAGGCCGATGAATTATGTGTAAAAGCTACTAGAATCGGTGGCAAGGTGTTCGCAGATATGAAATGTACTTGAATGAACTCTCCTCTTTGTTAAGTTTGTAGCTAATAGAGGAGTAGCATTTGAGTAAATATTTTGTATTTTGATGAATGAAAGGGACAAGCTCCACCTCTTTGCCTTTTGACAAGTGTGTATTATTCAATTGACTCAAGCATATGGGCAAAGCTTCTACAAGATATCTATGGATTTTACCCTGCATGGAAGTCATGGATTGGTTTTTCAAAAATAAAAATCATCATGCATACATTCATTCATCATAAATAACACGCATATCATCCTCAAGGTTGAAATATAGGTCCTCGAAGAAATTCACCTCCTAGGATTTACAACACTCGCCTCCGCCAAAGAAATATGGAAGACGAAGAACGTGCACATCAAGATGCTCACTTCCAAGAAGAGTTGAACGCTTTAAAAGACAAGTGTAGCTCGTGATCGCTAGTCTACTTGAGCTGACACTAAGAAATGCCTCCAGCGAGGGTCCTTCAACTAGACCTCCGACAACTACTCAAACACAAGCGTAAATAATCCCGATGAAATAATTGGAGAAGGGGTTCAGAATCCTCAACAAAATCCTCGCTTTGGACAAGCAACCGCACCAAAGACTCCTACCAACACCGATTGGTGGAATATCCGCAAATGAGTCCCATAAAACACAACTATCCGACAGGTGTTGATCAAGACAAAATGGCGGCATTGGAAGCTAGGATAAGGGCCATTGAAGGAGCAGAGTTGTATGATCCAATAAGAGCCGCAGAAATGTGTTTGGTCCCAAATGTGGTGATACTAAAGAAATTCCGTGTTCCCGAAGTTCATTAAGTATACTGGAACACAATGCCCGTCACACATTTAAAGTCATATTGTAATAAAATGGCAGAGGTGGTGCATGATGAGAAATTATTAATGCATTTCTTTCAAGATAGTTTGAGTGGAGCAAATCTAAGTTGGTATATGAGGCTTGATAACACTAGAGTTCAGTAATTGGAAAGACTTGGTTGATGCTTTTATTAAGCAATACAAATATAATATGGATATCGCCTCCCGATAGAACTAGTCTGGTCCAACCTCGGAAAAAGGGGAAAAGAGAGCATAAGAGAATATGCTCAAAGATGGAGAGACTTGGCTGCACAAGTACACCCTCCCCTTTTAGATAAAGAGATGGTTACTCTATTCGCCAATACACTGAGAGCACCATACTACGAGCATGTAATGGGAAGTTCGGCACAACAATTTACAGATGCTGTAGCCGTGGCAGAGCGTATAGAACAAGGAATAAAGAATGAGAGAATTTCTGTACCTATGGAGAAGAAGGGTTTCTGAGGAAAAGAAAAGACGCTGACCATATTGAAGGTGGTTATAAGGGCAAGAACACCCGGCCTCCAAAATACAACCCCTCATCATCTCAAGTTGCCAACATAAACTTCAACTCTCCGTTCTCTACCAAAAACCGAGAACCAAGTTGGAAATTTACCAAAAACCAAGTCGAAGTTTCCCAAAAGAGCTATCAAGAAGTTCAGAACAAGCTACTCCCATTGTCATTACCTTTGAATGAGATATACCAAAAGTTACTAAGTATTGGGCATGTAGCTCCTGCACTCTTGACACTCTTGCAACCGCTTTATCCCAATTGGTATAAACCGGATCTCACTTGTGAATACCATGCAGAGTCGCAGGACACAAGATCCATACATGTATTGCTTTTAAAAGGAAGCTCCTCCAATTAATTAAAGCCGGATGGATAACATTCGAGGATTCCCCAAATATAGCACTAATCCACTACCTAGTCATGCTTCGTGCAAAGGATCGCTGAATATGTTGATATCGAGCCTCCGAGAAGTTTAAAGGTGCCAATGGAAAAATATATCAAATGCTCGACAAATGCAAAATATGATGATATGAGATGTTGCAAATATCATAACCGTAAGGGTCATTCTATTAGTCGATGTCAAGGCTTCCATGAAAATGTGACAAAAATGATAAATAGAGGTTTGCTTCTGCAGAGACAATTACAGATGATAAAGTATCTCGTGATGTAAATGTCAAAGAAAGAAGTATGTCTGATCCAACTCACTCCAGGAGGACTACCCAAGTTAGTCTTGACCAAGCCCATCGCTAATGATAAAAAAGACTATAATGCCATGCCACACAATTATGGGCATTCATCTCAGGACGCAGGACAACAACTCATCTTTTGCCTCGAAATTGGAGGCTTGACTCAAGTGGTAGATGTTTTACCCTGAGGAGTTAAGAAGAATTAAAGGGAAAGAAGTGGTCGACGATCTCAAGAAATAAATAAACCCGTAATGTAAGAAGAGACCAATGAATTCTTAAAGTTGATGAAGCATAGTGAATATAGTGTGGTGGAACAACTCAAGAAGACCCTCGCTAAGATATCATTATTTTCCTTGATATTGAGTTCGAGTCTCATCGGAAAGCTTTGCAAAAGTATTGAATGAGGCCTATGTCCCCATGACATTAACCCAGAGACCATGGAGCATTTAGTAGGAGAATCCAGTGCTTCAAATTATGTGTATTTTATCAAGATGAAGTAGATCCCGATGGTACGGGCACAATAAGCCATTATACATCACAATACGATGTAAAGATGTTTTAATTGGAAAAGTATTAATTGATAATGGCTCGCATTGAATGTGTTACCAAGACACATGTTAAAAGAAATGCCTATTGATGCATCGCACATGAAGCCGAGTACAATGATGGCAAGGGCATTTGATGGATCGCCAAGACCAATAGTGGGAACATTGGAAGTAGAATTATATGTGGGGCACAAATATTCCTAGTGACGTTGCAAGTAATGGATATACATCCATCTTACAAGATATTACTAGGAAGGCCATGGATACATGCAACTGGAGCAAGAGCCTCTTCACTACACCAATGTTTGAAATATATTATAAATGGAATGTTGATTATCACAAAGCAGAGGAAACAATTTCAATGATTAAGAATGTGGTCGTACTTTTATAGAAGCAAATGACTCAGTAGGGATGGGAATATTCATGCTTTCAAATAGTGAATGCAGATCGGGTTCGTGAGGGCACAAGTGTTAAAGAAACCAAGAATCCCGAGAGGCAAAGAAAGATGGTCGCCAAGTGTTTTCTAAGGAATGGGATTCCTTTCAATATGATCCCATAAGTGGAATGCCTGAACGAATCAATATGATGAAATTGAAATGTGCAGATCGTAGGTTCGGATTGGGATATAAGCCAAAAAAGAAGATTATATGCGGTTGCCCAAGCTAAGAAAGAAGCAAGGATGGCAAAAATTGAGGGAAGGGAGTTAAAAGAAGAAGAGATCGTCCTCCCGCCACTCCAAGTATCTTTCAGTAGTTCAGCTGAGGAGATCAAGTCAGCATAACTCGATTTGCATATTGGCACTCTTGAATGCCTAGGGAAGAGACAGATTTTCCACAGATATCTATTCACGATGAAGACAAGCTTCCCGCAAGGACTTTTGTGCAAAAATAGTTGAAGGAAAGGTGCACCAGACTGGAAGATGGAGCCTCGCTCCTATGGTGTTTAAAAAGTAATTGCTGTTGTTTGATCATGTCCTTGTTTTATCTTATTTTGACCTTGACGGTAATCCATCTCACGATGCCGCCAGGTTTTGCGTTGGCAAATGTGCACTCTGTTTATAAGATCATGCATTTTTATGACTCGTCATTTGCAATTACGCACTCTTACACGTAACACACCTTACACTTTCGGAGTGCTGAAAATTCGACCACTCACAAAACTATCACACTAAGAATAATTGGCCAAATTTCAATAGTGTCACCGTGCTTGATGATGAAGAATGGGCAGAGGAAGATATAAAGGAATTTGCTAAATTGGTGGAAAAGTCTGAAAAACTTGGAAACCTTTTGTGAAGAGCTTGAGACCATCAATTTAGGAACCGAGCAAGAGAAAAAGGAATTAAAAATTGGTACTCTTATTACAACTGAAGAAAGAAGAAAGTTGATTTCTCTTTGCATGAATATGCGATATTTTTGCCTGGACTTATGCAGTAAATGCCTGGTTTAGATACCGATATAGTAGTGCATAAAATCCCTTTAATAGAAGGAAGCATGCCAAGAAACAGTAAAAACGTAAGAATGCGCCGATATGCTCCTAAAAGTTAAAGCAGAGATACAAAAGCAATGGGACGCAGGTTTCTAGAGGTCGCTCACTATCCTCAATGGGTAGCTAATATGGTTGTGGTCCCCAAGAAAGAAGGGAAGATTCGGGTGTGTGTGGATTATAGAGATTTGAACAAAGCGAGCCCGAAAGATGATTTTCCATTGCCTCACATAGATACCTTGGTGGATAACGCCGCTAAAAATGCCACATATTCATTCATGGATGGGTTTTCTGGTTATAATCAGATTAGGATGGCAGAAGAAGATAAAGAGAAAACCACCTTTACCACACCTTGGGAACTTTCGTTATAAAGTGATGCCATTTGGTTTGAAGAATGTCGGGCTACATATCAGAGCGATGGTGGCTTTGTTCCACGATATGATGCACCAAGAAGTCGAAGTCTATGTGGATGACATATTAGCTAAATCCAAGATCGATGAAGATCATGTGCGGATATTGAGGAAACTATTTGAGAGATTGCGAAAGTATCGCTTAAAGTCGAACCTCGCTAAATGCTCCTTCTGAGTAAAGACAGGAAAATTGCTGGGTTTTATTGTGAGCAATGAGGAATAGAAGTTGATCCGGATAAAGCTAGAGCCATACAAGAAATGCCCGCGCCTAAAACAGTAAAAGGAAGTAAGGAGTTTTCTGACGCTTGAATTATATAGCTCGTTTTATATCCCAGCTAACGACAACATGTGAACCAATTTTTCGCTTACTTAGAAAGAAAAATCCTGGAGTGTGGGATGCTAGTTGTCAAGAGGCCTTCGACAAAATAAAGAAATATTTACAAAACCCTCCACTGTTAGTACCTCCAGTGCCAGGGAAACCATTGATCTTGTACTTAACGGTCACAGAAACATCCATGGGTTGTGTGTTGGGACAACACGATGAATCTGGAAGAAAGGAGCAAGCTATATACTACTTAAGCAAGAAGTTCAACGATTGTGAGTCTAGGTACCCCATGATTGAGAAGCTATGTTGTGCTTTGGTGTGGAGCGTAAAAGACTCAGTGCAATATATGTTGTACTACACCACGTGGCTAATTTCCAAGTTAGATCCACTTAAGTACATCCGTGAGAAGCCCTATTTATCCAAGCAGAATAGCAAGGTGGCAAGTGTTGTTAGCAGTAATATGACATTGTTTTTATGACGAGGAAAGCCATAAAAGGCAGATAGTTGCTCGACCATCTTGCGGATCATGCCGTGGAAGATTATGAGCCTCTAAATTTTTATCTCCCTGATGAACACATACTAGAGATCGTGGATGATATGGGGCGAACGAGTGGTGGACACTCTATTTTGATGGAGCAAGAAATGTATCGTGAAATGGGGTTGAGCTGTAATAATTTCCCTGATGGAAAGCAATACCCTTTTTCAACAAGGTTGCAATTGAATGCACTAACAACACAATTGAATATGAAGCATGTATCATTGGTTTAGAGGTCGCTTTAGAGCTCAAGATTAAGAAACTTGAAGTCTTCGGGATTCCATGTTGATTATTTGCCAAGTGAAAGGAGAATGGCAAACTAAAGATGAAAAGTCAAACCTTATCAAAACTACCTTGTAAAACTAGTCGGTGAGTTCGAAGAGGTCAAATTCACTCACATGAGCAGGGATAAAAATCAGCTTTGTCGATGCTTTGGCAACTCCGCTTCAATGGTACAAATTGTTGTTAAAGAAGAAATCCATCCAATCAACATCAAGGTTCAAATCATCAAGCCCATTGCTGCACACTCGAAGAATCTCCAGATGAGGAACCTTGGTATAGTGATATTAAAAGATTCATCCAACACCAAGAGTATCCCCAAGACGCTTCTAAAGAAGATAAAGAGACTTTAAGGAGGATGGCCGTGAATTTTTACTTGGATGGTGAAATCCTATACAAGAGGTCGTTCGATGGAACTTTACTTAGGTGTTTAGATGAGAAAGAAATTGGGCAAGCTCGAAAAGAAGTTCACGTAATGAATTTAGTGCAACCCATGCCAATGGTCATACAATGGCAAGGCAAATGCAAAGATCTGGGTATTTTTGGCTGACTATGGAAAGAGACTGCGTGATTTATGTTAGAAAATGTCATAAGTGTCAGATTTATGGTGATAAAATAAATGCACCTCCAAAACCTCTATTCAACATGTCCTCACCATGGCCATTTGACATGTGGGGATTAGATGTCATAGGACCAATTAACCCGAAGGCAAGTAATGGACATAGATTCATTTTGGTGGCAATTGATTACTTTACTAAATGGGTGGAAGCTAATTCCTACGCCCATGTAACACAAAAGGTTGTCAAGAAGTTCATTGAAAGAGACTTGATTTACCGTTATGGTCTACCCGCAAGGATGGTGACCGATAATGCTCGTAACTTTAACTGGAAAATTGATTGTCGAACTCAGGCACCAAGTGGAAAATTAAGCCTCTCAATTCCTCTCCTTATAGACCAAAGATGAATGGAGCCGTTGAAGCAGCTAATAAGAATCTTAAGAAAATCATCCAAAAGATGGTTGTGACTTACAAAGATTGGCATGAAATGCTACCATGCGCTTTACACGCATATCGCACTCATCGTGCGTAACTTCTACAGGGCAACCCCATATGCTTTAGTATATGGAATGGAGGCAATCACACCTTTAGAACTTGAGATTCCATCATTAAGGATCTTGAAAGAGGCAGAGTTAGATGAATCGTAATGGGCGAGGGTGAGGTTTGAACAGCTTAAACTTAATTGATGAAAAAGATTAGCAACTATTTGCCATCACCAGCTATACCAAGGCGTAATAGCAAAAGCTTACAACAAGAAGGTCAAGCCAAGGGTGTTCAAAGAGGGAGATTTGGTAGTAAAGAAGATGTCAGAGAGCAGAGACCGTAGTAAATGGGCGCCAAATTATGAAGGACCATATGTAGTGAAGAAGGCTTTTTCTGGGGGAGCCTTAATTTTAACTAACATGGATGGAGAGGATCTGCCTAGACCTATAAACTCTGATGTTGTGAAGAAATATTATGCTTAATGTATCACTCAGGACATCTAATGAAATTGAAATTTGGCCATGAATTTTTGGTGTTCCTCTTTTCTAAATGGTCCCGTGATTTCATGAAAAATTTTGGCGATCAAAGTCTAGTACGAAAATGAATGTCAATTTGATTTTTGTTTAACAAATGTGTTCTGGGAATTCAAAGGATTTAATTGAAAGTTGATCTCATACCACCAACACCCACATAATAAAGCTAATATCTTAGCCAAACAAATAATTCAAAAAAATCAGAAAAATCAAAACTTGTTTCGTATGGAAAAACAAAGCTTATTGATTCAGATTACATGTTCTTGAAATGACGAAAGGCCATCTTTGATATACCATCATAAAATCAAATATTCTTTGTAGTCCCTATTTGAGCCTTATAGTTTCATTTTCTTGATAATTAACCCTGACAAGGATCACACCCTACACTAGGGGGGCAAGTGCAACAAAAGTCCTCAATGACAAGTGACACCCAAAAAAAAAGCTGGGGGGCATAAACATGAAAAGGGTTTTAGTACACTATAGCAAATTAATTCAACATTTTGACTGTACTAAAAACCAAATATAGAAAGCCCGAACATATTTTGAGGGCATGTCAAGTCAAGCACGATATTAGTGCCAAATACCGATGAAAAGCCCAAACAAATACCGGGGCATGTCAAGGTCAAAGCCCAAGTCAACACTGGGAGGCATGCTAGGTCACTATGAAAATCAATCATGAGGGATAAATGAAGTTCTAAGAGTAAGCACTAAGTGATCCTTAGTCAAAAAACCCTTAAACACTTTTTGAGCCTATAAATATCATTTTTTTCCGTAGCCAGTAACCTAAGCCTACGTTACAAGCCTAATAAAGCCCTTTCTGATCAAATACGAGTTATTTGGATCGATAAGCAGGGCTTTTCCATTTGAAACAATCCTTACAAATGTTTCATAACCTGATAGAAACCTTCCAGACATACAAGACTTACAATATCATTTTGCATTCTTGTCAAAGTCCACATAAAACCTGACAATGAGATCACTTGAATTCTTTCGAGAACAAGTTTGTTAAACAAACATCAAAATGATTTTTATGCTTGGAATGACTTTGAAATTCCAAAAGTTTTTCATGAAAATATTTTTTGCAAATATCCATCTCTTTCGTGCAAACACTCATAAGCCTAAAACACCGGCGTGACATGGCCAATTAGGGCAATCAAAATAATTTTGTTTTTGGAATGACTTCAAATTCCAAAATCCCACATGAAAACACCATCTTTGCAAATGATCAACCCCTTCCTGCAAACACCTGAAGCCCAAACACTTTTGGGGCATGACCAAACAGGGGGTAATCTAAGATGCCATTGAAATTGGCTCTAAAAATTTTCTTTCAAAGAATCTGGATCAAACTCAGAGGGGCATATCATCTCCAATAACCAACATCAACAAGTTGCGCCTTGAGTATGCGTAGCAAGAAGTCATCAAATCATGAAGTTAACTCCACAATTCCTTTTCAAAGAATTTGGGTCAAAACTCGGGGGCATGTTGATAAGAAAATCTATCATCTCGAGAGGTCAAAATCACAAGTTGCGGCTTGAGTAAGCAGATGCGAGAAGCCATCAAATTCAGAGGTTCAAATCCCGGAAAAGAAGGCCTAGAGGAAGAAAGGGGACCTATATCTCTCACGTAAGTATACATGCATCATCATGCATTGCATCCCCATTGAAAATCTAAAAAATATTTTGGAGGGATCGTAATTTACGAACCTTCATTCATTTTGTGAACGCTTTCAAGCTCTCACTTGCATTTCATTAAGTACGCTTTTCAGCTTTATATATTTCTTAATTTTGGGTGTCGTCATGCATTGCATCCCCATTTGAAAATCTAAAAAATATTTTGGAGGGATCGTAATTTATGAACCTTCAATCATTTTGTGCACGCCTCCGAGCTCTCACCTTTTTCACTTCTTTAAGCATGCTTGTCGGCTTCATCTCTTTCCCAATTGGAATGTCATAATGCATTGCATCTCGCCACTGATAATCTAGAAAATGTTTAGAAGGGATTGTAATTTACAAACCCTCATCATTTTTCTGTGCGCCTTTGAGCCCTCATCATTTTCACTTCCGTAAGTGCACTTATGAGCCTTTCATTCAGTAGATAGAGCGTTTTTTAACCCTATCTCTTTTCTTATTTGAATGTGCTTTCTAGCTATCAACCAACTCAGATAGTGCACTTTTAAGTCCTATCCCTTTCAAAAACTTCATGAGTTTTCCAATCCTCGGTTCATCTCCTTCAGCAGATAGAGCGTTTTTCAACCCTATCTCTTTCCTTATTTGAATGCGCATCCTATCGCTTTCCGTAACTTGATGAGTTTTCCAACATTCGATCCATCGATCAAAATAGTGTGCTTTCATGCCCTATTTTCCCCCATCATCGAAAGTGCGTTTCATACCTCGACCATCGATCAAAATAGTGCGCTTTCATGCCCTATTTCCCCATTTTCGAAAGTGCTTTCATACCCTCGACCATCCACTACATTCACCATTTTCACCTGGGTAGGTCACCCATAACAATGAGACCACCATCACCATTTTCACCTGGGTAGGTCACCCATAACAATGAGACCACATCCACCATTTTCACCTGGGTAGGTCACCCATAACAATGAGACCATCTTCACCACACTCACCATTTTTCATCTGGGTAGGTCACCCATAACAATGAGACCACAGTCACCATTTTTCACCTGGGTAGGTCACCCATAACAATGAGACCACATTCACCATTTTCACCTGGGTAGGTCACCCATAACAATGAGACCACCATCACCATTTTTCACCTGGGTAGGTCACTCATAACAATGAGACCACAATCACCATTTTTCACCTGGGTAGGTCACCCATAACAATGAGACCACATTCATCATTTTTCACCTGGGTAGGTCACCCATAACAATGAGACCACATTCACCATTTTTCACCTGGGTAGGTCACCCATAACAATGAGACCACAGTCACCATTTTTCACCTGGGTAGGTCACCCATAACAATGAGACCACATTCACCATTTTCACCTGGGTAGGTCACCCATAACAATGAGACCACATTCACTAATTTTCACCTGGGTAGGTCACCCATAACAATGAGACCACATTCACCATTTTTCACCTGGGTAGGTCACCCATAACAATGAGACCACCGTCACCATTCTTTTTCTTTACAACGCTTACTATCTAAAGTCTTTTCCAAAACTTTAGTCGTAAGCATTGTAAAGAGGGGGGCAACTGTCATCACCCAATTTTTGGGTGACTCCCCAAAAATAAAATAAAAATACCAAAAATAAAATAAAAGAGGTCAGGGTTGTTAGAAAAATTGTGGTGAAAAATTTGAATATTTTCTGAGCTTAATCATATCCCTGTTACGCCCAAAATGAGAAAAAATACAAATTCAAGCTAAACTTTAAAGTCAAAAATCATAATTATATTTTTTATAAGCCAAGTTGATTTAATCATGGGCTAATTCAAAATATTATTATGATTGAGAATTAATTTAGGATCCAATTAAAGAATTTAATTAAGTGCAAGGGCTTAATTATGCTTTAAATTGATCAAATTAATTTTATTATGGGCTTAATTGACAAAAGGTCAAATTCTTGAATTTAATTTGGGTTCAATTCAGAAGATTGGAATTTTGGGAGACCCAATTGAATTTTTCCAAGCTAATTGTGCAAATTAGGGGCCTAATTGAAGACAATTGAGAATTTAATGCTCAATTGAGAGTCAAATTGCACAAAATAAAAAGCAGGGACCAAAATAAAAAAGCACACAAGTTGAAGAACTAAAGCATATTTTTACCTACAATAATTCAACAACCCATTACCACCACTACCAAAAGCAAATATTATCCAAGTTTTTTTATGCTTTAGTGCATAAATACTGTGGCATATCAGCATATCAGCATGGCTATAAATAGCCATGCAAACCAAGCAGACGGCAACGAAGAAGAGGAGGAGAAGGCTAGAGGCAGAGAAGAAAAGGGAGAAAGAGGGGAAGAAAAAGAAGGAGAAAAAAAAGAAGAGGAGAGGAGGAGGAGAAGAACAGAGAGACAGAGGCTAGAAAAACATCATCGTCCCTCTCGGCCAGAAAAACATCATCGTCCCTCTCTTGGTCACGGTTTGAAAAACATCCCCGTCTCCCTTGCTCTCGGCCTAAAAAACCATCGTCGATCATCTTCCCCATCTTACTGTCAACAGACCAGGCCTTCCATCCTCTTCTCACGCCAGCAGAAACAATTTCGGCAGCCCTCTCTCTCTCTAAAAAAAACAGACCCATCGTCGTTCTCTCTCTTCCTCATGCTCGGCAGCCTCACGTTCACTGTCAACCACCTCCATCTCACCGTCAACCGTCCAGGCCTCTCTTGAGCACCACCATCTTCTCCCCTATCACGCCAGCTACCCAGGCAGACATCTCCGGTGAAGAACGCAGAGCAGCCCCGACGAAGCAGCAACAGGCCGACGACTCCGACGCACTTTCCGGCCACCACAGACCTCCATTTTCAAAACCACGACGACAGGAAGGATCACCTCAATCCCCTCTACACGAAGGTATTCTCCTATAAACCTCTCGTTGATGTTTTAAATTTTGAATGAACAGTGCACATGCACTGTTCTTCTTCTTCATGAATTTCGTTTTTTTTTCGGTCGGGTTGACCCGACCTGACCGGAATCGATTGGGCTTCCGACTCATGATGGCTGGAAGCCCAGCTGTTCAGTGTGTCAGCCACTGGATCGACAAATCAAATCGAGCTGTCATCACTCACTAAGTCGACAAATCAACTCGATAAAATAAAAAAAATAATAAAAAATAAAAAATATAAAAAATAAAAAAAATAAAAAAAATAAAAAAAATAAAAAATAATAAAAATAATAAAAAAATAATAAAAAATAAAAAAATAAAAAAAATAAAAAATAAAAAATAAAAATAAATATATATATATATATATATTTAAAAAAAATCAAAAAAAATAATATATTTTGTTTTCTTGCATAAGGCCGTATTCCAAAGCCTTTCTCATTGTAGTTTTTTATAAAAAATATGTTGCATATTTTTTTTGTTTCTCCTTTCATATTTCAAAATAAATTTGGATATTGTAACCGGTTTACAATTATCCATTGGAAGGTGGCCAAATGTCAAAAATGATTTAATAATTATTTTGTTTTGGCGGTGTAATTTTACATTGTAAAGTACACCCGTGTATGAAAAAGGATAATTTATTAATCATTTTTTTAGATTTCGTGGTGTAAATTTACATTGTAAAGTACCCCATTTTTACTGCGGTGTAAAATTACATTGTAAAGTACACCGACAAAAAAAAATAAATAAAAATTGTTTCTTTGAAAAATGCGGTGCAAAATTTTAATTTAGAAAATAAACAATCAAACAACAATGCAGCTTACCTTAGGTAGGGTGCACTGGGGGTGATGCGTCTTCCCCTTGCACAACAAGTCCCCTTACTCGAGACTCTTGCAGACCAATAGGTTCCTAGTAACCCTAATACTAGGTGGCAACTCCTGATATTTATAGTCGTAGTTTTTACGACCATAAACACCCCCATATTTCCATCCGTGCGCCGTTGTTCCCCGAAAAAAGGAGAATGGCGGGGCGCGAAGCGCGTCACAAAAATCGCCGTCGCGACAATCTCGACCAAAAGTCTTTATCTTGTAAAACTATAGCAGCAATTTTCTTTCCAACCTGACTTTTTCCATGACTTAATTCAACCCATTTTGTGCAAGTAAACATTTGTTAAAGCTCATTCTTAAACTTCGATAAACATTGGATGCTTAAAAATGGGTAGCAAACCTGGTTATGCCAAGACGACATAAATCATTTCCATTTGTTAATTCTTTACTCATCAAAGCTAAAACCCATGCATGATTATATATTAAGTTGGTTATATTTCTTGAATTTTTAGTGGTTTAATCAATGATCGAAAAATATCTTAGATCACAAATATTTTATAGCATTAAATCAATGCAATGGGCAACACAAGGAGACCAAAAAAAGGTGTCATACCTTTGCTGCAAAGCTTTCCCGACAACCTTAAATGAAACCTCGTTATCACTAACAAATTGGACAATATTTTCTTGTCCAACTTCTTTGACAACTTCATCAAACATATCAAGCAATGTCTCTTTATCTTTTGAAGACCTTAAATGTCAACAAACTTCAAGAATATGGTGCCTCTATGAGAATAAACAAGAAAATTCACAATTGGTATATCCCTCCTCTTTAACCACCAATCTTCCATAATAGAGCATCCATATAGTTTCCAATCGGCCTTTATTTCTAAAAGATATTCATGGGCATCATGAACTACATCTTTAAAAACGATCCCTTAAATCATGATATGATGGTCCTTTAAAATCGAGTCCCATTGATGTTATGGCATCTATCATTGGCTGATAATATTATGATTTAGCACCATTATACAGTACATTAGCATCAAACCACCATGTTATTATGGCTTTTCTTGCATTGTGTTCATTCTCTTTAGAAACCATTGCACTTCTAATACTAGGTTGTGAACCTGGGGTAGTTCGTGAAGCAAATAAAGACATCTTCTTTCTAGTTGTATTTATTTCTTGCATTGTCATTCTTCTATTTGTTTGTGAACTCATATCACCAAAATAAGAATTTGCATCATCACCCTCTTTAACTTTATCATTAGAAATTGATTGAGAATTTCCAATATCAGTTACAAGTCTCTTTCTTTTCTCTTTCTCCATTTTCAAGTCCTCTATCAATTGCTTCATTTGCCCTTTAACATCTGGAGGGACCTTTTTACAAGGTTCAACTTGGCCTTTAATACCAGCAAGGTGATACTTCAAACAAGTTATACCACCACCATTGATTTGTTTGTTACAATGAATACATATACTTACATCCTTTGCACCAACAACCACATGTCCATGAGCCCATGCTGGATCATCTGATTTTGTTGGAGCTGAAGCTATGGAAGTCCCACCACTAGATGAGTTTTCAGCCATGTAATTTAATCTAAAGAAAATAAATAAATATTGGATCCCTCTTGAATAATCTATCATCTAGTAAAAATGCTAAAAGTGAAAAAGTCAAGAACCCACCTATCATCCAGCAATTCATATACTTTCCCATATTATGTGCTAAAGTAAACTACTACTCTAAAGCTATTAACGTAATGTAAATAATGCAATATGCGCAAGTGTGTTCTCTTTTAGTTTTAGTTGTTTATCATGTCATTCTATTAAGCATCACAAGAATCACCTTCCAGCAAATAGTAAAATTTTAGATATTTATATGTTTATGAGACACTAAAATAACAATATTCTAAAGCACTCAATAACTTTAAACAAAGCACCAAAACTTGTTTCAATATATTGTTGTGAAAGCTTATACATATCTTCTAATTGGAAACTAAATGATCCATCAAATTTCATGTTCAGATTCTAGCAAAAGTTATTTAATACAGGGATAAGAAAACATTTCATCGAGGGAGGCAACAAATATACATTAAGCAACACTTATCTTGTTTGATTAAGTTCTGATAGAAGATTAGATGTTGATTTGTTTTAACACCATGATTAGAAACGTGTTTGCTGAAATCATATGAAAGTGATGAAAACCTTAAGAAGTAGAACTAGTTTAACTATCAATATAGAGAAAAGTTGTAGCGGCAACTCAACTGTTTTATTTTTATCCATTATTTTGTATCCAACTTGACAAAGCTTGTTCTATTTTAGTTATTTTCCTTTTACAATCACTATTTCCAATAAGCAAATCACTAATTACCCTTTCTATACATGATCATTTAAAGTTTGAATATAAGTAATGTAGGATTGAAACTCAAAAAAAATAGCCCAAGATCACAGAGAACAAATGATCAATAAACCACCACCATCAACATCACATCATCAATATCAAGACAAAGCAATACACTTAGCTGATGATTTCTTGAAAAAAACAGCAGAATCAGAGAGCTACAGAGCTAAGGAAAACAGAGATAAAAGATAATTTACCTAAGAGAAAATTCAATGCTGGATAGTTTCCTTAGCTTTAAAAATGGATTTTTGCAGTTTGTCAAGAACAAAACAAAAATAATAGAGAGAGCTACGGTGGTAGTGATGGAGCTGGAGAAAATCTTAGGATTGGAAAAGGTTTTTTGGTGAGAGGAAAGAAAGGGAGAATCTTCGAGACTTCGGGTATATAAAGGGGGGAGAAAAGGAAGAAGTGGAGTCCACCAGGGATTAGGGATTGAAATTTTGTGTCGAGGGATTACTGGATTAGGGATTGAGAATTTAAGATTTGAGAGCTGATGGAAAATTGATTTAGACTTATATTGAATACAAAATCATAAACCAAGCTTTAGTCTTGTTAAAACTACATGAGCTTAATTTTCAACATTTTAAAGTTATATTTATTGAAATCTAAAAAAAAAGTCTTATATAATGAATCAAACAATTATTTTAGTTCCTTTGAGTTAAACATTGGACCATTAAAATAAAAATAAAAAACAAATAAAGGAAATTAGCTTAAAACAATATCTAAATACAAGATTGTGAATGTTCAAATAATTTCAAACAAGACAACCTCCATCTTGTTGATTTTTTCCATTTCTTTTAATATTAAGGTATGGTATTTTAGGATTTGATCATAGATATGATTCTACATTTGAATGAGGGTTTATATATATCTAAGAAATTAATATAAAAGAGAAAGAGACCGAAAAAAAAGATAGAAAACAAAAGGAAGGATATAAGTTGTTGTTTGTTTTTCTGATTCTAACCATGTTTGGGAAAAAGCTAATGATTTGGTGGTTGGTTATCTATTAAACCAGTTGCACAATGTATTGTTGAAATTCACGGATTAAAGCAATTATGCACCTAAAGGCGGAATTGATGCAAATACAATAAATAATGCAATCTTAAAATTAATTACTTGAAAGTAAAGAGATAAGGGAAAGAGATTGCTAACTCGGTTTTTAACGTGGTTCGGCAAGCCTACGTCCACGACTCAAGTACCAACCCGTACTTGAGTATTGTACTCTTTTACTAATCCAAGTAACAAGATTACAATTTCTGCTTGATGAATCCACACCAAGACTTTACACCACTTGAAGATATGTCCTCTTCAAGATTTTCCCTTTCCACTTGAAGATGTCCCCTCTTCAAGATTTTTCCTTGGTGATGTTCCCTCACCAATACCAAGAGTTTTATACTCAACTCTCAAGAGTTTCACAATGGTTGTTTTAGTAAAACAACAATACACTCTTAATAGTGTGGATATTACAAATGAAGATCTATGATCTCTTTCTCTCACTTAATAACACTTAGGATATTTGAAGGTGTTTAAGTGTAGTGAGAATGAGAAATACTCTTTGTGTTAGGATATGAAGATTTAAACACAAATATGAGTATTAATGAGGATTGATGATATGAAGGTGTTTATGCACTTCTAATTGCCTCAATATAAGATATGAAAGTTCTGTCTATTTCGTTTTACAATTAAGAGTCCTATTATAAGTTTCAAAGAGAAACTAGCCGCTTATAGCCGTTTGAAACTAGCCGTTGGAAACTAGCCGCTTATAGCCATTGAAAACTAGCCGCTTATAGCCGTTTGAGTGCAATCGTCATATCAAGCGGTCGACCGGTTCACAACGGATGAGCCAAGTGGTCGACCGGTTCATGCAAAACTCTTTATCTTGACAAATTATCTTTTCCGAATTTCTTGAACCGATTGATTATGACTTAAACCTATAATCATCAACCCCTTTTAATGCATGCAATGTGAAGTGTGTGAGTTCATTTTAATTTGTGCTATCAAGGTAGAAATTGAGATTTACATAAAGCACTAAAATAAACACTTATTCTAAGTCTTCACTTGCTTGCATCTTGGACTTCTTGGAGTGAGTTCTTCGTGTACTCGCTATGCTTGTTGATGTATTCTTTGTATAAAACCTGTTTATAGCTTAATGTCATCCAAGCATATTATTAGTCAATTTTCCTTTTATTGTTATCATCAAAATATATAAAGCATACAAAGTATGACATTATATGTCAACATGTATGGGGTCCAACAACATTATTTTTCAATGTGAAAGGGATGGGCGAGGTGGGGAGGTCGATGTTGAGAGAGGGGAGGGGAGGTGCAGGGTGGGGGTTCTGGAAAGAGAAGAGGGGGGGGGGGAATGGAATAGTATAGGTTTATTACTTATTATATTTTTTAATATTAAAATAATGTAAAAATATAAAAATTTAATTAAAATATATTAAAAGTATACCATAATATACTTTTTTCCTCGCAATCCTAATTTTATTTCAGATGATATTTTACCTGATGTTGTTTATCGATCAAATAGTTAGGGATTGCAAAGGTCTTCATATATGGATTTAGTTCGTGATGGAATTCAAGTAGTTTGATGAGAAAATAAAAAGAAGTGTCAAATTCACTTGAATTATTCATTATATTATAATTATTAATACAATATTTAAACATACATACATACATACATACATACATACATACATACATACATACATACATACATGTGTGTGTATAAGTAATTTCATAAGTTGAAAGCAATTATGAAAAACTTGGTAACCAAACACATGAAACAACTTTTTATTAAACTAAAACTCAACCATAATTTTAACCAAATACTTCAAAAATTATTTAGAATCACATCTTAAACTGCTTTTTTAAAACCTCATTCACAAAAGCAAAAACAATACCTAACACACCTTGAAATATCACAATATAGGATTAAAACTATCCAAAATCTTCTAGATTAAAAATTCAATGTCAAGTCATAAAAGCATAATGAACTTAGAGAATTAAAATGGTAATGACATCAATCACCTAAATATCACAATATAGGCTGCAAACCTAAAAGATATCTATATGAAAGAAGTGATCCTAGGTTTTCCTACCTTTTAAACATCATTTGATCTCATGCATTCTATTGATTGTCTTATTTCTTTTTACCTTGAAAAGACAATTCATGGGCTATTTTGCATATGTATATAATATTTTTACCCTTCATTAAATTTGACAAAAAAATATACCAAAATGATCCTCTAACATTCAACCATATTTTTGTATGATCCATTCAGGTTGATTAACACCATACGTGCGATATTAGTGCCTTAGATTGACAACCCAAACAATTTTGAATTGTTAAAATTGACAATTCATGATGACCACTTTAAGCCAACAATTGAGATCATTTTGACTTGAATCAAGGGGTAAGTTTTTCCTCAATAAAAATAAGATTTCTTGCATCCACCACTTATAAATAGAGGTGGATACCATGCCCTGAGCATGATAAAATCAAAGTTCAAAGTTGGACAAAAATCAACCTATCTCACCAATGTTAAAAATAATCTTTTTGAAATTATTTATTTAAAATTATAAATAACATCAATAAATTAACTAAGTTAGATGCATTAGATGCAGAGACAATCAATTTTGGATAATATTTTAAGAGTATTTATGTCCAGTTGTGGATATTTTTAAAAGTATTTTTATCATTGTTTGTAATCTACATACCACCCTTGTGCTAGGTAATCTTCTTCCAGTAGTAACTTGCACCCATTTCATCTTCCCCGGCCTTCTTAAGTGCATGTTTGGAAGTGTGGTTGTGGTTGCTTTTGAAAGTACTTTTCATTTAGAAATGATGTTTTTATTTCTTTAAAAATCATTTTTGACATTAGCACATCAAAATGATTTATAAACACCAAAACAAATTAGTTTAAAGTAAAAATAAAAATAAAAATGCTTTCAAAAATGCTTTTAAAAGCACTTTCAAACACCCCTTAAATGAGGCTTGTCAAAAGTGAATGAATTCAGGTCCTTCTGCATCTCATCTCTTCCTGCATCTCATCTCTTTCAATTAAAAAATAAATAATCTATACTTGTTTCGGCCTAGCCCAACCCATAAAAATAGAAAAAAACCAAGTTTGTTGGGTTGTTAAATGACTGAACCTGACCTGGTTGGGTTTAGCCTAAGTGGTTAGGTTAGACATGGCCTAATAATAATAAATAATATTAAAACAAAAATCCAAAAATTTCAAATGGGCTTTCAAAGTGTTGTATTTTCTCATATATTTTCCCAATAATTTTGTATAATATTAGGTTGCAAGGTAACATTGTAAGATACAGATCTAATATTAAAATTACATGAATTTCTCTTAAACTTCAAGAAACAATTTTTCAAAAAACTCTAAGGGTCATTTAAAAATATTTTTGGTTTTATCACATGCTTTTCTAGCAATTTTGTTTAATATTTTGGTTTAGAATTACGCCATAGAACATGAATCCGGTATAAAATACCCAATTTTTGTTGAAATTTCTAAAAAAATAAAAAAATACATATTTAAAAAACACAAAAAAGCCTTTGTTTTTCGTGCATATGGACAAATCCTAAAGTTTTTCGAGGATATCTTCATAAAAAAATTTATCTTTCTCATGTTTACAATATAAAATGAATATCGTAATAAGTTTATCTATTAGAATTTGACCAAAATATAAAAAATACTTGACCAACAATTTTGTTTACTTTGTATTTAGGATTTAGTTGTAGACTTTAATATTTAAAGGTATAAAACTACACTATGAAATATACCTGTAGATATTAAAAATACAAAAATAAATATGATACTAAAACTTGATTTTTAAAACAATTAGATTTTGATCTAATTGAAAGGTTTTGATAAACCTTGAATTGTATTTGTTCCGCCACACTTTGTAGTGGTTGTTACAAGTTCTTTATATAGAGAAATATAATGAAAACGTAAAGCAATGTTTAAGGATTGTAAAAGGAAAATTATAATACAAGATCTATATATTCTATAATTGGTTTGCATAATTAGTTGAGATTGCATGATTTGTTTCCTTAATGCTTGGATTGATTTTCTCCATGATTGTGTTCGGTTGTGTGTCCGTCAACAGCTGGATGTGATCTTCATTGTGTCTCGTCAACACTAATAAGATAAAAGCTTATCCATAAAAAAAGATCTATCTTGAGTCTTAAAAAAGACTGAAAAATATATATTTAACTAAGAAATCCAATAATAAAAATGTAATTTATCTTAGATCGAGTACACCAAAAAAGACTAGTCTTACTCTATCACTATATATTTGTTTGCCTTTAAATATTTCAATTTATTAATATTTTTAATGACAGTAATGATTTTTAAATTATATAATGAGAATTTTATTACATCCCGCATGTTTTTTGCCACATGCTAGGTAAACAAACCTGACATTGCCGTGCACGGCACCGTTATAACGTAAGATCCATCCTCCGGAGTCATTCATTATGGAGGTTGTTCCAGCTGGGTTAACTCCACCATCTTAGAATTGGTTCAACCAATGAGAGCATCCCGTGCTCAGATTGGTCTGTTGACCGGAACCTTTGAAGCTTCGATTGGGCCAAGACCTGATGCCATAGGGCCCAACCCTAAACCTAATAATGGGCTGTTTGGTCCTTGAGTGAAGAAAGTCATGCTAATTTTATTAATATAGAGGGATATTAATTTAATTTTATTAATAGAAAGGGATATGGTCTTTGCCATTTAATCGTTCAATGCCCATCTATACATTTCTTGCACGCACCCATTTTGTAACCTCGATCACCCATTCAACACCAAATAATATCCCCCATTAGCCTGGTGTATTTTTAAAAATAATATTTTTAATATTATTTATTTAAAATTATAAATAGCATCAATAAATGAACCAGTTAGATGCGTTAGATGTAGAGACAATCGATTTTAGATAATATTGAAGAGTATTTATGTCTAGTTTTGGTTATTGTTAATTTTTTTTTATTCTATCAAAGTAATATATATATTTTTAAAAATATTTATTATATAAGTATTTAAAAATAATCTAAAAAAATGAAGTAAAAAAAACTTTTTTAAAAAAATATAAAACGCACGAAGTCAATGTGTAATATATATATTGGTAGCCAGCACGGAGTCAACGTGCCTATCACTTGAGTGTATGCGTGTATATATATATATATATCATCTCCAAGCCATTGCGTAAGTGGTAGACGAGCGTATTATTAATACAAATCAGCTATAGTTCAGACATCACTATCTGCCATGAGCCCGCAGACACATTAATGGAGATTTGACATATACACAACTGATGGTAATAGCAGTAGTCTTCTGCCTATCCATTTGGAATCGAGAAGCCAGTTCGCTTATACAAATTCTTGCTTTTGGTCATAAGCACAGGAATCTTAAATCCCCTTTTGCAACTTCACCTTTGCATTTTCGTTGTGGATGTGCTGTGTATGTAGCAGATCCCATCATTTCCACCAATGGATGTCTCCAGCTTACAATCTCGGTCTCTTTCTTTCTTTTGCTTTCTCCATGCCTCTCTGTCTATTTGCTTTAATGAATTTTGTTTCTGTTGTTTTTGCTTCAATATAATGGTACTAAGTTGTTAAAGATTTGGGGGTTGGGGTCAAGTTTTCGTATCATATGTATGGTTCTATGGAGTTTTTGAAAAGAAGCGAAGAAGATACTGGCAAATTCTTGGCCAGAGAGTTGAGTTTTGATAGATTTGGAACTAATTATGCCAAGAAAAGTTTGAAATTTAGCAAAAGGGTGTTCCTTTGTGGACATCCACAAGAAAGAAAACAAAAGGATCATCTATATCTTCTGTTTTTTTTCCAAGTTTAATATCTTTGCACAATCAACTACTAAAACAACGCTTACCCTTCCTTTATTCTGTAACTTTGCTCCGTCCAGTGTCCAATTAAGCCCATTATGGAAAGTTAGTTTGTTAGCGGTATCCGGGAAAATTTGATCTTCATCTGCTGCCTTTGATGTTACTGTAAACTTAACAGCTTCCCTGATATCTAGCTCTGGAAATTTCATTAGATGAATGGTAGAGCTCTAGAATGTGAGAGTTGATACTCAAAGAGTAGGAGGTTTTAGTGTTAGCTTACGTCCACCGACGCAAAACTCACAAGGGCTATATGGGCAGTGTTGCTCGATACCGCTCTTGATAATAACAAGTATTTCAAAACTTGTATAGTCATGAATTCAGAAATCATCTTATATTTTCTGTAACATCTAATGTATTTTGCTTCTAGTGTACAATCACCCTAAAACTTGAGTTGATATGACAGGAGAAAATTAATGTCAAGACCGAAGCACATTGCATTTGGACTCACATGTAAATGTAATGTAAAATGGTTTTCCTGATATACAACATTGCAATAAATCTAGTCTAATATGGTCGAAACTTGATTCACGAGTAGTTGTAAGCTTCAAAAAATTTAAATTTCATTACTACATCTATGAAAATCTTTTGTGTAGACATGCAACTTCCCATCAGTTAATGGTCCAAAGGATTTGATGGCTTGAGGATGGCTTGGTGCATGACTCTTTTGTTCATGTTAGTGTTGGAGATACTGTCTCCAATTTCTTATATTCTTAATTTTCTGTCCACCTTTACTGTTTTCTACCTGTCTTTTTGGTTCCAGGTACCTTGATTCTTGCAAGAAACATGAAGTGCTACCCAATTCTGCAGTTTTGTCATGGTTTTATAAGGTCTTCTAATAAACTTGCACTCATTTTCTATTGTTGGGCCAATGAATATTCTTATTTCTTAAAATTTTCCATATGAGATTTTACTTTGATCGGCCTTTCCCTTTCAATGTTACTTGATACTCTGAAATAATATAGTTAAGATCTATGGCTTTCTAGTTTATCAATGAAAGATGCTAAAAAACAAGCAAATTGTAGATGGCTGTGAAAACTTTCCAGCTGCTGGATCATTTTGATATCAATGTTGCATCACCTAAGAAGTGCACTTTCCAGAAGTAATAGAAGTCCGTGAAGGTTGGAAAAGAATAGAACTGTGCACTCACTAGATAGTGGGTTACAGACGAAAATGGTGCATGAAAGATTGTTGTACTTCTACTGATGAGTATCTTAGATCAATCCTCTTCTCATAAATGAATGAAAGATCCTATGGATCATCTTGTGTGTTGTTTTTGTGAAGTTATCGACTACTCAATGGATCAGTGTTCTCCTAAACAACCACCTCGGATTCACACTTTAAAGAATAGCATTTGCATCCTACTGAACGACACTAGAATTTTACACCCTAGATTTTTGACCACTCAAGCCTATAGATATATGCTTCAATAATTTCTGTAAACTCGTGCTTTTTTAGCATTGAAGGCACCATACACTTGAATTACATTTTTTCTTTTCATTATACAGGCTGAAATTCAGAAGTCTGAACAAGGGAAGTGCAGCATTAAGTTCTTTCTGAATCAGCTATGTAATGCTGATATTTATCCCCTGATTGATGTGTTCCTGGCAATAGACTCTTCTGATGTTGATGCGGTCGACATATTTCATGAATCACCCTGTAATTTCAATGAAGAATATGTTATGCCTTTGTTGCAGACTATCAAGCTGAAACTCCGAGTAGTTGATCTCCATGACGTGTCCCCGGAAGAGAACTTTTTGCAGTTAGTATTATCACCTTTCTATGCCTCGCTTTTGAATGATTTTTTCTAGGATAATTCGCCTTTCATTATCTATCATTAAGTTACATTTTATAAGAACTAGTGGCAAAGGGGAAGGTTTAAGAATTTGGGCTGGCAGATTTGCCTGGGAATTTTCCATATTATGTCATAAATTGATAGAATAGATTTACTGATAGTGGAAACTGCACTTGGAGAATTGATAGATTGGTTTGATTGTAAGCCATTGTGTCGCCAAGCATACAAATGTCATGTTAGAGTCTTATCAGAATTCCCTAGATGTGGAAACGCTAAAGGTCCAGACTTTGGTCGAAATACCCATCTCAGGACCAAGCATCAGTGGTGGTACACTACTATTTTAAGGAGGGCGATCAATAAAAATATACACTTTAATTTTTTTAAAAGGACTTCTTTGAATGATGTCAATATGAGTAACAAAGCTATAATATCCTAGGAACTTTTCTGAGGTTAGGGAGGGTCTTGGCCACTCTGGGCCCTTCCAAGGGATCTCCACTGGCCAGCCGAATTATGAAATCTGTTTCTTGGTGCATTTGCATTGCTTAATTTATTTTGTTGTAATGAAGTGCTTCTTGTCCATCATCTTATGCTTGGAAATGACAAGCATGGCCAATCAACTCTACTTGCAGAGGATGAAATTTTATCATCCTTTTGTATGAGGTACTCTACATTTATTTACGTTTCAGCATCCTGTAATTGGGATCTTTCCAGGGAATTGTGCCACCATGGCTTGGCGTGTCATATTCTAAACATGAGGTGTACTCATATCCAAAAGCTCAACATGGCTGGAACGTTTATGCAACTACACACCTTGAATTTGGATTTTTGTACTTCAATTGGTAGTTTGGAGAAAGACTGTTTTTCCTGCATGCCAAGTCTGATGCGTCTCTCACTGTGTGAGACTAGGGTAGCAAATCTTTGGACAACCACTGCTGCTCTATCGAAACTTCCTTCCTTACTAGAACTACGGTTCCAAAACTGCCTATGTTGCAAGGATACTGGACCATGTCCAGCATCGTGTGGTAACAAAACTAGAATTGCATCTGAGAAACTTGGTTCAGCACCATTGAATATGTGTCTATCCAGTGAGACATCATCTTTCAGCATTAGAGATGCTACATTTCAAGGTTTCCTTGCTGAAGAGAATTGTGGGGACTTGCTTTCTCTCACAGGTTCAGCTTTGATCAAGGAAGGGTCTGGAAAATTTGATAATTTATCGCATATCAGTGAAGTTGAAATGTCAAGCTGCCTTCAGAGAGTAGGTTCAATAGAAATATCATCTGATGTCCCACCCAATTTGAATGGACTATCAAAATTGGAAAAAAAGGTAAGAGGATTAGCTGGTTAGGAAGGGAAAGTTTCAAATTATGGAGTGCTGTGATGAGTTTATTTTAGTTTTTCTAACAGGTCTCTTTTTTTGCGGATTATAGATTACAGACAAAGAAGAGATCCTTGCAAGAACACATATGTGGGACTTGAAGAATGGCCGCCTTACCTCGTTGAAGAACTATAATTCACATTACCCTTCACCCATTTGCTTTGAAAAACATTATAGGGAATACATGGTTGCTTCATTGCCTCGTTTGGAGGTTTTAGATAATCTTTCCATTACAAAGATGGACAGAGAAATGGGAAGAACTATTTTTTCAAAATACTATGAGTACTTACCATATAAACGACAGAACAAACAAAGTGTTGTTACTGTTCTGCAGAAGCGTGAGATGGGAACAACGGGTTCTTCCTGCCCAAATTTCTCTAAGATCAAGCAATCATGCCATTATGGAAAGAGTCAATATCACTTCTCAAGGTCACTTGCTGCTGCCAAACTTGGGTCTGCTGCATGGCCCCTGTTGCACCCTTTGCACACCATTAGCCATATATATAAAGAAGGAAGTAAGAAGCTTCGTGCAAGGCAGTTTGAATACCATCCATCTAATTCTTGTCTGATGGTTTTTGGAACTCTTGATGGTGAAGTTGTTGTAATCAATCATGAAAGTGGGAAGCTAGTTGGTTATGTTCCATCTGCTAACAACATGAACAGCGTTTTGGGTCTCTGTTGGCTCAAGAAGTATCCTTCAAAGGTATGCATTACCAATATATTATTTGTAGCAATATCTTTACTTTTTCATTATTATTTAGATTGTGAAATCATCTTACATTTTGATTCTCATAAATATGGCAGTTGCTGATCGTCTTTTCTGTGTGTTAGCAGCTGCTTGCTGGTTCTGATAATGGTTGCTTGAAGTTGTTTGACATCAATCATATACCACCAATAGTCGGTGGTGTAAATCGCAGTGCTTGTGTGGCCACTTTTGATGACTTTGATCAATTGACTTCTGTTCATGTCAATTCTGAAGATGATCTGTTTTTGGCTAGCGGGTACTCAAAAGATGTTGCTCTATATGACATCAGTTGTGGAAAACGTTTACAGCTATTTACTAATATGCATCGAGAACCCATTAATGTCGTGAAATTTGCGCACCATTCCCCCTTCTTGTTTGCCACTTCCTCATTTGACCATGATGTCAAGCTGTGGGATTTGAGACAGAAACCACATTGGCCCTGCTATACAGCATCAAGCTCAAGTGGAAATGTGATGGTTTGCTTTTCACCAGATGATCGCTATCTGCTTGTATCAGCTGTTGATAATGAGGTATTCCTTGTTAGATTATGTATATACGCAAGTGATACTGGAGAAACTACTAACTAGTTCTAAATTTCTGATCACTTGAGTGTGTTTGGTTTTTAAACATGAGCACACAAACTAGAATACCTAATCTGACATGCTACTAACTTGTACTTGGCAACTTGTACGAAATCTAATCTCGTGATATATTAGTCTTTATACATATTAAATTTATATCAGATAGGTCCCAAAATACCAGTACATGATACTTGCATGCGTACAGTACACATCTAAAAATATATTGTAGAGTATTTAGCAAAAGTTTCATTATACTAACAGAATGAATATAAATTCCATGGTTCTTGAAAGGGCCTGTTTGAATGAGCATGGTTGTCAATAAAATCTTCCAATTCGACCTGACAATTTGACACATCTGACTTTAGATGCCACCAATCTATCATCAAATGCAAGATGCTGCTTTAGGTTTCAGGATATGTTTTTTCTCCATTTATCTGATAATAATGAACTTGTTGTTTCTGATGTCAGGTCATGCAACTTCTGGCAGTAGATGGGAGGCTTCACATGGATTTCAAGATAGCTTCAACAGGAAGTGTTCATAACTATACCCGCTCCTACTACGTTAATGGAAGTGACTACATCATTAGTGGTAGTTGTGATGAAAATGTTGTCCGAATCTGTTGTACTCAAACTGGAAGGCGACTAAGGGATGTTTATCTGGAGGTATACCAGAAATAAATTTCTTAAATTCCTTTTTTGTATCATTCACTTGGGTCCATTACTGCTGTGCACAACTCTTAATTGTGATAAATGACACAATTAATTTGACATGGCTTCTTGTTCCTCTTCAGGATGTGGAGTCTGGGAACTCTCTATATGTTCAGTCCTTAAGGGGTGATCCTTTCAGAGTAAGTTTTTTTACTGTGCATACATGCAACAATAATAGATTTAATTGCTGAAAATCCCAGAATATTCATGTTTTGTCAGGATCTAGGCATTATCGTTGTTTTATGTGAAATCAAGATATCATTGTGAAGCATTTTCTGGTACGAAACATTTATTAGTTGTTTTCCCAAATGCAGCTTTTCCACATGAGTGTGCTAACAGCCTCTAAGCGTCCATGTTCTAAGTGGGAAATCATCAAGGTAACTTCTGCAACCACCAGTGCTTGACGGTGTTTGACAGCGTTAAAGCACGGAGGTTATCTGCAGTAGCTGAGACTATTGATATCCTTGTGCAGGTCAATTTACTAGCTTCCAGTCATGGCACCGAAGAGCATTCTCCTGGTCAAAACATCCGATCCACCTTCCTGGGAGGTTGACTTTGGTATTTAATTACACAGTACAGCTTGCATGTATAGCTTGTAATTTTCTGACGTAGGATGCAGTTTCTTTCTACAATTTAGTAATTTTCTCTGCAAGGTAGCCCACCAAGTACATGCTAGCTTGTTCTGTCTGTCATGGGCTCTCCTTTTTTTGAATCCGTTTACAGAATATGAGCCATTGCCTCAAAAGGAAGCAGCCCTAGATGGGTTTACCATCAGTAGTAGTAGGTGTTTGAAACTAAAAAAATTGATATTTTATAGTTTCAGTTTGGAGTTTACGAGATTGTTAATATAATAATTACTAGAAGTTTATATAATTATTAATTTAAGACTCGTGAAAGGTGATGAACAATAAGCTTGTTTACTGATCATGTCAAAAAGGTATTGAAGAAGATTAACCAAGCTATTGAAGACAGTAAATGAAGAAGCTAAAGAAGAAGAAGATGAAGAAGCTGTAATAGTGACTAACTCTGTTATTTCCAATTTAGGAACTAAGGCAGTTATATAAACTAGCCGTTACAAAGAAGTCATGTACTGATGTAATACAAATACAGAAGAATTTGTAAAAGGCAAAAAAATGAGAAATAAGAAGAATCTGACCTTTTTCTGTAAAATCTCTTCTCTCTGTCTCGCACAAAATATCAATTTTCCCCAAATTGAAATCAATTGAATACCTGCAAACAAAGACCCACAATCAATTGAAGTTTAAAACAAAAGACCCAGAACTACAATAAAAAACTTACATGGTATCAGAGTTGTAACCTGATTCATCAAGAAGGGATGTGAGTTGTGAAATCAAGAAATCCAAGAAAGCCAAGTTTTCTACATGGCAGGATCATAAAGTTCAGGAGGTGATCTAAGAACTCCCAAATTCAATGGGAGTAATTACGATTTCTGGTCTGTCAAAATGGAAACTTTATTTATTGCCTATGATCTTTGGGATGTGATTGAATTTGGCATACTGCCTCAATCAAACCCAGAAAAAGGTGTCTGAAGAAGGAAGTGCATCAGGGAGTACAAAGACTGTTGTTGCACCTGAGATTACCAAAGAAATGAAGATCAAAAATGCAAGAGCCTTAAGCCTCATTCAAGGAGCAATAACGGATGAGCTGTTTCCAAGAATAAGAAATGAGAAGACAACAAAAGAAGCCCGGGACATTTTGAAGAGGGAATTCAGAGGTGATAAAAAGGTTAGAGCAGTTAAACTTCAGGCCATTAGGGCTGAATTTGAATATATGAAGATGTTAGATAAAGAAGACTTAGATGACTATCTTTCTAAGTTCTTTGACATGATTAACAATCTTAAGTCACTTGGGGAAGAGGTGGCAGAAACAAGAATTGTTCAAAAACTGCTAATGAGTCTTAATAGGAGATATAATTCAATTGTCTCTATTATTGAGGAAACAAGAGACATTGAAACCCTTAGAGCAGAAGAAGTAGTAGCCTCTGTTAAGGTTTTTGACAGAAGAGAAGGGTTGAGTGATGAAAGGGATAAACAAAAGGGTTTTGAAAAGGCATTCAGTAGCCTAAAACTGAGCAACAAGGGCTCACAATACAAAACTCGACCAAGTTGGCAAGGGCAGGAAAGAAGGCCTACAAACTGGTCATCAAGTGGCAACAACAATTACGGTTCAAACCAGAATTATAGAAATGAAGCAAATTCTAATGGTTTATTCAATCCTCAAAACAGACATGGGAGTAGTAGTCATGGTGCTGTGAAACCAAAATGCAGTGTATGCCAAAAATATCATTTTGGAACCTGCAGATATAAGGGGAAGACAAGGTGCAATCTGTTTGGACATAATACAAATGATTGCAATGATTACAAGCAATTGGCAAATTGTGCACAAGAGGAGGAAGAAGTGTTCATTGCAAATTCATTTTATGCTTGTCATGCAGCAAGTATAAAGAACAAGGATGAAACAAATGAAGATCATGTAGAACAGCAAATTGAAGTCATGCATGATGGTGTAGTAGAAGAACAAACATTTGAAGGAACCTCAAATATAGGATTGAGTTAAGCAAAGAGGCAGTCAAGTCCATTTCAGAAGTTCATGCTGAATCAGAAGATATTGAAATCAAAGTAAAGGATCCGGAGGTAACAACAACTGATTGGTTGCAGGAGGAAAAACTTGCCACAGGGAAAGAACTAGAAGCTCTCAAGGCAGAACTTTCTATCACAAAGCAGCAACTGGAATCTGTAGAACAACAAGTTGCAGATTGTGTCCTTAATATGAAAGTAACCAAGGAAGAGAATGAATCTCTTACCTTGAAATTATCTGAAATATCAAATGATTTGGAGCAGGCACAAAATACATTTGATGGGCTCATAAGTGAATCAAGAAAATTAAAGGAGAAATTGAGTAACAGGGAAAGGGAGTATTCGTCTCTTGTAGAGATGCACGAGATACATGGGAATGAATCATCAGCTAGGATAAAGGAATTAGAAGTACAAGTAAAAGGTCTGGAACTAGAGCTGAAATCATCACAAGCCCGGAATAGAGATCTTGAGGTGCACATTGAAGAGCATGTTAAAGAAGTGCAAATAGAAGCTGATGAACATCCTTCTGCAACAAAGACAATAGAAAACACATGCTCGCAAAAAGAAGAGACCAAAGAGCAGGAAGAGTGTGGCTCGGGAGTTGAATGCAACATAGACATGCAGAAGAACGGTTCAAATGAATTCAATGAGGAATCACAAGCAGAAGAAACACTTCTATTGTGTGATAATATGTCAGCAATCTCAATGGCTAGAAATCCAGATTGAGGTTGAAGCTTGGGGTTAAATCAGTAAACAGCTTAGGAGAGGTTGTTGAATAATAAACTTGTTTACTGATCATGTCAAAGAGGTATTGAAGAAGATTAACCAAGCTATTGAAGACAGTAAATGAAGAAGCTAAAGAAGAAGAAGATGAAGAAGCTGTAATAGTGACTAACTTTGTTATTTCCAGTTTAGGAACTAAGGCAGTTATATAAACTAGCCGTTACAAAGAAGTCATGTACTGATGTAATATAAATACAGAAGAATTTGTAAAAGGCAAGCTAATGAGAAATAAGAAGAATCTGACCTTTTTCTGTAAAATCTCTTCTTCTCTCTGTCTCGCACAAAATATCAATTTTCCCCAAATTGAAATCAATTGAATACCTGCAAACAAAGACCCACAATCAATTGAAGTTTAAAACAAAAGACCCAGAACTACAATCAAAAACTTACAAAAGGTACACGCAAGTTAACTAGGATATCCATGTCAATAAAAAGAAAAGAAATAAAACAAATGCAAGTTGAGAGATGTCACACAGATCCTTGTTCTCTCTTAGTCTAAGGTTTGAAATCCCAAGTCTTCATCAAACCTCAAAAAGCCCTATGTATCAAGGAAACATAACAGTTTTAGAAAAGAATGCAATGCAATGTAGACTATAAGTGTAGATACTGTGGATTGTAATAATATATTTTTAGGCCGGTTTGGTTCTCAGTTCGTTTGGTTTGCTGATTTTTTGGTTTTTTTATCACTATTTGCATAGTAAAATAACGCTTTTAGCCCCCGAAAAAGACAAAAAACCAGTTATGGGTGGAGGGGCTCTGAGGTAATTGCATCATTTCGGACCGGACCAGTCCGGTCCGCCTACCTTTTAATTATTTAATATTTTTCCGAAAATGGAATATTACGGATATAGCCCCTAATAAGACAACTTTGTTGACTTAGGCATAGGGGTACACCGGTAATTGACTATGTTTTTTTTTTTTTTAATTTTTTTTTCTTTATACTGTCGACGCGTCTATCACACGCGACCGACAATATTCTGCCTCACGTACTCTTTAAGTGGCGCATGAGTGGTGATGGTGTCGCCAGAGATGGTCTACCGACGTCTCAGTCGATGCGCCGCTGCTTTGTCTTCCTCCCGATGAGGCGTGTTTTGTCCTCCGACGATCGTGGACATGACGGTGGCCGGTTAAAGCCGTTGCAGTCGTTTCTCTCTCTCCTGCACGCAAAGTGCAGGAGAGTCCCCTAGTTTTAATGCCTTTTCATTTCGGTCCTTGTACTTTTAATTTTGTTTATGTTCCTGATTTTTGTTATATAAGTTTTGATTTAGTTCGATTGGTTCCTTCAATTTAAATTAATTGAATGTGTGATTTGCACTTTGATCCTCCTTTTAATTTTTGAATTGGGTTTAAATAACTCAATAAATTCGGTACAACAGTTTCAATTTTTTCAATTTTGTCATTTGATTGAAATTGATAATAAATTTAATTTTAATTTCAGCCCTTATATTTTTAATTTTGAATTTTAATCCATTTATATTTGAATTTCTATACTTTTAATGTTTTTTTTTATCCCTTGATTTCTTTTTATGATTTTAATTTTCTTAAAAATTTTATGGTTTTTTTAGTCTTTCATTTATTTTATTTTTCTCATTACTAACACAACAACAACAACAACAACAACAATAATAATAATTTAATTGTTTTTATTGCTTACTCTTTTGTTAATGTTTTTTAGTTTTTTCTTCCTCGGGATAATTTGATAATTTTTATTGTTTTGACAGTGATAGCAACAATAGTTTTTGTTTTTGTTTTATTCTTTTGTTTGATCTTTTGTTGAATTTTTTGGGATTTGTTTTCTTCCATTTTTTCCCTTTCATTATTAACACAAAAATAAAATAAATAATAATAATAATTTTTTTTTCTTGCTTACTCTTTTGTTAATGTTTTTGAGGTTTTTTTTTCTCTCATAACAATTTGATAATTTTTATTGTATTCACAGTGATAACAATGATAATTTTTAGTTTTTATAGTATTTTTTTTGTTTGATCTTTTTCTGTAGTTTTTACAATTTTTTTCATCTTTCATTCATTTATTTATTCTTTCATTATAATAATAATATTTTAATTGTTTTTCTTGCTTGCTATTTTGTTCATGCTCTTTATTTTTTTTCCTCGGTATAGTTTGATGATTTTTATTGTTTTGATAGTAACAAAAATAATAATTTTAGATGTTAAAACTCCGATGTTGTTATTGTTATAATATTTTAAATTAATATCGCTTCCTTTTCCTTTTTTTTATTTTCTCTTTGTATTAAATGATTTTTATAATTTTACTACTTGCACAATAATAACGATGATTTTAGTGATTAATTTTTTATTTTTTCTTATAAAAATCTTTTGCTCTTTTTTTTAATGTTAATTCGCGTTCTTTTGTGATCTTTTAGGACATAATACCTACATTCTAAAAGATATAATCTATGCTTGAGCAACAAACTCTACTTAAAAATTTATACATTTTATCTCCTAATTTATAACTTTTATTTAGTTATATCATATAAATTTATCGTTGTGGATTTAATTATGTTAAATTATATACACAAGAATGCCTACGACAATGCGTGGACAATATAGCTAGTTATATATACATGTGTTGTGTGTGTTAAAATTCTGATGACTTGATTTTTTTATTCATATATTTTATTTATTTATAAGAACTTTTTTTTTATTAAGAGTATTGTTTTTTTAATAAAACATTATTATGATTGTGACTACATGTTTCAATAAAAACAAATTATGAATAAATCATTTTTATGAACCTAAATGAATAAAAATAAAATAATAAATTTGAAAAAGCTATATAAAAAATAAAAATAGAAATAGTAAAATGGAAATTATATTTTTATTGAATATTAATAAATAAGCATATTAAGAAAAATTATGATCACTCTCTCTTTTCAATATTTATTGGTGAGTTTTTTTTCTTCTTCTTAAACATTCAAAAATTGTAACGTGAAAAGAAATAAAATTTTAAATCGAATTGTGAAAAGCTAAGAAAATGACATAAAAAATTCAAGCACTAAAGCAAAGCTTTCCACGTGTAAAATAAAAAAAGGATTCTATTTTTTTTTAATTTGTAAATACTTAGTTCTCTTGTAATTTATTAATTTAATTTTAATAATTTGAAAATTTCATTGAGTGCCATAAACACTGAAAATGCATATAGAAGGGGTAAAATAAAATTATTGAGCACAAACATCCTATTTCATGCATTAGGAAACAATCAACCAAGTCAATTTATGACATATAATTAAAGTTTTGTACTAGCTATGACATTGTTTTCTCAAGAAAATAAATTTAAATTGAAAAGGCAACACGCAAAACTATCACTGTTTTGTATTGTATTTTTAGAAAATATTATTTTCATATATTATAAATAAAAAATAATTTAAAAATCAATTTCATACGAAAGAAAAATTAATACAGTTGAAGTATAAGATAGCCTCCCAAGCAGTGGCCTCGCTGATATCTCCTCTCTACATCTAACCAGTAAAAATGATGAAGCTCTCTCTTGCAACATCGCTGCTACTTTCAGTGCTCCTCCTGTCCTCTTTCCTTCGGTTCACCATGGCTGTGCCCAACGACGTCGCGTCACCGCCGCCTTCCTCCCCACCAATTCCATGTAATCAGACCCCATCTGCTATATATACGCATAATTAAACTACATTGGCTCATGCATGCACTCACATGTTATTATTATTATTATCATTATAGCAGGCTAATTGCAGATTAATTGGCTTGGAAAATGTGATCGACGACAGGTTTCTGCGATCCAAAGTGCAAGGCTAGGTGTGCCAAGGCAGGATACTACCAACGCTGCTATCACTTCTGCATAAGAGCATCTCCAGGAGAAGAGGAGAAGAGGCATATTGGAGAGCTAAATCTTTAAAATAGATGTTTGAATAGTATAAAAATAGTTTTGGTTTTGGTGTGCACTTTAATGGTAAAAGACATTTTGAAGAGCTATTTTTTTATATTATTTTAAATATAATGCAATTATTTTATATGTAGTTTAATTATACAATTAAATATACAATTAATAAGAGTGTAATATAATTGCTTTTAAAAAACCTTCCAACAATATAATTATTAATTTTGTATATAATTTTTTACTCTCTTGTCATCAAGGTATTTTTAAATAAAAACAAAAACAGATATTATTATAATTATTAATTATAAGGTATTATTATAATTAATAACTATTATATAATAATTATTATTATAATATAATAATATTTACTATAAAAACCCACCCCCACCCCGTTTGTCCCTTCATTTTCATTTCAACCTAAAAAACCCTATCTTCTTCTCTTCTGGCCGCCTGTACATCAACATCATGCTCTGAACAACAACAAACCACCACCATTTAAAACTTCTTCAAGTGGGTTTTCTCTGTGACCTCCAAATTTTACTTCTTTCCTCTGTGGATTTTCTTTGTCTTGTCCAGTGATGACCTTCTCAATGCTCATTGGAGCTGAAAACCTCACTCTGATTAGAGGCATAACCCCTAAAGGGCTAGGCTTTGGGGGGTCTGATTTGCAAGGGAGGCACTTTTCCAGAGTGAATGTAGTCGCTAGAACTAGAATTTCAAAGGCAAGAACTTTGACACCCAGGTGCAGTTTATCAACCTCTAGGCCAGCTTCACAGCCTAGGTTTATCCAACACAAGAAAGAGGCCTTTTGGTTCTACAGGTTTCTCTCAATCGTGTACGACCATGTGATAAATCCTGGGCACTGGACTGAGGACATGAGAGATGAGGCTCAACGGTAACATTTCAACGGTATTATTTTTTTGCCTCCTCTGAATAGATATGTAGGAATGGCTCCCGAATAGCTCCCGAAAATGAAGAAGCCATTTTGGCTCTTCACTTGGCTCCTCTGCTGGATACGAAATTTAAACCAAAAAAACCAAATATTTGAATTTTTGGTTTTGGCTTCCCGGATGCCTTGCGTGCCTTCAGGGACTTATGGAATCAAGTCAGAATGTCCATGCTACAGAGACAAGCTGAACTCAAAGGGCACCTCCAAATGTCCTTAAGACAAATTCATCATCTTATCCTCTGTTAATTTTCCCTTCTCACTCAATAAAATCCAAGAACTTGTACTTAAATATTTCCAAAATTCATAACTGCTGTACACGAGCTGAAGCTTAAGAAATGTGATTCTCTGGTTTGCTAATACTAGTTCAGTACTCTCATTTGCGCTCACATCTTAATTATTATATAATCTCTCATTTTGACATTAGCAGCACCGACTTGTTCAAAGTAAATGTTTAATCTCGGTTTTGTAGAAGGGAAGGTGCCATGCACTTTGAAAAATTAATAGGATATTCAATCTTTTCCCATTGACAGTAGAATTCATGAACACATATATGGATCGTCAAATCTTGAAAAGGACAATATATATAATTAATTCCAGGCAATCTGTTAATAATGTTAATGACAATCGATCACTCTTTGAAACTTTTCAAGTAACATCCAACAATATTAATTGTAGAGTCAGCATTACATCAATCGAATTTATTTGTTTAGGGGAATAGGGTATGATGGTTTCATCAAGATGTTGTAGGGCTTCCTTGGAGCATCCTTTTAGTGAGCTTGGCCGAGACAAGGGCTAATATCGTTGCTGATGGCACAAAGATAACATCAGGGATGGCCTTGATAAACCCTAACTGGGGCACATTCTCTCCTGCTCTTTTAGCAGCCATGGCTGCTGGAGGAGTTGCTAGCCCAATGATCAAGGTAGACTCATCTAACTTGCCAGGGTTTATTTTTTCCTTCATGAACTTGATAAATGTTTCCTTTTTCATCTGATCTGTAGCTTTTGTCCAGTCCTCGTAACCATCCTGTTGCACAATTTATAATGTTGTATATTAATTTGAGATTTAGAGAATTTGGAAGCTAATGAGAATATATGTGAGTGTGAAAGGAGATTATCCTTTAGGGTTGAACTAACCTTTATATCCTTCCTTGAGGGTACATCATAATGCTTTCCAGGTAATGATGAGTTGAATGTGCTGCGTAAAAGTTGTTTAAGATCAGTTTGTTAAAAGGAATATATATATATATATATATATAGGTCTAGAGTAGGTTATAAACATAATTCATATAGTTTATCAAAATAAATAAATTAATCTCTAAAATATCAATTAAATAATCATTTGACTAGTACTGTTGAATATATTTAATTTAGTATTATTTTGTTTCAAAAACAAAATCTTCTTTTCTGGTCAATATTTCCATCCTATTCCTTTTCTTTTTCCTTTTTCTTTTTAATAAAATAAAATTGAATTGAAAAGGAACATGAAATAAATGAAAAGGATTGGGTTATAAACTGAAAAAAACATAGGGAATAAATATACAAGGACTAATTAATTAGTTTTTCCAAACTATAGGGACTAAGTTATAATTAACATGGAGATAATCTCATTTTACACCAGATAGACGAATTATCAAACATAACTTCAAAGAAGGAACAACAGATACCCCCCCCTCACCCTCCTTTTATAATCAAACCAATTACCAATCAGGATAATCCATCCTCGAAGAAAAAACATAAATTGCACGAGCACAACTCTGTCTCGCACTATACTCATCATGACAATAGAAATGATAGAAGGCAAAATCCAAGACAGACGACACATGCATGGGAACTTCCATCCTTTTTTTTTTCTTCTTACTTGTATCCTTTTGACATTTTATGAAAATAATGCGGTAATTGTAATCTTACTTGAAGATCTCAAGAACAGCAACATGGAAGTCATCGAATGTATTGATCTTGTTTTTCCCAAATTGATCATAGAGCGATCCCATCACATAATTTGGCATCTGTGTTGAAGACATGGGCAGCCCTGCCAGAAAACAGACGGCTCATGATTATTCACAATCTGAAACACAATCTTAAACATAAACGCTTGATCATACTTTCACTTAGATTTGAGAAATGGAAAAGATAAGAATAAATAAACAAAGAGTAAAACTAGGTTGGAATCGAGTGAAAAATGAAGAAAGGGAGTAAGAGGGAAGCATCAGCAAAATTACACGATATTAGATCACACTATGGCTAACCTTTTCCCATGAAACTCATGACCATCCCCATTTAGCAGATTTGAAAACACAAGAGTAGATCCTATGATGGAGAGGTTATTATACAATGGAATAGGAGGATAGAGATGCAGAGGGAAGGGAATATTTTGAATGAGTTTGGGGGTCGATGCAAGGAAAGAATACATGATCTGATCTAAACAACTCTTTTCTTAATATGAAAGCTGATTCTTGGCTTGAGAGAGTTGTTGACTTCAAGGAGGAGCCAGTAGAGATGGTGTGATTGCTGATAAAACTCCTGAATGCCCTACTTTTCCATTTTGAAGCTCTTTGAACTTTTAATTCTAAGCACATTCCCTTTTCGCTTCCCTCCTTTCAACTTCAATACCAAAAGGTACAGCTAAAGAATATTACTGTTCGTTCTCCACCATGACCAAAAATACAAATCGAAACAAAAAACCTCTTCCCTTTTCGTTCTATTTTACTATGAAAGTATCGAAAAGTTTTGAAGCAAGGAGATGATGAGAGCATCATGCAAATTCAACTAAAACAACTCTCCACCATCACTGCTTGCCTAAAAAGGCTTGTTAAAATTTGAAAGTGTAATGGCAAAGGAACCCTTTTTTAATGAATAAAAACTAATGTATATGACAATATAACAATACCATCCAAACTTGGAAACAGAGCACAAAGTGGCAGTAGATGGAGAGATTTACAGAATAAGAATTATGTACTAGATTTTGTGGTATAAAGGGAAGAATAGAGAGGACGTGTCAAAATATAAGCAGCATGTACAATTCTAATCACAGCAGGTGCCAACTTTTCTTTTGGGAAGCCTTATTTTCTCCTCCCTCGCTTTCTCTTGTTATTGGTAACATTGAGCCTGGATTTAGGAAGTGATTTCCCACCAAAACGCACACGAGTCACTAGCATCTCTTCTGGCAGCTCAGGTTCTGGATCTTGGAGTATTTGCTTTTCCATTACTCCCCAAGACTTCTCTGTCACCCCACTATTATAATTTTTTGAGTTTCCTATCTCCTCTTTCACTGCAGCATCATGTATCAGAATTTCTTTCTCAGCCTGAAGAGATGACAGATAAACAGCTTCATAAGACTTACAATTGTTAGCAAGTGGCCTATCCATGACTAAAAAATGTAGTTTCAAGCAACGATGAGTAAAATGAGGTAAATTATAAATCTTGGAAGAAACACGTACATTTCCACATGAAGCCTCAACATGAGGTAGGCCTGTGCTCCCAATCATATCAGATCGAGCCTCTCCATGACTTGAAACTGCATTTTCAGGCATAAGATCTCCCATTTTAGATGCATTACCGGGCAATCTAGAAGGCATACTATCTCCCATTTTGGCAACTGAAGCCGGATTGCAATCAGAACTGGTCAAAGCATCAGCTGGTGTAAGTATGATCAATGCATTGACAGAAGAGAATTTCACAGGATTTTCACTAACAACTTTGTCTACCCGGGCCTTCAGCTTATTTACTTGTGATTTTAGCACCTCTATCTGTCTAAGAATATGTTCACTGATGCTATCACTAGACTGAAGAGACGCCAATCCATCTTGAAACTCAAACTCATCGTTGCATTTAATTGTCTTTGCTGAAAATCACCACCCATAAAAGAACATTAAGAACCCAATAACCTTGCAGGATTTACAACCCCAACAATAATCAGGAAACATATAATTGTCTTATGTTTTTGAACAATCATGTCTTGAACATATGAATGAATGAGTGCAGATGGATCACCTATAAGACTATAACATTTCAAATTACTGTTCTCATTAACCTGAATAACTGCAGTGATCCTAGTCAACAAGGAATCAGAGAGGTACTTCAATATTTTCTTTAAGAAAAAAGGAAAAAAAATGATGCAGGGGAGAGAAACATCAAATCAACAACCAAATTATTGACAGGCAGCATGCATGAGGCTCCTTTCAAACAAGACATCTTTGATATACAAAAAAGTTCCGACATGTCCCCCTCTAAAGAGATTGAAATGACAATTGTTAAGTCTTATATAGAAGCACATAAAGTCAATTAGAGACATACTAGAATGTTTTTATTTTAGTCCATATTCTAAAGCTTATCTGGTAAGGCAGGCAATTGGGAAATTCCACATAAAAATATCTATAGGAGTATGCTCGGATTTCATTGATCTTGGCCAGGAAATCATTAATTCCCCAAAAAGTAATAGTCAACAATATTTTTCCTTACCATGGTTAAGGCAATCATCATCAATAGAAGCACCATCAGTAGCAGACTTCCTATTTTCTGCTCAATACAAGAATAAAAAGAAAAGGAAGTTGAGGCTGATTTTTTTTTATTTACAAAATATTTGTTAGAATAGGAGTATAAACAACACAAAAGGAAAAGATTGGCAAATTTAATACCATAATAGGAGAAGAGGTTATGTTGTAACATATATGATGCTGCGTCCACAGTCTCTTCAAATCTCTTTCTTTTCTTTCTCTTCATTGCTTTCTTTCTTTCCATACAAGTGGAAAATGGCAGTGACTTCACAGGAAAACTTTCTGCCATAAATGTTTCAAGATCAAATAGTTTTCTCTGTTCATGTTCTGCAATTTCTCTGTCATACTTATGTGCTTGGGACTGAAATTCCTTAATTTGCAATTCTACCCACTTACATCTCCACATAAGAGGACGTATAAATCTCCTCCAATGATCTGTCAGTTTTTTCCTCCTGGAAAATTGAAAATAGCCACAAAGGTTGCATGGGAAACAATAATTGAAAGCTAAATCAAGCAAACAACACGCAATTATTGTAAGAATGAGGAGAACATCGTAAGATTTTTTTCTGTCTTACATATACAACATATACAAAACAATAAGGAAAACATGCAAGACTCAGGAGGACTTAGCTGTGACAAATGCAGCTAGTAAATATATACTAAACAGAAGGAACCACATCAGTCTCATTGAAGCAAGATAAAAGAAATTTACAGCACTTAGGCCATGCAATGATTTGATTATCGATATGTCCGTCAATGCTTATACATCAGTTGTACATTGGAAATAGAACATATTTTACTACTTTAATAGAGAAGCAAGATAATATATATATATATATATATATCAAGGATTTAGGCCACAATGATTTGATTATGGATATGTTTGTCATTCATTGTTCATCAGGAGTAAATTGGAAATGAGAACAGAAAGTTTTACTTTAACAGAGGGCAGGCATTACAACCCTTCAACAACCTTTCAAATAGTGAGAAGTCAGGTAGAAGCAATGCAATATTAACACTGGTGCTCCTATGAAACTGTAGATGCGAGTTTAGGAAAGCACAGCTGTAAGTTACTATTACTATGATTTCCACTGCAATGCCAAAGAGAGGCCTATTACCTACCTTTCAGCAAAACCTGCGGACAAGATAATAAAATCAACACACTGAGGGGTTGCTATGTGGAGCTGAAAAGGTTTTATTTTATTTATTTTTTTCTCTCACAACCCCCAAATTTATGTTTTAAGGCCATTCATACTGCAAAATACAGGTTAACATAACATATGGCAAAGGCAATCAGTGACAACAATGGAAAACTGCACAAGTTTGCCTCCTACTAAATTTCAACTATGCAATTTCACTGAGAAAGGAAAGTTGATAATTGACGATAGTCCATGATTATCTTTTCATGATGCAATACCATGAAAGTGGAGTATTAGATCAATTGATTTCTTATGTTGCCGCAGGTACAGTTGAGCACTAAATTATACATGTACAAAATAAATCCATCAAACTAATAAATACCTCATTTGAGATCCTCCATCATATCCATCACATATAGAGATCGACCTCCCCCCAACATATAATTGTGACTCGACTTCAGTATCAGAAGAACCATTCTTAGTCTCAAATTCCAAGTCCCCGAAAGAACTCATGCTCTCAGTCGAATCATCATATCTAGCTGCAGTTTGCTCATTGTCACTGGTATTGGTACAGTCAATTATATTAACCTCAGCATCCGCACTTCCAACAGCTGCCTTATCCTGATCATCAAGAAAGCTTTTGTCCTGACAATTACTTGGACATTGCAGGACCTTATTATCTTCAGGATCTTGCGGCACACTTATATTCTCTTTACTAGCCGAAACTTCCACAGCAACAATCTGTTTGTTTTTTATCTCCAAGTCAGGACCCATGTTAATCTAACTCAATGGCTGCAACAAAATAACAATCTTTTATTCAGCAGTTCAATTATCGTCACCCCATTATTCAAAACATATTAAATATCATTGAGGAAAAAAATCACTTTTTTATGATTTCGATTTTCCATATTAACAGAAACAGATTCTAAGAAAACAATAACATCTAAGAAAATAAAAATATAATTAAATAAGAGAGAAAAGAACGCAACTTTAGCAGCCAAACAGGAATCTCACAATGGAAATTCACTGAAATTACACGAAATCGAATACAAATAATAACAAGGAAGAAAAAATAATGAAAACTGAAGCTATTAGACCTTGAATTGGAATTGAATAAAACCCTAACAATTAGAGAATAAATCAGGAAATTAGTTACCTGAGGAAAGTTTTTTAGGGCTCAGATCACGGCGAGGAAAGACTCGCCGCTGGTGTACTTTGTGAGAATAGGAGAAGGAATTTTTTTATTTGTTTTTTAATATCTTTATAATTGGAAGAGACCAAAAAGGCAAAAGGTATAGAGCAGCCGATAGAAAATAAGGAAGCACAGGAAGAGCTCATATATAAAAGTGTGCTCCACTTAATTTTATATTGTATTTAAAAAGAGATAGCGACAGAGAAGTAAGAAAATCATAAGGTTATGACACCAGATATTTAAATCACTTGCAAATGCAACCGCGTCCCGTCATATTTTTTTAATATAAAAAATATTAATTGTTTGTATTTATAAAAATAATAAATTTATGTTGAATTCCTATCAAGTGCAAGTTTTTTATAAAATATATAAATTTTAAATTGATATAAATTTATTTGTTTAGTAGTTTTCAACGAACTAAGCAGTATAAATTTATCATCATCATTAAAAAAACAAGAAAATTCGGATATCTGAATTTTTGAGTTCACTGTATAAAGATTAGTTTATTTTATAATTCAATTTAAATCAAAAAAAAATATAAATTATAAAAATACTTGTAATAATCAAATAACAAAAATAAATAGTTAATTTATTATCAATAAAAAGACAAAAACATAAATTGAAAATCCATCCCTACTTTATTGTCATTATCAATGCTATAACAACTAACATTATTATCAACATTACTATCAAAACAATTAAAATAATTAATTTGCCCTGAAAAATCACTAACATTTCAGGAAAATCATTAAAAAAACATCAAATGATTTTTATATATAATACAATTAATAAAATTATTATTATTATTTTGTAAATAACAAAATCATAAAAATCATCTAATCTACAGAACAAATTAACAAACAAAAAAACAAAAAAAAAATGAATAAGAGAAAAAATAGAGCAACATTAATTTTAAAATGATCACTGACATAAATTAAATTTTCAGGAGAATCATTAAAAAAAATCAAAAGATTTTTATAAAGAAACAATAAAAAATAATCACAAAAATTATCATTATTTTTTTTGCTGATAATAAAATTATACAAATCATCTAATCCAAAGAACAAATAAAAAATAACAGAAAACAAAAAAAAAATAAAGGGAAAAAAACAATATTAATTTTAAAATGATTACAAACATAAATTAAAATTCTAGGATTTAACCGATTAAAAATAAAACCCAAATAAAAAAGAGAAAAAATAAAAACAAAAACTAAAAGCATAAGTGCATAAATACTAATAAAAATAAACATTGTCCAAGAATAAAAAATAAAAAAAATGAATTAATTTCAAATAAAAAATTCAAAGAATAAGGACCAAAATGAAAAATAAAATATATAATTAATTCCAACTAAAGGATAAAATTAAAAAAAAAACCTAAAAACTTTGGGACCAAAATATATGATGGAATAATAATATTAATAATTGTTGTGTAATTTAATAAAAAAAATTGAAAGAATGAGGATTGAAATGAAAATAGCATATTAACCAATTTCAATTGGAGGATCAAATTACAACAGATTCAAACTCCCATACTTAACAAATTCAAGGAACCAAAATGAAATCAAAAGAATAAGGACTGAAATAAAAACTTTCTTATATAATAAGTTTTAATTGAAGGGAACAAATGAAAATAATAAAACTTTCAATTAAAGAAATCAATAATAAAACTGAAATCAAAACACCAGGGACTAAAATAAACTTTCCACATCAAGGATCTCTACAGAGTTTTACGGTGGCAGGAGAGAGAAAACTGACTACTGACACAAAATCATTTGTCGTCGTTTACCTGAACATAATTGACTGGAACACACTGCGACGGTAGAAGGGAATTTTTGACCGCTTGAAGGACTCGCACGTGTCACCTTAAGGGAGCGTTGACGTGAAACACTACATGCGTGTATGGATGACGCACCTACAGTTCATGCAAAAAATAATAAAATATTGGATAATTACCGATACACCCCTGAACCCACTGGTATTTACAAAAAAACTTGAGGGGAAAAATAGACCTACCCCCATTTACTGCACACTATTTTATCTTTTTCAAGGGTAGTTTCTGTCGATGCACTGTGCATAATTTTTGAAAAAAAAAACAAAACAGACCCTGGTCCTTGCGTCATGTTTTTGTCATTTTCGAGGGGCATAATCGTTAATGCATTGTTCATAGACAGAAAAAAATAAGCACATGCACATGTGAAGCACTGGAGCAAATTACGAGTCCATAGTGATTTTACTCACAGTCCATAGTAGCCGAAACAGTAAAAAAACCATGCCTATTATCTTTTAGTTAATAAGCACGGGTTAATAGCAGGTTTTGCGTGTTTGTGTAAAAAGAATTATGAATTCTATGTCCACTTAATTTTGTTTTCATTGTATGTTTTGTTATTGATTTTATTATTTTTAATTTTATTAAATACGGTGACATATGTTAAAAAACATGCACATTGAGTAATTAAACTATAATTTAAAAATAAATATTACATATATATTGTTATAAAAAGAAGAAATAATTAACATATAAAAGTATAGACATCAAAAAAGACAACAGAAAAATATTGTTCTTATTATGAATTCTTTTATTACAAGACAAGAGGTCTATTTATAGAAAAAGAAAATAAACTCATAGGTCAATAGTCATGGACATTCAATACACATAATTATAAATTTATAAAATTTCTCCTTGAATGGCTATGAACTTTTCAATTCAATAGAGAGCTTAATATAGATACTTCAAGATCCATATTTGAATACTTCAAGAAATTGTATTACCGTCATAGATAAATAGATAACTTGTTTATGATATCTCTTTGTGAGGGTCAGAGATATAACTTGCATCTGCAATTAATTATAAATTTGATCCACAATAAAATAACCTCATTTTAGTTGTTCCGCGGAGATAACGAAATATATGTTTGACTCCATTTTAATGTCTTTTTATGGAAGTGGAACTATATCTTGCCAATAAATTTACTACAAAAGTTATATTTAGTCTTGTACAATTTACAAGATACATAAGTACTCCAATAGCACTAAGATCAAGACTAAGAATTTCTTTATCCTCTTCTGGAGGTCTAAAAGAGTCTTTTTAATATCAAGTGATCGAACAACCATAGATGTACTCAAATGATGGGCATTGTCCATATAAAAACATTTTAGGATTTTTTCTATATACATCAATTGATGTACAAATATTTAATTTGAAAGATGTTTGATCTGTAAATCAAGATAAAATTTTATCTTTCTGAGATCTTTCCTCTCATATTCATTTTACAAATAGGTTATAGTTTTTAAGAGCTCTTTAGGAGTACTATTAATATTTAAATTATCAACATATACTAAAATAATAGTAAATCTGGATATTGTTTTCTTAATAAAAATGCACGGACAAATCTCATCATCATTCTTGAAACCCCCTTTTAAAAGGTATTCATTAAGACAATTATACCACATCCGACTATATTGCTTAAGCTTATTTAAAGATCTTTGTAGTTTAATAGAATAAACAAGTCTCGTTTCATTACAAAAGACTTCAGACATAGTAAATCCTTCAAGGATTTTCATATGAATGTCTTTATCTAATGATCCATATAGATATGATGCAATTGAATCCATTAAATACATATCTAGAATTTTTGAGATTGCTAAAACAATTAAAAATATGAAAATAATTGTATTCATAACTAGAAAATAAGTTTCCTCATAATCAATGTTGATTCTCTATGGAAAACCTTATGCAACAAGTTATGCTTTATATCGCACAATTTTACTGTTCTCATTTTATTTTCTAATAAAAACTCACTTGTATCTAACAGGTATAACACCTTTTAGGTGTATGGACTATAAGTCCAAATCTTTCACGTTTTGCAAGTGAGTTTAACTTTGTTTGGATTGTTTCTTCTCACATTAGTCAATCATTTCCATGTTGACATTCTTCAATAGTTTGTCATTCAACTTCATCATCACTTCAAGTGATGCCAAAATCAACCTTAAATACAAACACATCATTCATGATAATTTTATCTCATTCCAAAATCTCTCATGTATGAACATAGTTTATGAAGACTTCATTAGTTTCAAGTACCTGGGTTCTCTTCAAGAGATCCCTTTTTAGAGCGATCAGTATTAGAAGATGATTTGGACACACAATTTGATGTTTATTTAGTGGGTGAGGACTCTCCAAGAAGACCATCATCTATCTATTGAAGTATTTGTTTTCTAGGATTTTTGTCTTTAACGCTAATAGGTCTTTTGCGCTTCAGACGTGGTATAGATTCATTTGCTGCTTTCATTTCTAGATGGAGCATTTGCAGCAGGGATATGGGATATAACTACTTTTTTACTATTGGTGAAAACATCTAGTAATTGATTTGCAATATTTTGTAAATGAATTATCTTTTGAACTTTAAGTTCACATTGATTTGTCCTTAGATCAAAATGAGATAACTTTGGGTTATTCCAAATAATTCCTTGTCATGCTTCAGGCATTGAATTTTCTTTCCTTAATGATGAGAAAATGTTATCATCAAAATGATTGTCTTCAAAACGTGATTTAAAAATATCATTAGTCAAAGGTTCAAGGAATCTAATAATAGATGGAGAATCAAAACCAACATAAAATTTTATTCTTCATCGTGGACCCATTTTAGTATTTTATGGAGATGTTACAAGCACATATACCACACAACTAAAAGTTCATAGATGAAATAAATTTGGTGTATATTATAAACAAGTTGTAAGGAGAATAATTATGGTAAGCACATGGTCTAATTCTAACTAGTGATGCAACATGTAATATAGCATGTCCCCAGACACATGTAGATAATTTTGATTTCATAAGTAATGGTCTTGCAATTAATTAAAGTCATTTTATAAATGATTTTGCTATACGTATGTGCATGAGCAACAAGATGTTCAACATCTACTCCAATAGAAGTGCAAAAACTATCAAATATTTAAGAGGTAAACTCACCAACATTATCCAATAAAGTTTTTTTTATAGGTTGATAAGAAAATTGTGCTTGTAGTTTGATATTTTTTTCTATTAATCAAACAAATGCAATATTTTGACTAAAAGTTAACAAACATATGACCATTTACTCGATGCATCAATCAATACCATAAAATATGTAAAAGGTCAGCATGGTCGATGAATAGGCACATATATATCTCCTTGAATTCTTTTGAGAAAAAGATGATGATTCTATAAGAACCTTTGAAGGAGATGATTTGATATTTAATTTACCTTAAGAACATTAAACACATGGATTTTCAATCGTTAAAAGAATTTTCAGGTTTTTTAAGGGATGCCCATATGAATTCTCTATAATTCGTCTCATCATTATTGATCCTGGATATCCAAGTTGACCATGTTAAACTATAAATTGTTTTGGATTGGAACACTTTTGGTGTATTACAATATTTGATTCAATAGATTTCATGATCGTATAATAAAATTCCAGAAGAGAAAACAAGTAGTTTCTCAAATACAAGCTTTTGGCCTGAAATACATGCACTAATATAAAAATATTCTTTTCTATCTTCATCTATTGTTTCAATATGATAACCATTAGCATGCTTATCCTCAAAACTGAGTAAAATTTCTTGTAGGCTTGGGTGAATATAATGCATCTTTGATCGCAATCTTGTGTTATTTTATATCACAAGTTAAGCATTTTAAGAGTCTTTAATCATGTTTGTTGAACCTGATATTGTAGTGATATTAGATTTAGGTAGTGTCAAATACTGAAAGTATTTTTTTTAAGAATTGTGTGCATTGTTGCACTGTCTACTATACATAAATCTTCATAATGAAAAGTAATGTCATTATTCAATATATGATCAAAGTTTATTGTAAACATAATAACATAATATTTTAATATAAATAAAAACTATTAATCATTTCTAATGATTCCACGACTAAACATGTTTTTTATCTTATCTGAGTCATGAAAAGTAGATAATATTTTCTCTAACATTTGGTCTTCTGTGATATCTTTACCATATAATTTTAGTTGTGAGGTAAAAAAAGAAGAATTATAATCACTAATCGATTTAAATCTTGTAACCTCAAGTTCAACCAATCATAACAAGTTTGAGGAAGTTGGTGGTCATATCCTTGATTTAGATTTTTCCACATATTATTTCCTTCTTTAATGGTCTCTAAAGGATTCATAGCTTCCAAATAAATCTCGACATCAATGTTTCATGACAAATAATTATTTTTAAAGATATAAAGAACAATAAATTAAATTTTTGTAAGATTTGACATTATCTTTATCTCTAAAAATAAGAAATAACTTATGAAATAAAATCATGAAGATAAAATAAAAGAAACCAATCCTTCAAAACAATTATTTATTTAGCTTTAAAAATACTAGTTCTTCAAACAATGTATTTTATTTATTTAATTTTTTAGAAACTTATAATAATAGTTCTTTAGGAACTATGTTTAATTTATTTAATTCTTCAAAAAATCATTCCTCTAAGACTTTTATTTGTTTAGCTTTAGAAATACTAGTATGTTAGGAACTATATTTTATTTATTTAATTCTTCTAGAAAATCAGTCCTTTAAGATTGTTATTTGTTTAGCTTTAGAAATACTAGTTCGTTAGGAACTATATTTAACTTATTTGATTTTCCAGGAACTTGTGATACTGGTTATTAAGAAGCTATTTTAATTTATTTAATTCTTTATGAACTTGTAAGACTCGTTCTTCAAGAACTATAAATCTCTTTCTATGAATAAAAATGAGAAAATTTTCCAAAAATAAATTACAATAATAACAAATGAAAATATTAAAATTGATATAAGCCATATAATAATCGTATTGATAATATGTTATAAAAATAAAAAATAATTAACATATAAGAACATAAACATCAAAATTTAATCAAAAGAGACGAGAGAAATATTTTTCTTATTATAACGTGTTAAAAAATAAAAACAATTAACTTATAAAAATATAGACATCAAAATTTAATAAAAAGTCAAGAGAGAAATACCTTTCTTATTATAACATGATATAAAAAGAAAAAAATATTTAACATATAAAAATATAGACATCAAAATTTAATCAAAAGAGACAAGAGACAAATATTTTCTTATTATGAATCTTTTTATTTTTCCAAAGTAATAAGAATACAAGATAAGTGGTCTATTAATAGGAGAAAGAAATAACAAGGTTCATGGAAATCCAAGAAACTAAAATCAAGATTCATGGATATTCAATACATATAAATATGGATTTATAACATATATGAATGAAAATAAAACACGAAAAATTTGACGTCAAAACTCAATCCAATGAAATTTTATCATATGTTTTTTTTTTAAAAAAAAGGAATGTATTTGAAAAATAGATAGTTTCCCATACGAATCCACATGATATTTTTTGAAATATATTCTTATGTAATTTTTTTTACAGCTAAAATTGGTGTTTTATGGGGAAAAAACTATTTAAATTTTGAAGGAAATGTTTTTTTTTTCTAGAAGAATTTGAAAGGAAAAAAATAGTTATTTGTTATCCATGCTTTTTTTTAACTAAATCATATCTTTTTTATTAGTAGTTTTGTTTTTAGTAATAATGATACGAAGTTAGAATATTATTTTATAAAAATTTCTATAATAATAAGCAGGTAAGAATGTATATCTTTAATATAAACTTTATTTGTTTATTCTTGCATTACCTTTTTTTTTTAAATGTAAACATAGTTTTTTAACAATGATTTTTTCAAAAAAAAAAAAAGCATATCATGAATAAAAAGCAAGTTTAAATAAAACAATGTCAATACTTATTTCTCAATATTGTATGTGCAATTAAAAAAATTAATAATCAATATAAATATTATGTAATAAATAAAATTATTAAATACATTTTATCATATTTGTTTCATAAAAAACGTTTGCATATTAGATTTATTTAAGATAATTAAATTAAAATAGTTACTATTTTAAAGAAAAGATGTAATTTTATTTGAAAATTATAACAAAATTAAATGATATTTAAGTGAATAAGATTTTAAATTTAATTTATTTATGAATAGTAAATTTTATTCAAAATCCAAGGAAAACAACAAACTAAAAAAATCAAAATAAAATATAAAAGTAGCCAAATGCATGAGCTTGGAAAGGTAGGTCAGACACCTATCCTAATACAAAGAAGCCTAAACGCCCATAGAATGTCACCTTTGTTTTTAATACAAAAACGAAGGAAAAGTTTTTCTTCAATCCAAAACTTTAGTTCATATGTCAAATTTCTTATTTTTATTATTTCTTCATGTTTAGGATTAATTTAATACTTGATTTTTAGCTATGATCCAAAACTTGTTTGGATTACTGTTTTGAGCTTATGTCAATTCTGTGAATGAGACAATTTAGTTGATAAAGGTATTTCATTAGGGTTATTATTCTTTAAGATTATTTATACTCTTTGTAAATCTAAAATTCAACCGTTAATGAATAGTTTTATTCTGAAGTTTTAGCTAAATCGATATATAAAGATTAATTAGGTATGTGATATCATTCATTTTAATTTCAACAGTGATGGGATCTTGAAATAGATTTTCATTATATTATACTTTTACAAGATCTATTTTTGACACTTTAATATTAGATTTCAGTCTCAATTATGAATTGCATGACCATCTTATCACAATGTTCATATCAATTGGGATTAGAGCACTATTGATATTTGGTTTAAGTTTGAAACATAATATTTTTATGTCTGATAATTTTAGAGTTTGAAACTCAATATTTATGATATCAAACTATTTAGTCACTTTAACCAATTACTAGTTTGTAGCCTAAGTTCTTTATATATATATATATATATATATATATATATATATAACAAAAGAAGATGCTACTAAATTAAAAATTTAAAGTATAAAATATGAAACTTGTAAAATATATAGTTGGTGGTATATTCAGCTCACAATCCATGGTATAAGCTCCTGATAACCCTATAAAATTCAAATTAAAACCAATTAGAAAGCTTAATTCTAACTAAATAAATATTGAAGCTTTAAAAAGAAACAAATATCTAATTAATATAAAAACAAAAAAATATCATGCAAACCTTTATTGATGGCCCATGTTTGTTACAGCTTGAACCAAATTATTTTAAATAAACAAAAAAGATGCTCAAGTGGTGCTAATATTTTTTATAAAAAAAATCCAAAACTCTGGTCATTAAACTAAGTGAATCCATTAAGTTGAGTTATTTTAATAATATGAATAATTTTTTTTTTTGATAGAAAAATAAATTAATAATTGAGATAGCTTGAGTCATTTTTAAATTAATGAAAAAATTATAGAAAAACTCGGTGCTCAATTCTCAAACAAATCAAATATTGAATTATAAAACAAAGAAAACAGACTTAAAAAAAACAAGTTTTTGCCTCGCACTAAGCTACAAGTTTGATATTTTTTACCTAACCCTTTTAAAAAATAGAGATAATGATTTTGAACTATATATGTTTCAAAAGAAATATTGAGCAACTAATTTAATTTATTTATTTAAGAAAAAATCTTTTTTTAAAAGCTACATCTAAAAAAGAAAAATGAGAAACAATAAAAAACTTGAGATAACCTAAGTTATTTTTAAAATTAATGAGAAACCCTATAAGGTAGAAAGAAAAATTACAAAGTCCAATATTGAATTAAATCAAATACATAACTCGTTAAACCTTAAACCTAATCAACCACTCAATTTAATATTGAAAAATAAAATAAAAAAAATATCAATTTTAAAAAATCTCAATGCAAAAAATAAAAATCAAAAGAATAAGAATATAAATACAATGAATGAAGCTAAAATCATAAGAAAAAATCAATCTAAAAAATTATCCCAAATAAAAACCAAATATGAAATAAAAAAAATAAAGGATGAAATAAGAAATATAGAAATAAAAAAGGGATCAAATTCTTAGGAAAAACAAATTGAAAGTTTGTTTTGAAATATTACAAGACTAGAAAAAAAAAGATAGTAAAGAAAAGGAGAAAAAAAATCAACTCAATACCAATCCAGTGCTTCTACAACAGTTATATAAACATAACTCACATAGAAAGTAGCAGGGTTGTAACATCGTTCCGTTCCGGCCGGAAAATTATGTGCCATTAAAAATACTCAAACAAAACGACGTCGTTCCGAAAATACCGGCCAAGGTCAGGCCGGAATGTCTCGGTACCGTTCCAAGTGTGCCTTTTCGGCCTTAAAATCCTTCTTATTTTGATTAACTTGTGATCATGTTTCTAATTTTAAGATTATATTTGTTTGATTTTATGTTTATATTGTATAATCTAAAGTTAATTTATCTTTAATTTTAATTGTGCTTGTTATTTTTAATATATATATATATATAATTAATTAATAATATATGAACACTACAACCCCGAAACGGTACGCTGAAATGCTCCGAAACCGAAACGTTCTGTACCAATAGAAAAACCGGAACGGTATGGACAACCTTGGAAAGCAGATATTAATTAGGCATGACATCACTGAAATAACATAGATCACCATCCATCATCGCATTGCTCAGGCTCTACAAAGACAATCGCAGGTATATTTTCTTTTTACATTAACAAAAACACTAAAACAAAACAAAATTTACTGTTCATGTATTGTGCACCTACACTCATAGTCACTCGGTGCTTCACGGTTGCATGTCCACCTTTTTTTTGTTTGCCTTTTTAACAGTGTATTAACGAAAAAAACCCTTGACCATTTCTGGTCCGGCCCCGTTTGTCTGACTGGTTTTTTAATTTTTTAATTTTTCATTGAACAGTGCATTAATGATTATGTCCCTCGAAAAGGACAAAACACACGCCCGTAAGGAAAGGGATTCACGGTAATTAGCCAATGTTTTATTTTATTTTTCACCCAATTACTATTGGCTGTCGTCGGACGCACCGTTCGTTTCCTCTCTCATGCGTGTTTTGGACGGTGTGTGCGGCTTCATACAACATCCAAAAATGATCAACCAATGTCTAAAATGATTTACCGGCATATGCTTTTCCACTTGGTGTGGCGTTTGTAACACAAAAGTGTCCATAAACGTGTCAATGGTCGTTTGAATCCCCCCCATTTCTCTCTCTCCTGCCTGCGCCACATGACGTCAGCTAAACTGTTTTTTGTCAAATTTCATATTGGTCCCTGAACGTTATAATTTGTTTTTATGGCCCTTATTGCTATTATATAAGTTTTGATTTGTTTCAATTTCGTCATTCAATTGAAATTGATTATAGATTGAAGTTTTAATTTGGTCCTCATGCTTTTAATTTTGGGCTGGAATTCTAAATATTTTTGGCATCAAAGGTTTGATTGATTTCAATTTCATCATTCCATGCAAATTTATTATAAATCCTTAATATTTTCGATTTCAAAGTTTGATTTCTTTCAATTTTATCCTTCTATGCAAGTTAATTATTGATTTCAATTTCATTTCGGTCTCAAATCTTTTAATTACAGATTTTGTTTTAAATTATTTAATTTCAATTTTTTTATTTACATGAATTTTATCCTTTACATTAAATATAGTATCTAAAATATGTCAAATTCATTATATATTTGTATATTTATGTAAAATTAAAATATGTGAAACCAATTATATGTTTTAATATTTATTGAATATTATCGCCTAATAATATATATAGAAAGAGAAAAATGACCTACGATTGTCCTTTAAATTAAATATATATTTGAAATTATGCCAAATTAATTATATATTTGTATATTTATGTCAAATTAAAGTATGAAACTAATTAAATATTTGAATATTTATTGAATATTATCACCTAAAAATATAGAGAGAGAGAGGAAAAAAACCTAGGATTTTTTTAAGGTAAAAAATTCATGTTAGTATTCTTAAATACATTTAATATAATAATATGATGAATAAATCTTATAAAAAAAAACAAATTGGCTTCAAATTTTTAATTTGTGCTCTTTTGTTTAAGTTTATTTCTTGAAATGAATTTGCAGTGTTTTGATTTTTAATATTGTAGATCTAATATTACTGGAAAAAAATTCATCTCAAAAAAACAGAAGGTAGACAAATTTACCCACATTATCTTCAATTAAAAAATATGCAAGTCACTTACTGTTTCGATTAAACTGTTCTTTTTAGGCGACAAATAAATAATTATAGCACGCAAAAAAATAAGTTTAATTTTAAAAACAAATTATAATATTTTTATTTTTAATGTGTCAGATCTAATATTACTAAGGAACAAAAGCAACTCATAAAAATAAATAATTAAAAATTTACCTAGGTTATCTACAATTAAAAAATATATGAACCAATTCTCATTTCGATTACTCTATAAAGTATGTGAGACTAATTATATATTTTAATATTTATTGAATATTATCGCCTAAAAATATATAGAGAGAAAAAAAATGACATAGGATTTTTTTCAAAAAAAAATTAATATCAATATTTTTAAATACATTTAATATAATAATATGAGTAATAAATCTTATATATAAAAAAAATTGGCTTTGAATTTAAATTTGATACTTGTTTGTTTAAGTTTATTTCTTAAAAAAAATTTACAATATTTTCATTTTTAATATTGGAAATCTAATATTACTTGGGAAAAGAAACAACTAAAAAAAGTTACAAATTTACTTAGATTATCTACAATTAAAAAATATGGGAGTCACTCTTATTTCGATTTCCCTGTTCCTTTTAAACGGCAAATAGATCATTATAGCACGCAAAAAAATTAAGTTTATTTCTTCAAAAATTTACAATATTTTAATTTTTAATGTGTCATATGTAATATTACTGGGGAAAAAAACAACTAAAAAAAACTGACAAATTTACCCAAGTTATCTACAATTAAAAAATATACGAATAACTTCCCATTTCGATTACACTATTCTTTTTAGGCGGGAAAAATTTATTAGTTACATATTTTATCTATTATAATGTTACTAATTAAATATTTAAACAACTAATTACATCATATAAAAATCAATTAATTTTCTACATAGAAAAAACCTTAACGCAATGCGCAGCAAACATACTAATTATACCATGCAAAGAACTCATTTCTAACATATTTGATCTATTGCAATTTTAGTTATTGAACATTAAAATAACTAATTATAGCATGCAAAAAATATAAGTTTATTTGAGGATTTTTTTTTATTTATAATGTGTCAAATCTAATATTACTGAGAAAAAATGCAACTCAGAGAAAAAAATTACCGATGTTATCTGCAATTACAAAATATACGAACCACTTTCCATTTCAATTATACAGATTTTATCAATTATATTTTTTCTAATTAAATATTAAAATAATAAAATACAATTCATATAAAAACAATCAATTTTCTACATAGATAAAAAAAAAAACTGACGAATCGCGTGAGCATATCGCTCATCACATCTAATAAGTTTTTCACAAGAGAACTCAATCACGCCCTCCCATAAATCAATTCTCTATAAAAATAATGTAAGAATGCAAATTCCGCAAAACCTTCACATGCATTATTTGCAACATCAAATGTACACATTATGTAGAGCTTGAATCCAAACCTTCGATAGCATTGACAGGTTGTCTGTCTCGTATCAAGCCCTTCCAGCTCCAGCATTACCATGCCGTTGGTTTTTGAAGTAGCTAAGAAGGGCCTGCGCCTGCAAGCAACCAAAAACTCTTTATCATAAACTTCCAGAAAAGAGATGAATGTAGAATAGCATCTTCACTCTTGTACCTTTTCCTTAGCCCTTGAAGTGCCAGATTGAGACAATACCACTAATGGCGGGACAGCACCTTCTTGGAGCACCATGTGGCAAAACCTACTACTAGTCGTGCAAAGCTGCAAGAGCGCAGCGGCTGCATTTTCCTTCCCTCTTGTAGAACCCAACTCGACGACCTCAACCAAAACAGGGATCCCACCCCCGTTACCAATGGCATTCCTTCCCTCAGGAATTGTCGCAAGATTTGCCAAAACAGCAACTGCCTTATCAACCATCCCAGCTGCCGGGTCCATCAAGTCCACAAGATGTTTAACAGCACCAGCTTCTATAATTCGGGCCTTGTTTTCATGAAATATTGACAAATTAAACAAAGCTGTGGCTGCATCCTTCTTCCCCCTGGGAGTCCCATTCCCCAGTAAATCAACAAGTGGTCTAATTGCCCCAGACCTCCCAATTCTGACCTTGTTATCCTCAATCACAGAGAGGCTAAAGAGAGTGGCAGCTGCGTTCTCTTTAGCCTCAGGGCTTCCTGTTTCAAGGACATGAATCAGGGGCTCAATAGCATCTGCATCTGCAATTGCTTTTTTGTTATTATCATTTATTGATAGGTTAAGAAGTGCTGTGACAGCATTTTCCTGAATCTTTACGTCTGTAGAGCAGAGTAAGTTAACCAACAAGCTAATGGCCCCACAATTTGCTATAACAATCCGGTTTTCCATGTTGTGCTTAGCAAGTAGCCTCAGTTTAGCTATTGCGTCTCTTTGAATATCAATTGAAGTGCTCCTCAAGTCCTCAACCAGTTTCCGAACTTCCATTTCAATGCCCCCAAAATCAGCTCTTGTTTCAATAGGCGGAGAAGAAACTATCCTTGGCAAAAGTCTATCAGAAGGCCGGCGCCAACCTGTTTGGCTTCGAGTCCGTGTATCAACCAAAAAGGATGGGTACTCAGGTTCTCTGTGTGGGGTGTTCACGGTAGATGATGCCTGTGGCTCTGGCTTCACCTCCCCAGAAGTATCACTGCTGTAGGAGGTCAAATGGTTTGAGAACTCTGTTGATTCAATGCCATCGCCTGATGCTCCTTGAGGAAAAGCTGCATGAGCAAGTGCACTAGAGGATGATGCACTTCTATTGTGGTTCTGAGATAGCAGACCATCAGCTCTACTAGAAGTTGAAACTTCTTTTTTAGATGGTGATGAAGACCTGTGGCCAACTGAATCCAAATACATCTCTTCTGAGTTACCTGACCCTTCTTCAGAACTCAGTAATATTCTTGCAATATCCAAACCCTGGCCATTTTCAACAGCAACTGACAAGGAACCCTCAGAAGTAGAACGGGGATGAAGTGGAGAACTTCCCACACTATGGATTCCACTGGAAGAGATAATGCTCCTATCAGGTGAACCAGTAGACTGATTTGACTCAGAAGACAATAGTTGGTTTTCCCTTGAATGAGGAAGAACATGTGAATCCCTGGATGTAATGGACTCTACGTGCACAAGCAGTGGTGAGGGCTGGTTGCAGCTCATGGGCTTCATGGGATCAGGAAGCTTCACATTATTTGACTCGCACCAATTTGCAATCAATGCCTTAACAGTGTAATTAGGTATGAGATTTGTGTGAGCCAGAGTCGAACGTGTCTTGGGACACACAGTGAGACCAAGTTCAATCCAATTTTTAATGAATGCCCGCTCATAAGTTTGCCCTGATGCCACAATTACTGGATCTGTCATCAACTCAAGAGAGAGAGGACAACAAAAATCAGCAGGTATTGGGACTGGGCTAGATGTCTGTGACTGATTTATCAGAACAAGGTGTTCATGTATGTGGGTCACAAGGACAATCATTCGATCAATAAACTCAGCTTCTGCAGTGTTCTCAGCTTGCTCAGCATTCTCCTTAACCTTCTCTAGGGCCACTGCTTCAATCAAAATCTCCTGATTGGACCTTAAGCATAGGCTGTCTGCAATTTTCACCAGGATCTCTGAGCTGGGTCCAACACCCTCCTCTTGGTCACTTTCAGCTTCTTGAATGATAGATGATGTTTGCTCATATACAGAATGCTTCATTTTCTGTATGCAGTTCTGCAATCAGACATTCAATTGTTAGGCATCATAGAAGGTATAATTCATAGTTTATTGAGGTGTATGCTCTTTCTATAAACAATATAACTACTAGCTTAAAACAAGATTTTGTGTGCAAACACCTCAAGAGAAGAAGAACTTAATTCATCTGGGAGATGTTGATGGGAAGACTTCAATAGCTGAAAACTATCCAGGCCAAGATTACGAATCTTCAATGTTAAAGATTCAATTTGAAGAACCTAGACACCATGTACAAGAGAGGATTAGCCAAAACCAAACCAGTCCCTTCTTAAGAAGGCAGCAAACATTTGGCATTATCTTTTTGTTCCATTTTTCACTAAGTAGCTCTATACATTATGCACAAGTAATGACAAACATAAAGAAGATAACAGTTCATAATGAAAACTAAATGAAGGCATGTAATTCAAGATTTCAACTTTTATTGTTCTATGAATGAATATCATAAATTAAATGCCTTCATTCAACTTCCAAAAACAAAGTATGAAGAAATGACAGTAAGAATGAAGATGGGGACAATGACAGTAACAATAACAATTCCCAAGCTTCAACTAATCAAGTTTCACAGAAGGATGCTTCCAGAAACTTCATAGGTATAGATATCTAAAACAAAGAAAAGCCTGTTCAAGGCACTGTTGGCTTCATTATTTGCAAATTTAAGCTTTCTCCAACCCAGCCCCCAGCACATTTATTTATTTACCAGCATTTTCAGTTGTCGCATTTCAGTTCCAGAGAAAAAATAGCTTGTATATAAATGGAAATTACCGTCACAGGAAATCAAATAAATGCAGTGAACAGATGAACTAGACTGGCACCACTAGCACTGCATCTGTCACTGTTAAATCAACAGCGTAGCATCTTGTTTTCAATAACCAAAGCAAAAATTCCTATCAACGTGACTACCCTCCACCTTTGCTATTCTACTTCTAAAACATTCATGTTACATTCCCATCTTTTGTCACCATCACTAATGGCAAGTTGGTAATAGCAATATAAACAAAGGGATTCAATATCCTTACATAAGCTAACAGCATATGAAAAAGTCAAACAGGGACTAATCATGAGGAAGCTAAACCAAGGTAAACTTTGATATACCAACCTGGAAATCTATGAGTAGAACAAACATGCCACCTATAATCACAAAGATATAGTTGAAAACTTACAGAATAAACTTTGCTTGACAATGGTTGCCAGCTCTCAAATATCTCCCTCAATTCATCAACAGATTGACCTAATTCTAGAAAAAACTTATTAAGCACTTCATCAGAAGCTACTTCAGAATCAACAATGGCATCAAGTATTGGCTTCAACAACTTGAGTATCTCTTCAGACTTCTGGTAGTACTTCTGAACTGGATCAGAACTGATGTTGTCATCTTTTGATATATGTAAAAAGGTAGAGATGGTTTTGAGAAGCACTTCTAACAATGATATCTCCATCACACCTGCATTTCCGGTAAAAGGAATGAACCATCAATTAACTAGCAAACCATTACAGTTGAGACTCTTTAGAGCTAAACATTGAGTTCAATCAGAACTAATAAAAAGCACTGATTGTGCTACATGTGCAAAGGTAACTGATAACTGTTAACTAGAATTTTCAAAGGTAACTGTTAACTGATAATTCATTGTCAGCATGTTATCACATATCAAGAATCATTACATTAGGAAGTCAATCCAAACATCTGAAGATGCAATAAAATCAAACAAAGTAGAGATGGCCAGCAAAATTCTTTAAGATGGAGCAAAGGATCTAAATCTTATGATCCCCATGCAAGGTCTTGCACTCCGACGCCTAGCAAAGTCATATAGATATTGTAAACAAGGAAACTTATCCAAAAAACCCGCGAACAGAGCAAGAGAAAAAAAAAATCTGCCACAATCTTTGAAGCAGGCTATCATTTTGGTAGTAACAAAGAAAGCAGTATCAATCTGTCTCATCATAAATCAACTGGCTACTAGGAAACTCTTTCTTAGTTGCTAAATATTTAGAAGTGGTTTACTTTATCAGAAAAATGAAAGAAAAGATGTCAGATTGTAGAGTGACTGCTTAATGCAAGTCTACAACTAATGAATGTCAATATGCAATACAGGGATTGTATCAAAGAATAAAAGGCAAATATCATACCAAACTAACCAAGATAAACAATGATAATGTGAATAGAGTGCCACAAAGAAAGGGTTATAAGAGATATTGTTGTAAAAATGGTATTCAATTTACGAAGTAATTGTGCAACAACAAGCCACAATTCCAACAAAGAGAGAAAATTGATGTCAACACAAAACTTGACAGAATCATTGCTCAATGAAGCATTCAGCCAAATGACAAAATTATGTTTACATGATTCCTCGTACACTAGTTAGCTATATCAAAACTCAACACTTCTTTTGCCACTTTCATTGAGGTACTTCTTGGAACAAAACATAGGATGGAAACAAACTTAGTAATGTTTATCATTGTAGGATACTAGCATTATAAGCCTTACAACTTTTTGAGCTTGTCTGCTAGAGTCCTAATACTTTATTTTGTAACAATTGAATGTCACAATTGCCAATTTTGTATCAATGTATTTCCTAAATGGGATGTCAGCTAACTCCAAGTTGCCTGACTGCAAAATTACTAATGTCATCACTAATCTAGCATGCAAATTAGTTAGATGTATTATAGCACAAGTCAGCTAATGGCATTGCATCATCTGTCATCTGATCTCGAAAAAAAAAGAACTGGAATTGCATCTCTCTCATTCTAAATTCCCCAGAATGCTTCCCAATGTCAACCCAAGTATCATCATTTGTCCATTTCCCTGATAAAAGCCTAATACCTTACCTAATTTTAAATTCCAACCTCCAACTACAGCTTCTAAAGAAACCATACTCCTGTCAAACATAGTGGCAATGTGCATCCCATGGCATTGCCTGCTACAATTTCTAAGAACCAACCAAATGTTGATCCTGAGATTAACATTGTAGCAATTAACTATACTAATCCAAATAAGATAAAAACAATCACAAAAATCTAATTGAACCACGCAATTAAAAATTATCTTGGCCCATATAATCGATAGAAAGGTTAATTATCTTTAATTCATTGCTTTCAGTTTAGAAGCTCTGGTATGTGGTGTGAGTAAATTTGATCAAATTGTAGTGTTTCCCTGAAGATAGTCAAAGATAGGACCATGGTGGCACTCATTGTTAAAAAACAATTTATGGTTGCAATGGTGCCAAAGGAGGATGGTTTGTCATGGGACCAATTTCAAGGATGATTATGAGAGTTGATGGACTTGTACCATGGAAAGGAAATAACTGAAAAGGAAAAAAATAATAAAGGGGCCTATGGATGTTTATCAAGAGAATGGTTCTTCCATTGGAAGCCTTGCTGGGATGGTAGAGGTATTGAAGGTGGAAATTCTCAAGTTTCTAGATATACAAACGTGCAAGAATCATTTTAGTTTTTATATCTTGGTCTCTCTCACTATTAATGTGAAAGTGATTATGTGTCTATACAGTTAACCTATGCACTTGTCATACCAATAATGGCATCAGCAATTAATTGCCAAGTCAGTTAGGAGTTAACAGATATTGCATTTAAGATTACACTAATAAAATCACATTTAATAGTTGAAAAATAATAGACTTAGGCACAAATAACAAAATTAAAAAGTTTTAGGATTCTAACACAGTTCTCCCTTATTTATCCTATTCACATAACAAGATTGGCATAATTGAAACGAGAAGCAACTGTAACTTCCCCCCCCAAAAAAAAAAAAACTTGTCACTTCAACTACCCATATAATATTTCATTATTTCGACATCCAAGATAAACTTGTGAATTGTCTGAAAATATTTAAAGTTTGGAGAAGAAATCACACATATACTGTCAAAATTGTATTGAATAGGAACTGAATGCCCTTTCTTCTTGATTGTCTTGTCTCTTAAATAGACAATAAACCTAACTACAAATTAGGGCTAAGTATGAAAGCATAAGTGTTCTACTAAAACACTACTATCTATAACTTATAATTAGTTTCCTAATTAGTACATAATTAATTCCCTTGACATCCCCCCTCAAATTGATGTTAGTTGATCAAGAAGCATCAATTTGTCAACTAAATAGTAATATCAGTCCGGCTAAGATAGCCCAAAGGAAGCAAGCCCAAAAAAAAACAAAGGAGAGAGCCGAAGGTGTTACTGCAACCCAGAAACAGAGCAGTAAACCCCACACCGCCACCATGACAACCATCGAAACAGAAAACCCACGAAGTCGATGACCACTGACAGTGCCAACACACCAAAAAAATTGTCCTGCCACACAAGGATTAAAAAATCTTCATGTGTCAACAGACCCAGCCACAACCAAGAATCACGCCAGAACAGAAGAGAACTGACGCTACAACCACGCGATCACCGCAAAAACAACACACCAAAAAAATTGTCCTACCACACAAGGATTAAAAAAAATCTTCGTGTGTCAACAGACCCAAGCTAATAATACCCAAAGGAATTAGGCCCAAGGAACACAAGAAGAGGCCCACAGGAATTGACACCAGCCCAGTGGTCATCAACAAACTCGAACTTGCCAATGTAACCATGCTTTTGCATGACCAATAGAAATTTGATGATCACTTTCAAGGAAGGCCTGATCATGACTTGGCGCTTCCCACGTTTCTCTGCATTGTACATGCTCTTCAGAGCATCGTTCAGGACACTAACTCGCACCATTGTTGTTGCTGCTACACAAACGGGAAGAGAGCCGGATAGCGATCTGCAGAGGCGCCTCCTAGTGAAAACAGTGAGAGTTAGGGTTTCGAGAAAGTGCCGACACACCAATACGAAGCCCACAGAAAGTGCCGACACACCAGGATCAAGAGGAAAGAAAAAAATTCTTTCTATCACACACGAAAAAAAATTACAGAGATGAATGGCAGAGCAGGGGCTCTGATACCATGTCAAAATTGTATTGAATAGGAACTGAATGCCCTTTCTTCTTGATTGTCTTGTCTCTTAAATAGACAATAAACCTAGCTACAAATTAGGGCTAAGTATGAAAGCATAAGTGTTTTACTAAAACACTACTATCTATAACTTATAATTAGTTTCCTAATTAGTACATAATTAATTCCCTTGACACATACAGGAATATATATAAACCTCAATAATCATGGTTCCTAGCCAAGGTGACCATGTTGTCATCCTTACAACAAGTAATAAATGTCAATATTGTTGTGAGTGGATATGAACAATATATATTGATTATTGCACTCAAATTCTAAGCAAGGACCAATGGTCTAGGGCAATGATATAATCCAACTTGCCAAAAGACTTGAGAGCAACCATTTTATACAACATTATCAAAAAGGACTTTCAAGGTTACTTCAGAAAAAACACAATTCAACAGGACCACAACTTGGTCGTTTCCTTTTATTCTCTTTCAACTATCTTATTTTCTTTCTTAGAACTCTTTCACACAGAGTTTCCAGGTATTCAACTAATCTGTGTCATCAACGATAAACTCCTTTTGGTCTGCTTTCTAGGCCTACTATTGTTGTGTGTAAGTTATGAAAGTGCTTGTATGGACTTAAACAAGCCCCTCGTGCTTGGGATGCCAAATTTGCTTCTACTCTTATTGATTTTGAGTTTATAAAAAGCAAGTATGATGCCTCCTTATTCCTGTGTACTACTGCCAATGGTGTTGTGTTTGTCCTAGTATATGTTGATGATATAATCATCACTAGCACTAATTTAAGCCTAATACAGCAGCTAAAACAGCACTTGCAATAGTCCTTTCACATGAAAGATCTTGGAAATCTATCCTATTTTCTTGGTCTGGAAATTCAGGCTAGTACGTATGGATTATTTTTATCACAACACAAATATGCCATGGATTTGGTGGTTGCAGCTAGACTCAAGGATTTACCACCTATGGATACTCCAATGGAAATAAATGTCAAGCTTCGAAAGGTTGAGGGAGAACTACTACCTGATACCACAATGTTTAGAGCACTTGTGGGGAGTCTGATCTATCTAACAAATACTAGGCCTGATATTTCTTATGCAGTTCAACAGGTGAGTTAGTTTATGGATTCTCCTAGACATCTTCACTTGGTGGTTGTTATAAGGATCATTCGGCATATGAATGGCACTTTACAGAGAGGGTTATGCTATCCTACCGGTACTTCTCCTGATCTAAATGCCTACTGTGATGCTGATTATGTTGGTTGTTCAGACACTAGAAAATCAACTACTGGATGGTGTATGTTCCTTGGGCCAGCACTTATTTCATAGAAAAGCAAGAAATAGGATAGGGTTTCAAATTCATCCACTGAGGTTGAATACAGGGTTGTCTCAAGCCTACTCAAAATTAGTTTGGCTACATGGGCTTCTTTAAAAGCTGGGTTTTCTACAAACTACACCTACTCCTCTTTATGGGGACAATACAAGTGCCATACATCTTGCTGCCAATCCTATTTTCCATGAAAGAACTAAGCATATTGAAGTGGACTGCCACTTCATTCGAGATGTCTTTGAAGACAAATTGATCTCTCTACCTCATGTAACCAACCTTCAAGTTGCTGATATCTTTACCAAGACACTTACTCGACAGTGACATCAATTTCTAGTTGACAAATTGATGTTGCTGGACACATCAGCATCAATTTGAGGGGGGATGACGGTAAGATAAGTTAAGAAAGGAAAGCATGTTGCAGATAATGGGAGATTGACAAATATACAAATAGAGTAGGCAATTAAAGCAAAGATATAGCTTAGAATATTTAGAAGATATTGTAATTAATTTATGAGGTATTCTGCTCTATATATTGAGAAAGTAAATAGCAAGAAAGATATTCAAACCATTTCTGTTAAAACCAACTCTAGGTTATATTGGATGATGACTAATGTTAATGATAAATAAAACAATGTTTATTTTTCACCATTTTTTTAACATTATCATCAAATCTTGCTCCAATTCTTTTTTGTATAGCTGGTACATGATTATAAGAATTTCTGGTGGCATCTCATGGGCAACATATCTAGTTGACTCTAAACAAAGACCAAAACCACCAAGTCTAATACCCCACCCCCACCCCCTTTAACCCCAACCCTAATCTCTTTCTCTGTCGCAATTTCCATGTTAGAAAATAATATAAATCATATCATGAAGTCTCACCTAACAGCTTAAACTTAAGAGTGAGATGGTTTTTTGACATGATATCAAAGTCTTGTTGACTAGCGGTCTTGAGTTCAAATCTCACCACCCTCATTCTAATTTATAAAAATCAAGCACAAGGTACTGTGAACCTGTGTGCAAGTTTCAAGCTCAAAAGACTTTCACTTGAGGGGTGTGTGTACAAAATAATATAACTCATACCTTGTGGCATCACCTAACAGCTTAAACTTTTAGGTGAGATGATTCCTTGACGTTCCACTCCATAAATATCCACCGCTTTTGATGAAAGAGTTTTTGTGAAGAATTGTGGGTGGATTTCAATTGTTGTTTTTGTTGACCAAATGGTTAGGAAATAGGCTACGCCATTGTAGCTGTGTGCTTCTTGTAGTTAGAGATTGTAGAAGCTTCCTTCAGAGTTGCCACTTGTATTATAGTGATAAGAAAAAATGTTTGATTCTTTTCCTTAACCCTTAGAAAATTCCCCAAGTGTGATTTTCTTTGATTTGAAATTGAAATCCTTAATATATTTTTTTTTACTATTAAATAAATAAATTCATCCAGATCTTTACGATAGACCTTATTGTTCCTCTAACTCAAAAGGCTACTGTGGACTGCAGAGGAACAGCGTGGATATGTAATATGCGGCAAATTCTTGAAGTTTTTTAGTTTATGTTTTTGTTTCCTGCAATCTAATAATTTTATGTTTCAAACTTAAACTTTATTTTCAAATTACTCGAATTCATAATATCAAGGTAGCATAAGAAGCTTAGTACCTATCAATCAACCAAACAGGGAAGTTAGACCCGATTTGATTAGAATGCTCCAAAAATTTCAAAAGCTTCTACTGCACCTAAAATCAAATAACATGGCGCATACTCAATTCAACCCCACTTTCTAACTTAATCAACAGCTAAAATACCCCTTTTCCTATAACTAAAACACACCTCCTGCATTTGAAGCTTCCACAAGCATAGCTTTAAGCCTAGATTGAAGCTTTGCTAACACTTCCCGTCCATTTAGCCCCCAATTATAGCACTGATCCAAAACGTTCCCATGTTTAAGTTGCTAATTTTTTTATACTAAAAGCTTTCGCATCCTAAAGCGTTTCAAATTAATACAAAATGAAGATGGCATGGAATCACAGAAGTAATCATCTGAGCTTGAAAGAAAGAACGGCTGTGGGTCAAAATAGTCAAAACTCTAAAAACAGAGACCAGAGATGGAGGAAACTTAGGCCTTGTTAGTCTAATTGGAAACCCTAAAAAACAAACAATTGACGAATTGAGCAGAAGAAGCAGTTGGATTATGTTGCGGAATTTAAGATAAAGAGAAAAACCTAAGATAGATCATCAAATAAAAGGAGAATATCTTTACCTGTCTGTTGAATGCAGCCAAAGCGAGAATGAAACGCCCAATTATATTTCTGCTATTCTCACCACCACCATCATCACTATCGTCGTAGATTGAGAGAGGTTTTCTTGTTTTTTTATTTACTCACATTATTTTTGAAAAAGAAAAGGAAAAATCAGCAAAGGATTTTCTTTCCTTCGCTTGGTCTCCCTCTTTGCAATGCTATGCTGTTTTTTGTTCTTGTTGATTTCTCTTTATATACTGGTCAACTTACCCGCCGAGGGCCTGTATTAAAATTTAACTTGTAACACAATAATAAAATAAAATAAAATACACGGTGCTGTTAATCTTTTTAACAGCCATAAATATTTTAATTATGAAATGAAAAGCCCATGTACATTTTTAATGAAAAAAATTGTTCATTGCATGTTGCTATAAATCCTTATAAATATTTTTAATAATAATTAAAATCTGAAATGAAAAAATAGGATAAAAAAACATATTATATTAAGATTTTCTATTTCGATAGATGTTAATGTTTTCTTAACAAAAATTATAATTTATATTTTATTAAAAAAAAAATATTTTACTATAATCCATCATTTATTAAATAAAAATTATTAAAAAATAAAAATAAAAACATGGCTATTGTATGATAGTTTTTATGTAAATGTATTAAATATACAAGAATAATATTGGGGAATTGTTTTAAAATACTTTTGGCAGTCTTATCCTATCCTGCTAGGTAAATTTTGAAATCATATACTGTAAATTCTTACTTAGTTCAAGTTTCATACTAAAACTAGTATAAATTATCTTATAGGATTTGATTGGTTGAAAAAAGTCAAAACACTGCTCGATCAAACTATTTAAAACTTAGTTTGATCTTAAAAAAAATGAAGTTATTGTCATTTTAGTGTTTTTTTAGTAGTGAGATGAAAACGAGTACGAATCACCAATTAGCTTGGGTCAAGGGTTTGTTTGAGAGTGTGGTAGTTTTTCAAAGTGTTTATTGTGCCGAAATACATCAAAATGATATTTATTTTATTTTAAAAAAATCACTTTTGAAATCAGCACATCAAAATTATCTAAAACACACAAAAAATTATTTATTTAAAATAAAAAAATCAAATTTCAGCCAAAAATCAGTGGGATCGCAATGTCAAACGGGCACTAAACAAGTTCAAGTGCAACTTGGTCGTCTCAACAAAATCTCAGTTAAATGTAAAAAAAAAAAAGCAAATGTCGTTTCAATACTTTAAAAAATTATCAAGCAGATAATGGTTTGGATTAATTTAGGTTAAGCTACCACGCGTTTGATTTAAATCATGAACTTAGGTGGGTATGACAACTTCATTTTGAGATTATTTTCTTATTTAATTATATCATAATAAAAATAAAAATGCACAAGACAACAAAAAAATATATATTTTAAGAAAAAACAAAAAAATCTTGAAGGGTTATGAAAAAGAATGTTTGTTAATATATAAAAGAAAGTTTAATAATAGTTGAAAACAAAACAAAATAAAATAGTATTTTAATAAATAAATTCCCAAGTAAATCTTTTAATTAATCTATTTTAATAAATTTAATTTATAATTATATAAAAACATATAAAAAGACAAAAACAATTTAGGTTGTTTGGCATAATAGGCTAGCTAGCTTGGTCTATAAGAAGGCTAAACACTCATCTAGACCTCTTACATATTATTTTTCTATCATCATATTCCCAATTAATTAAAACAAAACATATATTAGCAACACCTATCATCTAGTAGTTGACTTTCCATCCATAAAATGTGCTTGAAAGTTGGGTCATATCTCAAATATCTAAGAAAGACATTTCAATCTTTTTTCCAATTAAAAACATCTAAAAAAACATTATGAAGACCTCAATAAACTTGTTTTATGTTTAAAATTAACATATAATTGGTTACAAATATTAACAAAAATTAAAAAAATATTTAGCCTTAATTTACTTTTTGTAGCAGTATAAAAAATTTAAACACTTATTTTACAATATACTCCTTCGTCTTTTAATTATATCCTTCCATTAAAAATTAAGACCATATATCATTATATTGGACTCTAATCAAGTCTAAGAATTGCAAGAAAACCCCCCCTTCAAATCCATAGAGCATAGAAACTAGATTAGTGGACATCGTGACACCACGGGCCAAACCAATTTGTTTTAACATGACAAAATTTAGGAGATGATCATATTTTTAAAGAAGTAAAATAAATTTCATAATTAGATTAAATTCTAATCATTTTGACAATACGATAAAAAAATCAAGCAACACTAAAGAAAAAATAATGTCTTAGACAAAGCTAGGTTAACACAAAATCTATGGCCTGAACATGAGATATATCAAAATTATGTGTTTGTTGAGAGCATGGTTGTTAATTCCGTTCCGTTTCGGCCAATTGTGTTTAATAAGTTTTTTTTTATTAAAATGAATTTGTGATAGAAATTGAGAAGCAAAAAATATTGAATAAGATAAAGGGGAAAACAAATACTACATAATATTGTAAATATATATATATATATATATATATATATTATAAAACATTAATATTTTTATTTTTAACAAAAACTTAATTTATTATATATATATATGTGTGTGTGTGTGTGTGTGTGTAATTATAGATGAATCATATTGACCTCCTAAAGAATTAAAGACACTAATATAATTAAAAATTAATTGTTGTTTAAGAATATAATAAATAAACCAAAAAAATACATAAGAGGGTATTAATTAAAAAAAAACCTTAAAAAATAGTTTAAAAAAAAGACATAGGCAAACAACACATCCCTTGTTATGAAAATAACATGTCATTTGTCATCCTAAACTCTTATCATCACTGTGGTGGCTAGAAAATCGATCCTTCTTGTTTTTGTATTAATTATTTTTTTTTTAGATTATTTTCAAGTGGTAATATTAAAAACTATTTTTTAAAAAAATATTTTAATATGTTTCCGAATAAAAAACAATTTAAAAAATAAATTCAATAACACTATTAAACGAAACATGTGTTTACTTATATAATTTTACGTGATGCATGATTCTTAGGCACCCACAGGCCTTTTTGGACTTATGCTGACCAGAGCCAATTATTTTTGACTTTATGCAAAATTCCCAGACGACCTGGTCGCTCTGGTCTGGTCTTTGCAAAGTCCAATTATTTATCTTTTGACCCGCTCGCTCCGTAACGCGTTCAGCACCAAGTTGTGGAATAATGAGCCACGCTTGAATCTTGCATGTTTGTCTATAGCTAGAAATAAAAGTAAACGGCAGCAATGTCTGATTCACTTTTGTTTGTTACAAAATTTGATAAAAATTTATTTTCATTTTTCATTTTTTAATTAAAAAAAATAAGTTGTTTTTTAGATATTTTGACGTAATTATATCAAAAATAATTTAAAAAAAAAACATTTGATATATTTTTAAATAAAAAATATTTTAAAAAACAATCCCAACCAAGCCCCAAACATTCAATAAGTATTAACGACGGACAAAATCTTTGATCATTTTAGTCTCTAGGGTAGAGAATTTACAGCTTCTCCGACCGAGTCAAAAATAAATGCATTGACCATCGAGAAGCCTACAACGACTGTAGGTTTTGCTCCGAAACCACTGCATAAACTTGTCTTTATGCATTTAGACCCCGTTTATTTGTCTGGAAAGTGGTTTTTTGGAAAGTGAATTCTGGGAAAAGTGAAGTCCTGAAAAATGAATTCCTGTAAAGTGAATTCTGATTTTGACAGTGTTATGGAAAATGAACTGGAAAACACTTTCTAGTGTCTGTTTGCGTTATGGAAAATGAACTGGAAAATAATTTATTAATAAATTAATTTTTTTAAAAGTTTATTAAAATAACGAGGAACAAATCTTATAAATTAAAAAGTTGAATGATAATGAAATTGAAAAAAAAGAATTTCATAAATTATCTCAAATAAAATAAATAGTAATCAAAATAATAGAGATCAAATCTAAAAAAATTTAAAAAATGAAAGGTGAATAAATTAAAATAATAATAATTAACATTTCATAAATTATTTCAAATAAAATAAGTAAAAATAAAAAAATGAGGACCAAATTTGATAGATAAAAATTTTCAATAAAAAAATGATAAGAAAAAAGCAAATAGCAATTATAAAAATAAGGACCAAAATTAATATAAAAATTAAATTTTAAGAGATGAAATTGAAAAATAAATATTCAAAACAAATTATATATAGCAATCAAAAGTTTGAGGATCAAATTTGATATAATCAGCAAATAATGACATATCTAAATTTTTCACAATGTTTTCTGTTCAAATTTTCCGAAAAACACTTTCCTGAAAACCAAGTCAAATTTTTTTTTGACTGTAAAGTGTTTTCTGTTGACCGGAAATTGTCTATTGACCAACTTTCCAGAAAACAAACAAACACAAGAAATTGTGGAAAGTGGTTTCCGGAAAATGAATTCGAGAAACAAACAAAGCCTTAATGTCTCGCATCATCTGTCTCCAAATAAACCACATTCCAAGAGTTATAATCCAAAACTAAATGCAACAACAATGGCTACTTTTATGATTATAAATGATGAAAGTTAGTCTAAATCAATACTGTTAATAATATTTGGGTTGCCGTTCAGGTTTTTCTATTGATACAGAAAATTCAATTTCGAAACATTTCTGCGTGCTGTTTGAGGTTCAACTGTTCATATATAATTAATTATACCACAAGTTAGAATTGTTTGATTGAATTGTTTTTTCCTATAGAGTAAATTGCACAATCAAAAAACGATATTGACAACTATGGTATATATAACCATTTTATTGGTCACTGTTTGACTGTAGATATTATCCAGATCACCGCGTGTAAAAACCAAAATCCAAACTTAAAACCAATCAAATATTGACAGATAGAATCGAAAAGAATTAATAAAAAAAATAATGAAAATAAAAAAAGGAAAGAATGAGGACTAAAGAGCAATAAATAAAATGATGAGATGGAATTGAAAAATGAAACTCAAGGAACCTGATTCATCTCATCAACCAAGAAGGTAGATTGAACATTCTCTATATTTGTTCTTTCTCGTTTCACATCGGGCCCAATACAGACCATGAGTGAGTATGGAAAAACTCTAAATTATGGCTCCAAGAGCCATGGAAGATGACATTTCTATATTTGAGTTAATTCCATTTGAAGAACTGCCAGCCACACACCATCTTCATGAAGTCTTTCCCATAACTCCGATCATTATTTGATTTTTCACGAACATACAGCGCAAGAGTGTTCATGACAGCAATTCCAGCTGCAGAGAAATATTCACAGTCCAAAGCAAGTCAGTAATTGTTCGGACAATGAAAGGACACGAGTTGCAGAAAGAGAGCATAATATTACAAGTCATCAGTATTCATGTTTAGCAAAATTTGCACCATGGCATGTTTGTTTATTGAGAAATATATGAACGAAGCTACTATCACCACAATGCTAAGATCACCACGACCCCAATCCCATCATGCCATCAGCATGCTTGTTGTAAGGGTCACTGGTTTCCATATTTTTACAATAAAAATAGCACATTGAGGAGCATGTTCTCTTAGATTGCTAAATGATATGATGTCCACACCAAGAACGCCATTGCTAGCACTCATTTCAACATATTGTCTCTCATAACACACATTTTTCCTTTTGATCTTCACAATTGCATTCTATATCACACTTGGTAAGTGCTTGACAGAACTTTGGATCCTACTCATGAGTGAGTTATATTGTGATATCTCGCTCATCAATCAGAAACACAACCGACTTCATTATTTTACCTTTAAAGGACCCAATTAACAACTTTCCGATTGTTTAAGAACTTGATTGACACAAAGAAATTTCAATTGGGAATCCTTAATTTTAAGGAAGAAGTGACTGCCGCTCAATGTTCAAAAGCGGAGTGGGACTTGCTGAGATGAATATAGCAGCGCGTATGCCAAATGAATAAAAACTGATGAAATTTTTAAATGGTTCGGAGAGATTATGATTTCATCTAGCAACTACAATGCTATTAAATCTTTGCATTTACTAACAGAACAGGGGTGATACGCGAATACAGAACATTACAATATTTAATTCTGCACCGCAGGAAAAAAGAAAAGAAAAAAGAACTACCACATAAATGAGACTACTGCATATATGGTTGGTGTGAGGATCGCGTTCCAGCACCCATATAGCTGCCGTAATTAGGAGGAGCTGCACTGTATGAGGCGGCGGCAGGAACCCTGTCATCTTGAGGATTGTAGTACATCTTTTGATCATTAGCTTGCAGGCCATACGCAGATTGGCTAGGAATCTGATATTCATATGGATTTGGAACAGTATGAGGATACCTCTCAGGCAGCATCCCAGGGAACGCTGTCCAAGGAGGTGGAGCTCGCCAACCACCTGCAGGACCAGTGGCAGCACCTCGTAATCCACGATAGCCTCGATTAGGTTTTGGTTTCTTTGATTGGTAATGCTTGCCAAAATCACCTGCCCTCTTCTTATCAGATTTTGATTTCTCCAATTGAGCAAGCCTTTTCTGAAGTGGATCAAGTGGGTAGTCAGCTTCAAGCTTGTACTCTTCGACACACCTGATGACAACCTTCAGTGCTGCAAGCTCTAGCGCATTTCCATCAACCTGTGTAGAACGAGCAAGTCGCAAAGTATTAATCTGTTGAAATATAGTAGCAACATTCACTATTTCCCGTACTTTTTCTTCGAACAGAAATGTACCTGTACACCTGCACTGCCTCCTGAGTTTCCACCCTTTCTTTGTGTGTTCTGTGAGTTTCTTCTCAAATCCTTCAAGTATGTCTTCAGGAGGGGAACAGGAGGGAAAACTTCAGTAAGCTGGAAGGCATGGATAAATCGCACAGCATCAATTTGTTTCCCATCATTGAGCAATGACTCAACAACATCTGCAAAGATAATGCAGACCGGTAAATTCAAGACAGCAATTTAACAGCCCAATTAGAATATTAGAGTTGAACTGATTGCAAGAGTCCATATTTGGCCAATAGTTATAGGGCTCCTAAAGTAATGACGAGTATGAAACATCCTATGGAAACAATGGTCCAGTCTCCACTCTCCTCAGGTCAGTTAGTTAAAGAACACCAACCTGGTATTTTGTGTGTTAAACCAAGAGAATGGCAGAGCTCAGGTGCTTGCCTGTGCTGAGCAATTACAAGAACAAGCTTGCAGAGTTCTTCTTCATCAAACTCCGAAGTAATTCTAAAAGTTGAAAGGAGCTGCAAGAATGCTTCTGCTTCCAATGGATCTCCATTGGTAGCATCAGTGCCCACACTAGCCAACTTAGGCTTCCATTCATCAGCAAATGCCTTGGCTTGCTGCTTTATTTCAGGGTTTAGAAGGTGATCAGCACCTGGGTCAATTCTTGCCAATAAGGCAGCCATGGCTTCCATAAATATAACACAGGATTTGCGCATGCCCTGAAGGGCAGCATCCTTCTTATCCATTTGTTGGGTGGTTTCAACCGGAGGATAAAACCCCTCTAGTGAATCCAGCACCAAACGGGCTGGTTCAGTTGCAATTTCTAGTGCAACAGAAAGTTCATCACGGATGGCATATAAATTTTTTTGATTCTCCATGGCAAAACTCAGAAGCCCCTTTGCATCCATCTGCTCGCAAAATTGTTTGAGCTCGGGACGTGGCTTGACATCAGCAGCCACACCATCAGCATTTTCACCCATTTTTTGAGAATACTCCCCTGGATAATTTATTTCAGCAAGAGAGCTGCTTACCTTTCTGTTTATGTTATCTCCACCATCAATGCACTCCAAAGAGCTGGGCTGGTGATTAGCTCGTGCCTCTGCGATGACAGAAACAGCAGCATCTTTTAGCTCCTGTATTCGATCTAGGAGTTCTAGTTCCTTAGTGACAACAGCCACCTCTCTCTCAGCAAGCAATGCACGAGTTTCAGCTTCTTTGTCTTCATATTCTTTCTCCCTAGCTTCTAACTCTTCGGATTTTTTCTTCAATACAGTCTCAAGGTTGCGGAAATGTTCTTCAATTTCCATCCACTGAACCTTGTCCTCAGAAGAATCCTTGCAAGCTTCTAGCTCATGTAATGCCCTCCCAAGCTGTTCTATCAGAGAGGATCCAGCATCATTCTCCACAACTTGCTCAAAATTAGCCATCACTTTGCTTAGTGGATTTCTAAAGAATGCAGGAAAATATCAAAAAGAATAAGAAACAAGAATGTCACGTGCCCAATTTCAAGTGAAAAGAAGAGGAAAAAACAGATGAAAATACACTTAATGATTTGGAGTTTTAAGCTCAGATTCCTACCAATCTTGAGGCTCATGATTGACAATTTCATGGAAACCTCCCTCTATTTTCTTTATCCTCAATCAATTTTAGTCTTCCTTTTAAGTTTCTAGCCTTTTATGTAGATTTTTTACATTCATTTATTCCCTATGTCCGTCATCATAAGGGCACAGCCAGTGAACCCATCTGGGTTAAGACACAGGCAAGCATTCAAAATGTAGAATTGTGACAGTCAGGTTTCCTTCATCACACAATTTTGCATCAATACGGTCAGATTGTTTGAAACATATTTTATGTATCTTTTCATGAGGATACCATTTTATCCAGAAAACAATAAAAGAAAAGCCTATAAAAGAACCTTTCAAACTTAAAAGAGGTCACTTAAGGAGCAAAAGGCACAACAACATGTTAGAGATGAAGTTACCAGCCAATATATGACTATGCCTAGCGCACTATGACATGGATTAACAAAAACAAATCCTCTAAAAAGAACATGATCAGAATATATCCCAGCAGAGATTTTGACTAAAATTATAAAAAAAAAATGTCAAGGCGCATCAAAATGTAGATAGGTACAAACACTGTTATTGAGTATCCCCATACCAACTAAATATTGGTCATGTGTCACGGTATTACAGGAAGAAGATTAGGCACATAAGTGAAGTCACCATTTATAATATTTGAATACAAATGCCAGAAGGTTTTCAAGCATATAAGTGAATCTTCTCATTGTCAAAGTATAAAGTTTGGACATTACATTATTCAAGTAAACATCAAATTTCATTCCAAATTGGTGATTCAACTACTTTTCACATCACACAGATGAACAATGCTTCATCATTCAACTATATCAGTGATCTTAATGACTATCAATGCAACACCTTAGTTTCTTAATGTGAAATGCAGGCAAGTTTTCTGAATTTATATCCTAACAAAGTCCAATGCCACTTAAATCAGTTTTTGCAGTTTTGGTTCAGAGGAAAGAATCCAAAAGGCTTCTTGTTATTTTTATATGAAATCAGGTTTCAACTGCTTTACAAACTTGCAGGACAAAATATGAGTTTCTACTTGTTTACGAAACTTTACAATGTGATAGAAGTTGCAAAAGAATTTAATATTTATACACAGCATCCAATATACTTTGTGTACTTTAGAAGGTGTGCACAAAGTTACTTGAATGTATGATAGACATTTAAAGGAAGGCAAATAGCCATACTAGTAAGCAAACTTTTCCCCTTGAGCTTCAAGATAATCACTTCTCTCATTTTCTCAACCAAAATTATAGCATGCATGAGCATCATATATATTTATTTTTTTTACAACAAATGCATTGCAAGAGAAACAATATGACAAAGAAAAGCTTCATTATTTATAATTAGATTGGTTGAAAAACAAAACAGATATCATATCAAGCACATGCATAATGAAAAGGGACATCCCCATTTCCATTCCATCTTCCCCTATAGCAAACCAACAAAGATAATCAGATGACATAACATTAGTAAACTAATTCCATGCATAGCATTTATAGGTGAAAATGTCCCAAGAAATACTTTAATTTTATAATTCTTATTGCAAACTTCAAAACCAAAAAGAAATCTAATCCCAACAATATAGTTAACAAACAAAGAGCTAGAAATAAAAAATGCATTAAAAAAAGAAAACTATTATAGGTCGACAAGACAGAGAAAAGAAAAAAGTGAATAGATAAAATAAAACACCTTTTCATTTTAGATGATAAGAAATCAATGATGCGTTGATGAAGTTTGTTCTTCTTGATTTTTTTTTCCAAGGACTCTGCGAAGAACCCTAACACCTTGCCTCTTGGTTCTTATGTTCTTTATTCATTGTGGGCCCATTTTTAATTTGTAAAGTCCACAATTTATATTGGGTTGAGGTCCATATCTCTATCATACAATAGGCATTGTTTCATTATTTTCGTCAATGTTTTATTTTTACTTTTTTAGGTTGTAATAGTTTACTTAGACATAAGATTTTTTTATTTTTTATTTTTTTATTTTTACATAAATCTCAACTAAGTGGCTTCATCTTGAGTTTTTCAAATCTAACTTCTATCTAACTAGGCTCAAAAATTAAATTATTTTAGAGTTGACTCATTACAACTCATTTGATGTATCAAGTTCAAAGGTAACACGAATGATCAATTAAAAATATTATTTAATTTAAGAAAAAAGCTCGAGCTGATTTTTTTCTTGAATATTGAGATGGCAATATATTGAATTAACTTAGGTTTTATTACTTAGGTTTGTAATAGTTTACGTTTTTGAATTTTTATTTTTCATAAAATTCAACTAAGTGGTTTCATCTTGAGTATTTCAAATCTTACTAGGGTCAAAAATTAGTATCAACGTATTTCCTAAATGGGATGTCAGCTAACTCCAAGTTGCCTAACTGCAAAATTACTAATGTCATCACTGATCTAGCATGCAAATCAGGTAAATGTGTTATAACACAAAGTCAGCTAATGGCATTGCATCATCTGTCATCTGATCTCGGAAAAAAAAGAGCTGGAATTGCATATCTCTCATTCTAAATTCCCCAAAATGCTTCCCAATATCAACCCAAGTATCACCATCCATGTCCCAAATAAAAGACTGGCACCCAACCTAATTTTAAATTTCAACCTCCAAACTGAAGCTTTTAAGAAAACCATACTCATGTCAAACAAAGCGGCTATGTGCATCTCATGGCATTGTCTACTACAATTTCTAAGAACCAACCAAATGTTGATCCTGAGATTAACATTTTAGCAATTAGTTGTACTAATCCAAATCCAAATAAGATAAAAACAATCACAAAAATCTAATTGAGCCTTGCAATTAGAAAATTATCTTGGCCCATATAATTAATAGAGAGGTTAATTATCTTTACTTCTCTGCTTCCAGTTTAGAGACTCTAGTATGTTGTGTGAGTAAATTTGATCAGATTGCAGTGTTTCCCTAAAGATTCTTGAAGATAGTCAAAGGTAGGACCATTGTGGCACTCAGTGTTAAGAACAATTTATGGTTGCAATGGTGGCAAAAGGAGGATGGTTTGTCGTGGGACCAATTTCAAAGATGATTATGACGATTGATGGACTTGTACCATGGAAAGGAAATAACAAAAAAAGTCAAATATGAAAATGGGCCTATGGATGTTTCTCAAGAGAATGGTTCTTCCATTGGAGGCCTTGCCAAAATGGTAGAGGTATTGAAGGTGGAAAGTTTTAGGTTTCTAAATTTGCAAACATGCAATAATCATTTTAATTTTGATTTTATATACCGGTCTCACCCCCTATTAATGTTAAAGTGATTGTGTCTATACAATTAGCCTATCCACATGCCATGTCAATCATGGCATGAGCAATTAATTGCCAAGTTAACAGACATTGAATTTAAGATTACAATGATAAAATCACATTTAATAGTTGAAAACTAATGGACTTAGGCACAAATAACAATATTAAGAAGTTTTAGGATTCTAACACAGTTCTCCCTTATTTATCCTATTCACAGAACAAGATTGGCATAAATGAAACGAGAAGCAAATGTACCTTTTTTCCCCCACAAACTTGTCACTTCAACTACCTATATAATATTTCACTATTTCGACATCCAAGATAAACTTATGAATTTCTTCAAAATTGATGCTCAAATAGGAACCCGTATATAAACCTAATCATCAATTCTTAAGTCATTGTCTGAAAATATTTAAAGTTTGGAAAAGAGATCACACACATACAAGAATATATATATATATATATATAAACCTCGATAATCAAGGTTCCGAGCCAAGGTGAGCATGTTGTCGACCTTACAGCTAGTAATAAATGCCAATATTGTTGTGAGTGGAACATGAACAATATATATTGATTCCTATACTCAAATTCTCAGCAAGGACCAATGGCCTAGGGCAATGATATAATCCATCTTGCCAAAAGAAAGCTAGTTAAAGACTTGAGAGCAACCATTTTCTACAATATTAACAAAAAGGATTTTCTAGGTTAATTCAAAAAATCACAATTCAAAAAGACCACAACTTGGTTGTTTCCTTTTAGTCTCTTTCAGCTATCATGTTTTCTTGCTTAGAGTTCTTTCACACAAAGTTTTCAGGAATTCAACTTATCTGTGTCATCAACGATAACACACACAAATAAAGACATGTTTTTTACTTTTGATTGCCAATATTAAACTGTGTATACTACAATCACCCTTTTCTAGATGGATCATTTCTCAGTATACAGTGTATGTTTGTTGATGATATTAAAGATAAGAACTTTCATACAGCTTCAAACATGCATGATAGTGAATATATTGTCACCTATGATGAAAAAGGACATTTCTCACTTACTCTCTCTTAAAGGTTTCCCACGTATTTACTTGCATTCCCTCCTATTCCCCTCAAAAAGGATTTGTATTGATTCGCACAACCCCAATCTCAAACTAAATTTAAACATACTATTTTCAAAACCTAAAAAGAGACCAAATGTCAATAGATTGACATTACTCCAACATCTGAGCCCAAGGAAGAAACGAAAAACATAATACAAGGGAATTTTATGGGAGAAAAGAAATGAAGTTCAAATAACTAGAATTCATAATATCAAGGTAGCATATGAAGCCTAGCTTGTACCCATCAATCAACCAAACAGGGAAGTTAGACTCGATTTGATTAGAATGCTTCAAAAAATTGTTTATTATTGTTTATATATATTTATAATAAGTGGAGTCTTGGGCATTCTTCATTTTATATTGGAATTTTTGTTGCACAGGGATAATCTTCATTTAATAAAACATGGTTGATTATAATACATCACTTATTCTTAAGGCTTTTTATTAAGTGTATGCCTTGGACCATTGTCCAAATAGCTCTTAGCTTAAACCAAATCTAGGTTATATTAGATGATGACTAATGTTAATTCTAAATAAAACATTGTTTCTTTTTTGAGCTCTTAGAACGCACGATACATAACTCTTGCATGTTCATTAGATGCATTTTGCTTTTCACCATTTTTTTATAACATTATCATCAAATCTACCTCCAACTCTTTTTATACTCTTTTTTTGTAGCATCGCATAGGCAGCATATCTAGTAGGCTTTAAACAAAGACCAAAACCACCGACTCTGACTCAATAGCTCGCCCCCCTTTAGCCCCAACTCTCTTCTCTTTCCTTGCCACCACTTCCACTCCATAAATATCCACTGCTTTTGATGATAGAGTTTTTGTGAAGAATTGTGGGTGGACTTCAATTGTTGTTTTTGTTGACCAAATGGCTAGGAAATAGGCTACGCAAACTCCAATTATGACACCGCCATAAAAAAACATTACATTTTGGTTGCAGTGGTTGTGGTGAAGAGGAGCAATGATTGGGGTTCTTTTGGTTTTTTTTAAAAAGAAGTTTTGAATAAGTGAAGAGATATTGAAGTTGATTGTAATGGCGATGATGTTACCATTGTAGCTGTGTGCTTTTTATAGTTAGAAATCGTAGAAGCTTCCTTCAGGGTTGACAATTGTATTATGGTAATAAAAAAAATGTTTGATTCTATTCCTTAACCCTAAAAATATTCCCCAGGTGTGATTTTTTTATGATTTGAAATTGAAATCTTTAATATATATATATATATATATATATATATATATATATATATATATTCCTATTGAATGAATTAGTTCATTCAGATCTTTACGATAGTCCTTATTGTTCCTCTGACTCGAAAAGCTAATGTGGACTGCAGAGGAACAACGTGATAGGAAAAATGCGGCAAATTCTTGAAGTTTTTTAGTTTATATATTTGTTTCTTGTAATCGAATAATTTTATGTTTCAAAAACTCTATTTTCAAATTACTAGAATTCATAATACCAAGGTAGCATAAGAAGCCTAGCTTGTACCCATCAATCAACCAAACAGGGAAGTTAGACCCGATTTGATTAGAATGCTTCAAAATATCAAAAGCATCTACTGCATCAAAAATCAAATAACATGGCGCATACTCAATTCCACCCCATTTTCTAACTTAATCATTCCAAGACCATAACCGCTAAAATTCCCCTTTTCCTATAACTAAAACACACCTCCTGCATTCAAGCTTCCACAAGCATAGCTTTAAGCCCAGATTGAAGCTTTGCTAACACTTCCCGTCCATTTAGTCCCCAATTAGCACTGGTCCAAAACGTTGCCATGTTTGAGTTATTAATTTTTTATACCAAAAGCCTTGGTATCCTAAAGCGTTTCAAATGAATACAAAATGAAGATGGCATGGAATCGCAGAACTAATTATCTGAGCTTGAAAGAAAGAACGGCAGTGGGTCAAAATAGTCAAAACTCTAAAAACAGAGACCAGAGATGGAGGAAGCTTAGGCCTTGGCAGTCTAAATTGGAAACCCTAAAAAAGCGAACATTTGACGAATTGAGCAGCAGCAGTTGGATTATGTTGAGGAATTAAAGATAAAGAGAAAAACCTAAGATATATCATCAAATAAAAGGAGAATATCTTTACCTGTCTGTTGAATGCAGCCAAAGCGAGAATGAAACTCCCAACTATATTTCTGCTATTCTCATCACCATCGTCATCACTATAGTCGTAGATTGAGAGAGGTTTTCTTGTTTTTTTTTTAATTCACATTATTTTGGAAAAAGAAAAGGAAAAATCAGCTAAAGATTTTCTTTCTTTCGCTTGGTCTTCTTCTTTGCAATGCAATGCTATGCTGGTTTTTTGTTCTTGTTGATTTCTGTTTATATACTGGTCAACTAGGGTTTGTATTTTAACTTGTAACAATAATATAAATTGTGTATAAAAAAATTATAGCAATGTTTTTCTTAGCCATTTAGATAATAGGTAATACGAATCGATTTGCCCGTGCGTTTTTCTATTTATATAAAAAATTGATTGATTTTATAAATATTATATTTTGATATTTAAATATTTAATTAGTAAAATTATAATTGATAAAAACTGTTAAAAATAGTTTCTTTCAACCAATAAGTGATTGGATGTTGTTATTGTTAAAAAACTTTTCATAAAATTTGTTAGAAAATTTGCTAAGAAGGTGAAATAATTTGTTAGAAATTTGTTGTCACAGATACTTTAGTTCAAAAAAAACATAAAAAAAGAAACTCAGTTAAAAAAAACTGACTAGGACACAATGTTTATTAAAAAAAACATGAAAAAAATGTCACCGTTTATTAAAAGAACAGAAAAAGAGTATAAAATAGAAATTTAAATTCAAAGCCAAAGTTATATTTATAAGATTTATTAATCATATTATTATATTAAATATATTCAAGAATACCGATATTAATTTTTTTGCAAGAAATCGTAGGTCATTTTTTTTCTCTATATATATTTTTAGGTGGTCATATTCAATAAATATTAAAACATATAATTAGTCTCACATGTTTTATAGTGTAATTGAAATGGGAAGTGGGTCGTAGATTTTTTAATTGTTGATAATCCAGGTAAATTTGTCAAATATTTTTTATGAGTTGCGTTTTTTAATTGTTGATACATTATAAATAAAAATATCATAATTTTTTTTTAGAAATAAACCTAAAATTTTTGTGTGCTATAATTACTTTTCTGTCGTCTAAAAAGAACAGTGTAATCGAAATAGGAAATGACTCGTATATTTTTTAATTTTAGATAATCTGGATAAATTTGTTATTTTTAGTTGTATTTTTTGCCCAGTAATATTAATATGAAATATTAAAAACCAAAATCTTAGAAATATTTTTTAAGAAATAAACTTTAAAAAACAGAGCACAAAATTAAAAATCGAAGACAACTTTTTTTTATTTTTATAAGATTTATTCCTTGTATTATTATATTAAATGTATTTAAGAATACTGATATTAATTTTTTTTTCTTAAAAAAATCATAGATCGTTTTTTTCTTTCTATATACATTCTTAGGGGATAATATTCAATAAATATTAAAACATATAATTAGTTTCACATACTTTAATTTGACTTCAATATACAAATATATAATGAATTTAACATACTTTAAATAATACATGTAATTTTAAGAACAAAATTGAAGCAAATACAATATTTAAATTAAATAATTGAAAACATAACCTGAAATTAAAAGAAATTGGACCGAAATAAAACTCAAATCCATAATTAACTTGCATAGAAGGATAAAATTGAAAGAAATCAAACTTTAGTACCGAAAAATATTAAGGATTTATAATAATTTTTCATGGAAGGATGAAATTGAAATCCATCAAAACTTTGATATCAAAAATATTAAAAATTCCAGCCCAATCCACAAAATTAAAAGAATGAGGACCGAATTGAAAGTCCAATATATAATTAATTTCAATTGAATGATGAAATTGAATCAAATCATAACCTATATAATAGCATTAAGGGCAAGAAAATCAAATTACAACGTTTAGGGAATAAATGAACTTTCATAAAATAAAAAAAACAGCTTAACTGACATCATCTAGCGCAAGCAAGAGAGAGAAATTAGGGGGGCATTCAAACGACAATTGAAACGTCTCTAGACACCATAATGTTACACGTGCCACCCTAGGTGGAAGAGAACATGCTTGAAAATCATTCTAAATGTCGGTTGGGCATTTTTCCTACGCAGTGGTAAGTCGCACACGCCGTCCTAAGAATACGTGGGCGCTGAAACGAACGACGCTTCCGGCGACGTGCCAGCAGATGTCAGCGAAAAAATATTAAAAAATTGGCTACTTGCAGGAAAGCCCCTCATCCCCAGGCATGTTTTTTTTTGTTTTTCGAGGGACAAAATGGTTAATGCAATGTTCAATGAAATATTTAAAAAATAAAAAATCGGCCAGACGAACCGGACCGAGCCAAAAAGAGTCAATGACCGTCCAACCCCTGAAAATGGCGATGTTTTTTTGTCTTTTTCGAGAGGGTTTTTCGTTAACACTGTTCAAAAGGCGGGAAAAAAGGTTGACATGCACTTGCGAAGCACTGGGTCAAATTGCAAGTGAATAGTGACAACGCGTCACAGTGAATAGTAAGAAACCGAGCTATTTTAGTTGCTTTTGATAATTGCTATAGTTTTATTCCCCATTATTTATATTATAGGTAATTTGATTTTGGTGGGTCTGGATGTTAATTGCCCAAAAGTTTTTTTGTTATTGTGATACATAGTGCTTCTGTTAGGTAAAGTAAAAGGGTTGGGGCGGGAAAGTTTTTTTAAAATTTTATTATGATTGCCTATGTAATTGGTTGTCATTTGTTAATATTTTTTAAATTCAAATATTTTAAAAATTATGTTAAATTATCTATAGTGAATATATATATATATATATATATATATGACTTGCCCTGCATTTCGCTATATTTAGAACCAAATTTTTTAACATTTTAAAAAAATTAGAACCAAAATTTTTTCATGTAAAAAAAATACTAATGATCCTAGATTTTTTTTATGATATTATACACCTGAAAGAAATAATCAACCTACAAACCTTTGAATTATTTAGTTTCTTTATATATTCAATTTATCATGGACAAAGCATTTAGAATAATGATAACAAATATTTTAAAGGATTTACTCTTTAAAATATATAAGGCTAATTATATATTTTGATATTTAATTAATATTAATGCTTTAAAAAATATAAAAAAAATGAAGTTTTCTTTTAAATCTCTAATTAATTTAATCTTAGTGTTACAATAATTGTGGCGGGAGCGATATTATTATCAATAATAATTAATATTAAAATATTAATTATTTACAACAGTAATTATAATGGCAACTATAATAAATATGATGATATAACCATCATGATAATAATAATTAGAATAATACTCGAAATAATTCATTAGTCGGTGTTTTTTTTTTTTAAAAAGAACTTTTGTGGCTTTTTTATATATGATATTTCAAATCTAATATCATATAAATAGAAAAGGTACAAAGTCACACTTAGGCAAAAAGAGTGGAAAATTTAGGCCAAATTATCCACGATGAAAAATTATATGAGCAACTTGCCCGACGCTTCGCCATAGCCAAAACTAAATTTTTTAACATGTAAAACAAATGCTAATAGTCCTAGATTTTCTTAATGCTATGCATCTAAGCAAATAATCAACCTACGAAACTTTCAATTATTTAGTATTTTTATATATTTATTTTCTTATAAATAAGACATTTAAAATAATGATAAATAAATATTTTAAATGTTTTTTTTGTAAAAATATTTGACACTAATTATATTTTTTTATATTTGTTTAATATTAACACTTGAATATATATATATATATATATATATATATGTAAAAAAATATAGTTATTTTTTAATATCAAATTAATTTAATCTTAATATTATGATTTCTTCAATGAATATTTTGATTTGTAGCAATTGTGCCCTTCAATTAAAAATAATTATAAATGTTGGTTTCTCAATGTACTCCTTATTCTTTTGATATTTGGTTTACTCTTGATTCCTTTAATTATTTTGGTATTTAAGTTTTAATTTGTTCTAATTCGGTCCTCCAATTGAAATTTGTCATATATTCTATATTTAATTTTGGTCCTTATTCTTTTAATTTTTTTTTAAAAATACAAAACAATTTGTTTTTAAAATATATTTATTTGTAAAGTCATAAGGTTTTTATTTGTTTCAATTTTGTCTATTGATTGGAATTAATTATATATTTTGTCTTTCATTTCGATCCTTATTCTTAAAAAACATTTATTTGATATTAATTCCTTTGGTTTTTTCAGTCCTTCTTGGACAATGTTTATTTTTTTATTTGTATTTATGCATCTATGCTTTTAGTTTTTGTTTTTAAGTTTTTAATTTTTTATTGGTTCAATCCTAAAATTTTAATTTATGTTGGTGATCATTTGAAAATTAATATTGATCCCTTTTTCCCTTTGTTCTTTTTTTTTGTGTTTTCTTTTATTTTTATCTTTTTTCTTTCAGATCAAATGATTTTATGGTTTCATTGTTTGTGCAATAATAATAATAATAATTTTTTAATTATAAAATGAAAAGCCCATGTATATTTTAAAAAAATTTGTTAACGACATGTTGCCATAAAATTTTTAAAAATATTTGTAATAATAATTAAAATATAAAATGACAAAACAGATAGAAACACATTATATTAAGATTTTTTTATTATTTTTATTTGAGTAGATGTTAATATTTTCGTAACAAAAATTATAATTTATATTCTATTAAAATAAAATGATTTGTTATTTTTATTTGAATTACATGTAGATGATTGTTATTGTACTAGTAGAATTATGATGATCTTAGATCCACCTTGAATGTTTGAACTTTGAAGAGACAACAAAAGAACCCTGACGCTTTCCCTCTGGGTTCTTATTTTATTTATTCATTATGGGCCTATATTTCATTCTTAAAGCTCACATTTATATTGGGTTGAGGTTCATATCTCTATCATACACTAGACGTTGTTTCCTTATTTTTCTCCATGTTTTTAGCTTTACTTTGACATGACATTTTTTGAATTTTTTATTTTTACAGAAAAGTCAATTAAGTGGCTCCATCTTGAGTTTTTCAAACCTAACTCTTTGTCTAATTAGGATTTAAATTAAATTATCTTAGAGTCGACTCATCATAACTCATTTTATTTAGCAAGTTTAAACAATCAATTAAAAATATTGTGCTTGCTATTGCTTAGAATCCAACCACCATTGTGGTGTTGAAAATTAGGAGGGGGAGTTGCTCCTAAAATTATGTATTCAATCTCCACCTAAAATAAATCTAAGAAAAGAAAACTATAAAATATATTTAGAATCTGTTTGGGAGTGCGGTTGCGATAACTTTTGAAAATGATTTTCATGCCGAAATGTATCAAAATAATATTTTTTTTTATTTTTTTTAAAATTATTTTTGACATTAGCACATCAAAATAATCTAAAAACACTAAACCACTAATTTTTAAAATAAAAAAAACACCAAACCGCTTAAACCATCAAATGAATCCAACTTTTTTTTGGGTCGAGCGTTATTGATGCCCGTCTTTATTCTCTTGTCTTTTAGTTACTTGGAAAAAGGGTCTGACTATTCTGGTCTTCTCTCGTTCCACTCACTATATATTTATTTATTCGATTTCAAATTCTAAGACTTTTCTTTTCTTCAAAAAACATTATCAATAGAAGCAAAACAATAAAAAATAATAAAATAGTTAGAAATTGACCAGATTGCATAAAAAACCATTCTTGAAATTTCTGTTTTTCTAATTATGTTTGAAGGTAAAAAAAAAACGAGTTACGATTTTGCTGACTGTTTTTTATTGTGTACACAGTTACACGGTAACTTAAGTTGATCCGGTTTGACTACAAATAGAATTACAGCGATACAACAATGGCGTCAAGTTTCGAAAGCATTCCCGGTTGGCATCCATGTGTTTCAGGTCCTCTGTATCGAAAAGAATCAACCAACTTGTGTTCTTTTCTTTGTTTCGTTTTTTTCCGCAGCAGCACAGAGACACAGCAAGCGGCTTTAACTACATTTTGTACACAGGCTAGCCTGGAAAGATGGTCAAGAAATGAACTTTATGCATAAACAGCTTAAGTTATTCTTCTGCGGATCAAATTTGACTGCCATCTGATATATGAAACTGCATGCTTCAAAATATCCTGCTGTACAAGTTTGATCACTCTACTTCTATCTGTTTAGGTGGGCCGCGCCAGGAAGAACATGTAACGCCCCTGGAAGTGAGATAAATTATAAACGCAGCATATGCGCTTGTGAAAGTGCATACTGCAGTGGTAAACGCTACTCCAGTCACTTCATTGAAGAAAAAGTCGAGCAAAAGGTAACCATTGATTACCATCACCAGGGCCGCCACAAGCCAAGAAACGACCTGCAAAGGAAAAGGATGGTTCAAACAATGCATCACTTCTTGTAATTTAAATTTAACATAGGTTACATAAATTAGACCCCCCAGTAACAAGAACTGCAACTTAACATGAGCATATGATTCCCAGGTGCTGGCATAAATGAAGGTAATAATCTAATCACCCATATGATTCTTAGTTCTAGGCAAGCATGAAACTAGTTTCCCTCAGAGAAGTGTCACTTAACACCATAAACTATGACTATATGCATCTTATCACTTGCAACAGAGCTAGATCAGCTACATGTAAAAATCTTGCAAGAACTCATTTTTTTACCCAAGATTCATCCATCACATGCACAATTTCAGATGTGTTTACACATTAGCAAATTGCCACATGATTTTGAGTTTATGATGCATTGCAGTGTCGAAGAAAAACACAAAGTTGAAAGATCTGGTTATACGGAGCTTCCAAAGAAATTGAAGACGACAATTGGTTCCTTGATTTAGTCAACTGTCACCAATTTAAAGGGCTATCTTGAGCTTCAAGATAAATACCGCAAAATAACATGCTAGTCAACTTACCTGAAGGATGGAGCCAATTTTGAAAGTGCCCATGATTCGCTCCTTGGAGACCAAACAGAGAAGAGGGATGAGTGCAAAAGGAATCTGTATTGACTGCAGCACATTTAGCCATTCATTCAGAACATCTAGAGAATCTTCAGAGGTATCAAAAATAAGCGCAACAATTATCGTCGGGATGATAGCACAACTTCGAGTGATCAATGCCCTTAGCCATTTCTTTAACCTCATGTTCAGGAAACCTCCCATGATAAACTGTCCTGCATAGGTCCCAGTAATGGTGCTGCTTTGGCCAGCAGCTAATAATCCAATACCCCAGATGTATAAAATTGGGAAAAATCCACCCCCGTATTTGTCTTGAAGATATTGCCCTGCATTTACAAGGCCAATACTATTGGCCAGTTCTGTCCCATAGAAACCTTTAGCAAACACAGTCGTCACGAACAAATTAATTACGAACGATATCACAAGGGCAGTGGTTGACTCTATGGAGTAGTATCTGAGAGCTTCTTGAACCTGGACTTTATTATTGTGGTCGATCTCCCTTGACTGTACAAGAGCAGAATGCAGGAACACATTGTGAGGCATGATAATGCAACCCACAACCCCAACAGCCTGTTGTATTGTTCTGGAGCTAAGTTTTGGAATTAAGATACCTACAGCAGAGAATCCAATTAATCTCTCCTAGATACAAGGTAAGCACTACAGCCGGCCAAATGGGAAGAAACCATTATTCACCCATAAACTGGAACTTTTAAATTGAAAGCTTAAGTTAAGCAAGACATTACTCACCCAGAAAAAGTTCGGAGGCACTGGGTTTGGCATCAGCAAACATCCATCCAAATGTAACTGCCATGACTCCAATTAGGACCGCAAATACAGCCTCCAATTTTCTCACACCGTAGTTCTCTAGAAATAGGAAGATGAAGCTGTATTGCACAAGAAATGAATAGCATCACCGCAATGAAATTTACTTTTCTACAATCAAATTAACATAAAATCTGTTTGATTGCTACAGAATTGAAAACACGAGGGAAAGTCTCTCCAGTTTCCAGGAAACAAACAATAGATCACTAATTTATGGCTTCTGTGCAGTAATTTACATATTTCCAACTCCGGGCGACAGCAGTAATTGATTAAGTACTTTTCCTTCTACCTTGCTGATAGCTCACCTGATTTACTTAGTCTCCAACATCAACATAACTCATGAAAAATCACAGATATGGTAATTGAAAGGTTGAAGCCTTCAATTAAAAAGGCAGCAAAAAAAATTCAACAGACAAAAATCCGAAAACCGAGAAACAGTTACTAAGAGAAAACTAACATTCAAAAACCAAATTATCCAAAAAAAAACGTAGAAACTCTAAATCAAAACGTCCTAAACTTGATAAACATAATCCCCTCATAACACCGTCAACTTAAACCCAAAACAACACAAAAAAAGAGCCATAACCAACCAATCCAAACAAAAGGGTATTCAAAACAAGGAATTACCAATCACAAGCAGTAATAGTAACACCAGCCCATAAAGGCACAACCCCGTTACTCAAGATCTTAATAGCAATAGCACTTCCAATAACCTCTTGTATATCAGCACCAATCAAAGCTAACTCAGCCATAATCCACAAAATCATTCTAGCCCAGGTTGGATACTCTTCTCTACACAGCTCAGCTAAATGCCTCCCTGTAGCCACTCCAAGCCTGGCTGACAACAACTGCACCAACAACCCCATAGCAGTAGCCCATAAAAGGAGCCAAAGCAAAGAGTAGCCTGCAATTGCACCAGCCTGAAGATCCCCTTCCAAATTTCCAGGATCCAAAAACGCAATGGACATTAAAAAACCAGGACCAGTAAACAACCATAACTTTTTCCATGAAAACGGTGGCAACACCGTGCCACCGCTTTCGGCGTCAGAATCAATCCCAATTACGAGCACTTTCTCATCAGAATCATAAGCTCTCTCTTCTTCTTCCTGCAACAAAGGTTGCTGGTTTCCATCTAAAGACATGATTCTGTAGTTACAGCAAGAAGTCGACTGTTGATGTCTGTTTTTCGAGAAGGTTGGTGTCTGTCCTTTGAAGATGGAGAATAAACTGAGCGAGAGAGATAAAACTACCGGTCCTTTTTTCTCTCTTCCACTTTTATTCCTTTTTATATCTTAATCATAGCAAAGCGTATTAAAACATGACACGTGGAATAGCATGTTAGCTTCAGCTATGAATGGTTTTGGGGGTGTTAACGTCATTTAGAGATGCTGACAACCGCCAAGCTTTATGGTACTAGCCATTACGCTCTGCCGCTCCACTTAATAAAGATTACATATGCAGTTTTTTTTTTTAAAATATTTTTATGTTTAAGAAAATTTAAACTATAAATTAATGCTAATCATGAAATATATATATATATATATATATATATGTATATATTAAATCTCACAACACGACTTTTAACTTATTGTATTCAATGATTTTATTTATTAAAATCAGATTTTTATTTAATCAAATAATAATAAAAATAGATACACATGAAATTAATAGAAAATAATATGATTACACATATTGTACACACAATCAAAATTAAATTGTAAGACAACTCATATTAGAAATATTATTAAAAAATAAATATTGTTTATATATATATATAATAAATTATAAATGAATCAGAATAATCAGCTCAAAAACTTAAATACATATAAAAATAAAAATATGTAAAATATTATAAATAAAAAATAAAATGAGTATTAATTTAAATTTAATATAAAAAATTATTTGAAAAAAAACATTAAAAAAATTGAAGGGTCACTCGAACTCGTAAGTCAAGACTAGCAACACTTGACCCATTTCATTAGGGTCCTTAAGCTTTTAACTTAATCTTAGGAAAAATTAAGGTTAAAGATATTTTTATCTAGAACACTTAAAAAACACCCTAAAAATCTTTTTACATCAATCAATGGGTCTAAAGAAAACCAACTAGAAATAAAAAAAATCTCTCCAAGCGTAGATATATTTTTTTGTGGCACCTTCAAGGTAAAAAAATAATAATGGAACTCTCCTCATCATATTGAATAGTTTGACACAAAGATCAACTATTTCAATTGTCAAAATTGGTATTAACATCATTTTTTGTTTTTATGGCTAAAATTTAGTGATTTTCTATCTCTTCTATCAAACTAAGAACTAAAAAAAAAGTTTGGGATCGAAATTGATTTCTTATAAGACTTTAGAAATTGGAGGAACCCAATTTTTATAATTAGTAAATAATAAGGATTAAGTTGAACTTTTCACAAAATTTATAAAAGAACACCTATATTCTCCATGTATTTCCATTTAATCCTTTGTATTTTAATTTTAACCTTCCTTAACAATTTAGAAATTGGAGGAACCCAATTTTTTTATTTTTTTTCTCTTTCATGCTGTCAACATAGATAGTTACAAAATATAATATATAAATAAATAATAATTCAAATTGTAAGGGATGTCATTCTCAATGTATTTAATTTATTTGAAATACATTGAAATTGACACCTCTTCCAAATTGAATTATTATTTTCTTATATATTGCACTCTTAGTTTGAATTATTATGTCCACCAGTATTTGTATTTTTATTTTTTAAAAGTTAAATGAAATTTCTTTTTATTTTTGAATTCAAGTTAAGAAAATAATTATATTATATTTTCAAATAAATAAATAAATAAATAATACAATGATCTGGTGTCAACTCACCTCATTTTATTTCCTTTTTATAAATAGTTTTATAACCATTTAAAAATCAAATTAGGTAAAACTCTAGCCATGCACTTTATCCAATAATTTGCGATTCTTAATGTCTATCCTATTAATTGATTGATTGATGGATTATAGTTTGTCGTGGTATACACTATTTACATCTATTACAAAAAGAATACTCTTTATCTATCTTCAATATTATTTAAATCTGATTTGAAATAAAAGTTGTATTAGAAATGTTTTTTAAAAATATTTTTAATTTTTTTAAATCTTTTTACTTTTTACTTGAAATTAATTTTCATGATCTTTTCTTATAATTTTAATGTGCTGATATTTAATATAATTTATAAAAAAATAAAAATTGTTTTTATATAATTTATAAATAAAAAATAATTCTTATAAAAATATTTACCAAAGTTACAGAAATTGATACAAAGTTGTTTGAGTTTGAAATGTAAAAGTTTAGACGGTCTCATATAAAACACAAAACGAAAGTAGAATAAAATGTCTGAATTTGCCAAGAACTTCATTCAAATCTTGTCCTTAATAAAATTTGTGCTTCATTTTTATTAAATAAAAAAAAATAGTGAGATTCAAACTCATAATCGCTGGGTCAACAAAATTTTGATATAATATTATAAAACTATCTCATTTTAAAACTTAAACTGTTAAATGAGATTACTCGATATAACTATGATATAACTATTATATTCTGATAAACTCTTTTTGTAGAAGTACATCAAGCTAGACTTATCATTCAAAACTACTATTATCATTCATCATACTTTTTTTTAGTTTTAACTATTAATGTATTTTTTTTAAACTAAAACTTTTATTTATTAAATTAAATTTATTCTCAATCAAAATAAAAATCTAATTTTAATATATATAAGATATTTTAAAATATTATTTATTATCAAATATAAAAAAACTACAGCCAAACTGATAAAAAAAAAACTTTCAAACACAAACAATAGCACGAGAAAGAAGTACACGGAACCACCGTCCAGTGGATATTTAGATAATTATCATTGAATAAAGGACCAATAGGATAGTGACCTCGCGGCCAGTGCTCACTAGACTTTTCACCTACGCTAGTTGTCCTGAATTCTGTAATTTTTTTTAGCACAATAAAAACAAAATGCTAAAGTAACACAATTAAAAAAAAACTATGATATTTAGATTTTTTTGTGTCAATTACTATTTTTTTTCTCTTTATTCTTTTTTTATTTTCTCTCTTTTTCTACCCCGTGAATATTAAATCAACACCACAACCACACTCGACAATATTAAGTGTCTGTTTGAGAGTGTGATTGTGGTAATTTTTGAAAGTGCTTATTGTTTAGAAATACATCAAAATGATCTAAAAATACTATTTTTTTTTTAATTTAAAGTAAAAAATAAAAATAAAAAATTTTTAAATTTTTTCATAAACACTTTCCGATCACAATGCCAAACAGTTTTTAAATCACTCATCTTTTGCTATATCACTCATCTCTTTCTTTCTCTATCATTGACGGGTTTATATTTTTTCAGCCAACACAACCTTCATTGATCACCCACATTTCACATCTAAAGGTAGATTGAACTCTTCCCCTCGATTAACTTGATGTAATTTATGTTTAGTTAGTGCAATTTAACTTTATTGGAGTTCAGAGTTTTGAATTGGAACTTGGGTTAATTAGATGTAATTTAGGTTGTTAATTAGATGTAATTATGTTATTTTATTAAATAATCAATTATTTTACTTCTTAATTGTAAATTAACAAAATCATCTGTTTAAATTATAGATTAGGCCAATGAGATATATTTTTAGCTGATAGTTAGGCCAAGAGTTGTATATATATATCATGTCCAACACTTGAATATCTATAATTTACAAGTTGCACATATTATCTACAACTTTATGTACAATAGATAATATCCTCGCGGCATCTACCAATTGTTACTCTCGAAACTCTGCTAGCTGTAAGCTTTTTTTTTAAACACTGAGAAAAGCAACGGTCAGTCATAACTTTTACTTTGGAGCCCACTGTCCATCGTATGGCATTTCTGTAAATGATCAGAATTGAACCTAAGTGGCAAAACGACGTGGCAACAACTATAAGGGGACCAAGAAGAAAGCACGAGGAAAGACGATTCTGATGGCGCCATATATGTGGGGGCAACGAGCGAGCTGACGATTTGGTCGCGATTTGCACGAGACATTGCGTGTCCTTTGACGACAAAATTAGTGTCAGAATAAAAATAATAATATATTTCCGATTCTATTTTGAATTCCTGGGCATTACTTTGTTTTGTTGGATGCAAGAGCTGAGAGCGTGATTGCTGTTTCTTTTCAACGCGCGGATCCATTCTAAGAATCTTATTTAATTTTATAATTATAAAAATACATAATCTTAAACATTTTTTAAAGATTAAAATTCTCGAGTAAGAAAAATATTTTTCAGTTACTCCAAAATTTATTTTTTGTTTTGATGAAAAATAGTTATTTCATTAATATAATATTTTTTTGAATAAAATTAAAGCAATTAAAATAAATAATAGCCAAGATTCAAATGGTTTAAACTCAATATAAAAATTACATTGTTTTAGCCAACTCTTTTTTTTTTTGAAAAAAGTGTATTTTTTTTTATCAGAAGCATTATTTTCTAAATAAAACTTATCATAATATGTAAAGCAATTTTTAACAAAAAAAACAAATATAAAGTTTTGATTTTTTTCATGCTAATATATGAAAAAAGACTATTAATTCAAAAAAGTGATATAAGAAACAGGTTTATTGTATTCCTATTAAATATTTATGAACAAATGTTTTTTTCTTAAAAAAAGTCTACACAATAGGTTTATTAATTATTATTATTTACAAAATAACTGTTAATAATACCGTAAAAAACTCTAATTTTATTTGAAAACCATGAAATAATGAAATGATTTTTTCGGATACCATTTTAATAATTTATTTTAAAATAATTTCATTATTTAAGTCCACCTAAGCTATATTGTTTTTAATATTCGCGATCACCTGAGAAAATTATGTGTCATTCATTGCAACAAATCCTGGCCATCATTAGATGAGAATAAGAATAAAAATAAAAATAGTGTATGAGTGATTTGAAGCTTAGAAATCTAAATTTGAACAATGAAGATTTTCTATATATAAGATTAGTCTCCATTCTTTTTACTGCCTTTTATTTTATTTTAAATAATTTATAAAATTATATATATTTTTTAATTTCATCATCTTTCAGCCTTTTATATTTTAGATTTGGTCTGCATTATTTTATATAATATTTATTTTATCTTAAATGATTCATGAATTTAGATTTTTTTTATTTTCATCATCCTTCAGTTTTTTTATCTGTTATATTTGATACTTATTATTTTAATAAACTTGAAAAAAAATCAAACATTAGCAAGTTAAATCTCAACTTATTTCCCATGACATAACCAAATATTTAAAAATATTTTCTAACTTATTTTCCATGATGCTACCAAAATAAAAATAATTCAATTTCTATTAATTTACTTTACATAAAAATCATTTTTTTAAAAGAAATCACTTTCTAACAAATAAATATGCCAAAATTTAATGATCTAATCAATTTAAAGAGATAAGTTCGATGTACTATAGCAAATTAAAATCCACCACACACACGATTATAATACTTTATATTTGTTTTGCACCACTTTATGTTAAACCTATAATGATATTATCTTTCTGATAAAAAAAAGAAGTGATTTCACTAACTCATATATAGATAAACTAGCTAAGTGCCCCCGCGTTGCCGCGGGTATTCTTTTATATATAATTTAACATAATTAAATTCACAACGATAAATTTATATGATATAACTAAATAGAAGTTATAGATTGGGAGATAAAATATATAAAATTTTAAGTAGAGTTTGTTGAGCAAGCATAAATTACATATTTTAGAATGTAGGTATTGCGTCGTAAAAGATCACAAAAAAGCGCAAACTAACATTAAAAAAATATTTTTATAAGAAAAAAAATTAATCACTAAACTCATTATTGCGCAGATAGTAAAATTATAAAAATCATTTAATACAAATAGAAAATAAAAATAATAAAAACAAATAAAGGGGAAAAGGAAGCAATATTAATTTATAAAAAATTATTGTTGTTACTATAAAACAATAAAAATTATCAAATTATACATAGAAAAAAAATAAAAAGCATGAACAAAATAGCAAGCAAGAAAAACAATTAAATCATCATCATCATCATGAAACAATAAATAAATAAATGAAAGATTAAAAAAATTGTATGAACTACAAAAAAAGATCAAATAAAAAAAATACAATAAAAACTAAAAATTATCATTGTTATCATTGTCAACACAATAAAAACTATCAAATTATTTTGAGAGAAACAAACCCTAAAAAACATTAACAAAAGAGTAAGCAAGAAAAAAATTAAATTATTATTATTATTATTATTATTTATTTGTTTTATTTTTGTCTTAATAATGATAGGGAAAAAATGGAAGGATAACAAATCCTAAAAACTTCAACAAAAGATCAAACAAAAGAATAAAACAAAAGCAAAAACTATCGTTGCTATCATCGCCAAAACAATAAAAAATATAAAATTATCCCAAGAAAAAAACTCTCAAAAACATTAACAAAAGAGTAAGCAAGAAAAACAATTAAATTATTATTATTATTATTATTTAATTATTTTTGTGTTAATAATGAAAGGGAAAAAATGGAAGGAAAAGAAATCCGAAAAACTTCAACAAAAGAATAAAACAAAAACAAAAACAAAAACTATCGTTGCTATCACCGCTAAAACAATAAAAATTATTAAATTATCCCGAGAAAGAAAAAACTAAAAAACACTAACAAAAGAGTAAGCAAGAAAAATAATTAAATTACTACTACTACTACTACTACTACTACTACTACTACTACTATTACTATTATTGTGTTAATAATAAAAAAATAAAATAAATGAAAGACTAAAAAAACCATAAAAACTTTAACAAAATTAAAATCATAAAAAGAAATCAAGGAATTAAAAAAACATTAAAAGTATAAAAAATCAAATATAAAGGGATTAAAATCCAAAACTAAAAGTATAAGTACCGAAATGAAAATCAAATTTATTATCAATTTCAATCAAAGGACATAATTGAATAAATTGAAACTGTTGCACCGTATTTATTGATTTATTTAAATCCAAATCCAGAAATTAAAAGGAGGATCGAAGTGAAAATTGCTCATCTAATTAATTTCAATCGAAGGACCCAATAAAACGAAATCAAAACTTATATAACAAAATAAGGACCATAAACAAAATTCAAAGTACAAGGACCGAAATGAAAAGGCATAAAACCTTGGGGACTCTCCTGCACGTCAAAGTGCAGGAGAGACAGAGAAACGGTTGTAGCGGCTTTAACCGGCCGCCACCGTGTCCACGGACGTCGGAGGCTAAAACGCGCCGCACCAGGAGGAAGACCAAGCGGCAGCGCATCAAGTGAGACGCTGGTAGCCCATGTAAACACTCGAAAAAAAAATCGGGTCATTAATATAAATGCAAAGAGGAGAGAGGGAGTGGGATTTTTTCCTTATGTTTCCGTCATCTCCATCTCCTCTCTTCTTCCCAGCCAATCAAACCCTCTTTTCTCTTTTCCCAGCCAAATTCCCATCTCTTCTCTTCCACCGAATCCCCTTCTCTTCCCATCTCTTTTCAACCAAATCCTTTCTCTTCCCATCTCTACCCAGTAGAGCCATCCCCTTCCCACTCCTCATAGCCGAAGCTTAGGCTAAATTAAGGAGAGTATTTGATAAATGTGTGTTATGTTGAGATTTTTGTTGATGGATTAAATGTTGAAAATTCATGGTTTCAATGGGTGATTTTGTTGGAAGTGTATTGAAAGATTATGTGCTGAAATTTATGGGTTCAACGTATATATTGTTGGGATTTTATTGAAGGATATGTGCTGAAATTTATGTTTTTAATATGTATTTTGTTGAGATTTTTGTGGATGGATTATTTGTTGAAAATTCATGGTTTCAATGGGTGATTTTGTTGGAATTGTATTGAAAGATTATGTGCTGAAATTTATGGGTTCAATGTATATATTGTTGGGATTTTATTGAAGGATATGTGCTGAAATTTATGTTTTTAATGTGTGTTTTGTTGAGATTTTTGTGGATGGATTATTTGTTGAAAATTCATGGTTTCAATGGGTGATTTTGTTGGAAGTGTATTGAAAGATTATGTGCTGAAATTTATGGGTTCAATGTATATATTGTTGGGATTTTATAGAAGGATATGAGCTGAAATTTATGTTTTTAATGTGTGTTTTGTTGAGATTTTTGTTGATGGATTATTTGTTGTAAATTTTTGGTTTCAATGGGTGATTTTGTTGGAATTGTATTGAAAGATTATGTGTTGAAATTTATGGGTTCAATATATATATTGTTGCGATTTTATTGAAGGATATGTGCTGAAATTTATGTTTTTAATGTGTGTTTTGTTGAGATTTTTGTTGATGGATCATATGTTGCAATTCATGGTTTCAATGTGTGATTTTGTTGGAATTGTATTAAAGAATTATGTGCTGAAATTTATGGGTTCAATGTGTATGTTGTTGGGATTTTTGATGGATATGTGCTGAAAATTATGGTTACAAGGTGTGATTTTGTTGCGATTTTGTTGATGGATTTGTGATGAAAATAGATGTGTGATTTTGCTGAGAATTTTATGCATGCTTCGACTGTAAGTTGTTGAAATAAGTATGGTAATGAATGTGAAATTGAAAATAGAAATATATTGATTTTGGACATTGATGTCGCAGGCGGTGCAGTCGGGATTGAGCCATCATCCAGACAAGAACAACCCAGAAGTAGAGCAGGTAGGTGAATTATGCCTCTTTTCTTTTTACGGCATGTGAGAAGTATTTTAAGTGGAATATTATTCAAATGTGTTAGAATTTTTATTAGGTTGTTGAATGCTTAAATGTGAATAAATGATTGATTAGCTTCGGCTAATGGCATCCAAAAGGATGGCCGGAACACATGATTGATTAGCTTCGGCTAATGGCATCCGAAAGGATGGCCGGATAAATAATTGATTAGCTTCGGCTAATGGCATCCCAAAGGATGACTGAAACAAATGATTGATTAGCTTCGGCTAATGGCATCCAAAAGGATGGCCGGAACACATGATTGATTAGCTTCGGCTAATGGCATCCGAAAGGATGGCCGGATAAATAATTGATTAGCTTCGGCTAATGGCATCCCAAAGGATGGCCGAACAAATGATTGATTAGCTTCGGCTAATGGCATCCGAAAGGATAGCCGGAACAAATGATTGATTAGCTTCGGCTAATGGCATCCGAAAGGAATTTCGTCTAATAGAGTTCAGGAATAGGGACCATGGGGGAGGAACAATTGACCTCAGAAATGTGTACCTTATGAGAATAGTCGGAGTAAAGATATTGTTACTCAAAACAGAGAAAAGTGGAGATCCTATAAATTTTACCAGTGAATTACTATGTATATGCAGAAATTACAACTTGTCGGTGTTTCTTTTATCGGATAGGTCATGTAGTCGAAATTATTAATACTATCATTAAGTAATTGCATTCCTTAAATGTTGTACTGCTAGAGGGATGTCACAGCGACGAGGGGTCTAGGGAACTTGATATAAGAGGACCTACTTTTGCAAAGAACCATGTAGTTGCATTCTAACTTAAGATGTGTTTAGGATGAATCAATGTATTGAATGCAAAATTTTCATTTGACCCTTTTTGTGAAGATCTGTAAATTCCACTAGTAGGTTAAGAGCGTAAACTTATAACCATGTATGTATATTTCTAATATAAGACTTTAATTGCGAAACCATAATAGTGTATGTTTGTGCGAATTTTATTTCTTTAATGGAATGTTATGGAATGGATGATATTTTAATGATGTGAACTGATATGGATCATTGAGTAACGATATAAAAAATATTCATCCGGGTTTTTACAACTTATCTCATGGCAACTCCACCACGCACGCGCCACTCAAAGAGGGCGTGAGGCGGAAAACTATCGGCCGCGTGTGACACACACGTCGACAATAAAAAATAATAAAAGCACGGTCAATTACCGGTGTGTCCCTATTGCTAAGTCAACTATTTTATCTTATTAGGAGCCAAACCGGTAATTAGCCATTTTTGTAAAAATATTAAATATTCAAAAGGTAGGCTGACCGGACCGGACCGGTCCAAAATAATGCAATTACTACGAAACCCCTCCACCCATAATCGTTTTTGTCTTTTTCGAGGGGTTAAAGCGTTATTTCACTGTGCAAAAAACAATAAAAAATAGAAAAACCGCCAAACCAACCGAACCGACCCAAAAATACACTATTATAATCCACAGTGCACACACTCACATGCTACAGTACATGAATCTACAATAAAACAGCCACGCCTGTTATATATTAGGTAATGTGCTTCTTAGCCCCTACCTATTTTGGTATTGATGTTTCACATATGTTTTAATTAATTAGTTATTTATTTATTTTAAATTTAGTTTTTTATATTTTTAAATATTTTAATATACTAATAAAAAAATATTTTTAAAAAACAATCTCCCAATACCCTGAGCAAGGAAATCAAATTATACTCTCTCTCACGCCACATCTTTATTCTCCTTTTGGTTTACAAGATATCAGCTTATTATTTTATTTTTTATTTTTAAATCTCTTATTAGTCGATTTTTCTCTTTAATGGTTGATAAGCATTGTGCGTTTGGTAAGTCGTTTTGTATTGTTGCTTTATTTATTGATAAAAAATATTTGTAATTTTATTTTTTATTTTTATGTCTCAGCTGTAACTTTTATATACCATTATTTCCTATTCATTAAAAAATGTTTTCAAATAAAAAAAAAACAAAGACAATATGCGATGCTTAAAGTGACAACTTGGACATTAAGTTATTTAATGAACTCTCACTCTCTCTAAATGTTTAGGATTCTCTCTCTAGATGTTTATAGACGATTTCTGACCGAAACGACATCAGATCTTTTTTAAAATGCCTAGCACGACGTCGTCTTCGTCACCCTCTGCCCTCTACTTCCTTCCCCGACAAATATCTAGCCTTTAAAAAAAGAACTGCCACTCACTCTGTAACAGCGAACCAATATCTCTTCTCTCAATGGCTTCTGCAATAGCTACTGCTTTGAACGGTCCCCTCCCAATCACCGCACCCTCTTCCACCTTCCTCACACGCACCAACAATACGACAACCACCTTCTTCGCCACACGCCACCCATGACGCGAATTAATTGAATTGCACCCATTCTCCCTCAGCGACACCACAATCCACATCAAACATAACCTCTCTTACTTTCACATTAATTACACAATGATAATCCTCTTTATCCTCTTCCCAGACCTCTTATGGCACCCTCTCTCGATGCTTGTCTTCTTAATTGTTTTCATCGCTGGTTTTTCCTTTTCTTCTTTAGTGGCTAGCCATTGGTGATTTTTAACCGCATGATTGATGATCGTGTGGTGTTTGGTTTGCTCGGTGTATTTACTATTGTTGCTTTGATTCTCTCACACGTGTGGTTAAATGTCTTGATTTCGCTTTTGAATGGAGCTGCTATTGTTGTCTTGCACGCTGCGTCTAGAGACCAAAGAGACGCACAAAGAATAAAGGCAAAAACCAAAGCATCCCCTAGAAAGAAATGAAAACAGGCGAGCTCATTAAGGGAAGAACGGTACCGACACTGCCACAATTCTCAGTCATTTTACTCTCAGTGCACAGTGCAGGCTATAGTGAAATGGCCACAGGATTTATATATTAGGTAATGTGTTTTTTATCATACATGACATGTTTATGGCAGGGTACTGTCACTTAGACTTTGCATTTAACTCACCACAATTTACAATTAACTTTCAAGATACATGTGAAAAATTGATAGCTCAAAGACTAAAGTGTAAGAATGACATGATCATTGCATGTATGTGGCAGTGTACAGTCACTCTATCATCTCATACGTTATAATTACTTGCCTGAATTAGAGGAATTATTTGTGAATATTTTTTGTTCAGTTGTGTTTTATCTTTAAAATCAACCAAATCAAAATCATGATTATCTTTTTAAAAAAACTTTTTTAAAAAAACTGAACCGAACCAAACTTGATTTCAACCAACTTGATTTGGCTCGATTTGGTTTTTATGTAGAAAAATAGAGAGAAAAACTACATTGTTTTTTGTGTTTTTTTTTTTTAATTTTTTGATAGGTTTATAATTAATATTAGTATTGATTAATTTTCTTATAAGATTTCAAAGTTTTTTTTTAATATTTTTTGCCACTAAATATTCATTTGTATTAAGTAATTAGTGCTAATTTTTCCACCAATGACCAAGGATTAAATTGAAAAAAATTAAAAATTTAATGATCAATTGAGGGTCAAATTGCATAAATCTGAGACCAATGACCAAATTAAAAAAGACGTGTAAATTAGAGGATGCTATTGAAGCTTTGACGGGTGTAAAATTGTATAAAATTAAAAGTTTCAAACCAATTAAGAACACAATTAGAATAATTATAAATTTAGGGACCAAATTATACCGACGTCGTTCTATAGAATTTACAAGCAACCAATATAGCATTCTGTGCTCTGATATCTAATAGTGCACGCCAACATCTTCATCATCGTAGAAGTGGAAGAGGCAATATATAGCTACACGCAACGGGCAATTGATAAGCTATCTTCTTTCTATGATTGGAGGAGACGAAAGGAACAACAAGGGAGAACACAAAACAAATAGAGGAACGAAGAAAACAGAGATCAAAACACAAGTAAACTATGAGCTCATCGTCGACAAATGCCACCAATAATTTCTCCTTCTCTAGCGACAGTGGCAACCAGTAGTTCCAACTTTCCTCTCTTCATTGCTGGCGGCACCTGCAACTTCTCTCCTTCTCATTGGCAGCATTTGCAACAACTCCTTCCTCTCCTTCTTATCGGCAACAATTCCAACCTTATTCTTCCCTGACATCGACAACTGCACTTCTTCTTTTGGCATCATAGCGGGAGTTGCTCATCATCTTCTTCTGTGGTGATAGCAGTAGGATCTGCACTTCTTCTTCTCCTTCGGCCAGAACAATAGCAACTGCACTTCCTCAGCAACAACTTCTTCCTTTCCTTCAGCGATAATAATAACAGAAGTAACACCAACATCACTTTTTCTCTTAATTGCAACAGACTTCATCCTCTTTCTATAGCAGCCACCTACCACCATTCACACTGTCAGCATCTCCTAAGCCACCAACTGAACATCCTCTCTACGACAACAATGCCAAATAACCTCCTCCTTCTTCTCTGTCCATTACTGTTCAATTTGCAAGGGAACAGTAAGTAGTAAGGCTAGACGTTGTGTCCAACCCAATTTGAGAAGATTGTTGGGTTGAAATAGATGGACAAACCCATTTAGTTAGGCCAGGCCTAATCTGAAGATCTTTTTTTTAAATAAAAATATATATAAAAAAATGAATTAAAAAAAACAAAAATATTTTATTTTTGTGCATATGGCCGAATTCTAAAAATATCCTAAGCATATTTTTTCACAAAAACAAAAAAAAATCTTTTCTCATGTTTTAAAATGAAAATGAGATATTATCACCAATTTATAATTATCCGTTAGAGTTCATACAAAATATAAAAAATCTTTCAACAATCATTTTGTTCATTTTTTTTGCAAACTTTAATTATGGGGGTGTAAAATTACATTGTAGAATACACCAATAAATATTAAAAAAGACAATACATGCAATGTTAAAATTCAGACCTTAGAACAATTAGGTTTTCAACCCAATGAGGTAGACGAAGAGAGATCTATTTCGAGACTTAGAAAAGACCGACAAATAAAAATTTGACCTACAAAAATCAGACAACAATGTGTCCACTTGCACAAGTCCTGTTATCTGGAAGCTCGCAAACCATAAGTTTCCTATTAACCTTAATACTAGATGACGACTCCTAATAATAATAATAATCTAATGGTTATAACAAAACCTTTTTTCGTACATCTTCTATCATCTGCAGGGATGTCAGCGTGCGAAATGAAAAATAGCCATAACGAAAAATATAATTATCATCCGTTGAAACAAATGTGAATAATAAATTTATATTTGCAACCATCGACCACCATTCTCATCGCCAGCAGTAGCAACTACACTTCTTCATCTCTTTCGGCTATAGCAGTAGCAACAACACTTCAGTAGGGACAGGCACAACAACTCCTTCCTTCGATGACAAATATGACAGGAGCAACAACATCACTTTTTCTCTTCTATATAGCAGACTTCATCCTCTTTCTATTGCAACTATTGACCACCATTC